>CM062809.1:239195487-239705112 GCA_031772625.1 Pinus tabuliformis
AACAGCAAAAAACAAATCTATGGCACTCAATACCCAATGAGAAGAATGGAATGGCATGCTAACCATACATAAATTCTCTAATCACAAGGGCTACGAGTCAGACCAACCATATTTTGGGATTTTCCCAAACGCGTTGCTATGCGTTAAACTATAACGCTTCATTTTCGGTCATAGGAGTATAGGAAACCAAAAATCTTTAAATTTGGTTGATTTGATGGACAGATTGCCTTTCTGATATTTTAGTTTAATGCTTCATTTTCGGTCACATGAGTATGGCAAACCAAAAATCTCTAAATTTGGTTGATTTGATGGACAGATTGCCTTTCTGATGTTTTAGGCCTGTAACAGTCGTTTGTTTTTGTATTTTTTTCAACCCAGCTCTGTAATGGGGGAAAGCTTCAAATTCTAGTAGTGATCAACAATAGGCTAAATGGTAGCATATCAGAGGTATATAGGAATTGTACAAGTCTTCTTCCGTTTAGACTGGCAAACAATAAGTTCAGTGGAGAAATTCCAAAGGGTCTAGGGGGATTGCCAAGAGTTTCGGTGCTACATCTCAGTTCTAACAGCTTTGAAGGAAGCATTTCTAAAGATATTGGCAATGCTAGAATTTTATCTAACCTACAAATTGACTGTAATAGATTTTCATAATTTCAACAGGCTTCGAAAGTTGGTTAGTTTGCAGCTTTACCAGAATAAACTTGAGGGTGAGATTCTTAAGAATATTGGTACGATGGCATTGGAATTTTTAGATGCTTCGGATAATATGCTCTCAGGAATACTTCCAAAGGGTTTAGGCAATTTAACTAGGCTAAAATCTTTGAATTTGTTTGAAAATAGATTTTCCGGCGAGATTCCTCCAGGGATTGCTGAGCTGACCTTGTTGAAAACTCTGAAATTGTTTCGCAATTCGCTCACTGGGCAAATTCCTCAGAAGCTTGGAAGCAAGAACCAGTTTGAGGTTTTGGATTTATCTGAAAACCAGTTAAGTGGGCCATTGCCAACCCAGCTCTGTAATGGGGGAAAGCTTCAAATTCTAATGTGATCAACAATAGGCTAAATGGTAGCATATCAGAGGTATATGGGAATTGTACAAGTATTCTTCGGTTTAGACTGGCAAACAATAAGTTCAGTGGAGAAATTCCAAAGGGTCTATGGGGATTGCCAAGAGTTTCGGTGCTACATCTCCTCTTATTTATCCCATTCCAAAATAAAAAATATCAGTTTTTTACCTCAATCATTTCTATTCCAAAATATTTCAGAAATCAAAATAAACCCCGCAAATAAAAATGCAAACAAATTAGCCTACCTAGAAGTATGTTCTCTTTTGCATTGCATTTATGCTAAAAGGAAATGAAATGCAAAAAAACAGGGTGATATTGCATATGAAAATAAATGGATAAAAAACAGGGTGATATTGTATATGAGAATAAAAGGATTTGGACTTTTCTGTATATGGTGTTTCAGTTTCAATGCCAAAAATCTGCTAGAGCGGTTAAGAGGAAAGCGATTAATGTTTGTTGGAGACTCAATAAGTCAAAACCAATGGGAATCCATGGTCTGCATGCTTCAAGCAGTGATTCCTAGCAATATTAGTCAATAAGCTTCAATATTCAAGGCCCTGGTAAGCTGATAAATGTAGTTTCCATGGATAGTTGTGCATTTGATTATATGGTGAGTAATGAAGTCTTACAATCTTCTTTCTCTGAAAAGGATTATGATGCTTCTGTGGAGTTTTTCTGGGCTCCACTTCTGGTTGATCTGCACAATAACAGTCAGAACCAGAGAATTCTCAATCTGGACACTCTTGCGGATAATGGTGTTTATTGGAAAGGAGTTGATGTATTGGTTTTTGAGTCATCCCATTGGTGGCAAGATCAAAGGTGGGAAGTATCAAAACTCTGAACTTTCTGATTAAAATTTTCAACAAGGGGCAGCCAAATTTAGTGTTGTAAATGATATTAAAAATGTAATAGTTTGGAATGTGGTTGGACAGATGGGCCCTGATCATGGCTAACAATCAGCTTTACACAAACATGGATCCACTTGTGGCTTACAAGAGGGCATTGACGACGTGGGCAAACTGGATACCTGCAAATATCGATCCCAAAAAATCACTTGTCTTCTTTAGCACCTCGTCCCCTACACATTACAGGTAAATCTTTATACAAACACACATTGTATATATTATAGGGCATTTTTGATGTGGATTGCAGTTTTCATGAATATTTTGGAATTGGAAGTTTAAGATTTAAAAAAATATAATTGTTCTTATGATAGATCAAATTCCAAGATATTCATGAAATCTATTCAAGTAGCTATGGCTCTTATTTTAGGTATACAAAATGGTTTTCCTCATAAAATTGATGTAAATGTGCAGCCCAATTTATTGGAATCAGAAGAACGGGCAGAAATGCTATGGTCAGACTGAACCAGTGCAATTTGAAGGATACTCGCCTCCAGTGATTCCTCAGGTGTCCATAGTGAAGGAAGTTATAGGGACTATGATTTTTCCTGTTACTCTGCTGGATATCACAGGACTATCCCAATTTCGCAAAGATGGTCACCCTTCAATTTACAGTAGTACCGTTACTAGTGATGAGAAGCAGCGTCCTGAGCAGTTTGCAGATTGTAGCCATTGGTGTTTACCAGTGTCCTTGATACATGGAACAAGCTTTTGTATGTCACTTTGCTTTCCAAGGGTGTAGGGAATTGATAATTCTTATTGATCCCTGAAGCTGGGCCAAATCTAGGACCTGGTTGGCCATAAGGAGGAAATCCTCTGCCTTGACTCGCTGGAGCAGTAAACATATCTGGCATTGCAAACCCATCCACAGGGCCCATTCCAATCCTGTCAAAGCCATAAGTATCACCAGAAACCATACCTGGATGAAAGCCCAAAGCCTTTGATCCTGCCATTCCCCGGCTACCCCTTGACATTGTCCCATGCCACATCATTCCTCTTCCCTTGCCTCTTCCTTGGCTTGCACTCCAAGTCTGGCTTGAGCTTTCTTGGTCATCGCAAACATTGATTTGAACTTATTTCAGTAAAACGTGAGAGAAAAAAATCACAAAATTATGCTTATTCCTGTATTGGGTTATGATGGAAACAAAAATTTACTTGTTGGGTTGCTCTAGATTGAAGATTTCTGGAATGAGTTGTTATTCACTTGTATTCGTTACCGTATGGGTGTATGATGACTATCAACGTTTTGATTTGGTTGTTTTGCAAAATTTTCACCTTAGTTGTTGTGTTGACTTTACATGCTCACACATTTGAATGTGTTTGGTTAACATTTTTTATGTAGATTTTGGTTAAGTCTGGTTTTCTGTTTAGGAATAAGAGTTTTGTAGGGAGATTCTAGGTTTGGCAAATTTGCAGTTTCTTCTACTACTTGAGACTATGGACGACTTTGTTCCTCTGGGCTAATCCGGGGACTGAAGCAAGAATGTGAGAAATTGCAGATTGCTTGGGAAAAAGCAAAGCGTAGGAAGGCTGTGGCGCAAGCTGCAAAACTATACAGGGCCCTTAAAGAAACAAAGACTGAAACTTCTACAATCTACAATAATTTGCAGTACTCGAGTGATTTTCAGCCAAACATAAAATCAAATAGGGTTTTGATCGAAACCAAAAGTTAGAAAAGGGCTTTAAGCCAATTTTTCTGCCTACTATTTAAATGAATTTTTAGCTGGTCAATTTTTTTTATAACATGTTGGGCCGGACCAAACCTGGAATTGGGGTCGCAGTTCAAAAGGTATTCTACAAAGTTAAAACAGAGTTTGGACCTACAATTCTTGGGATTAGGTTTTGAATGGCCATTCCCATTGGTCACCAAACTCGGACTTGGCGAGGGATGATCGAAAAGACCATCGACTGGAACTGTGAATGTCTTGGACTTAACCTAAAATAAATACTTAATCAAATTACAAATGATTAAGTTATCCATTGTGTTCCATTATACACACGCAGGGCCTTGGTTCAGTGCCCACAAACACGCGTTAGGGCACACATAGTCGAGGGTCATAACAAGTAAATAACTATACAATTACATACTCTATAAGCAAAAGTTCAACACGGGGTGTCCTGACAAACATATCATGACAAGTTAAAAAGGAGATCCTCTTTCTCAATTTATGTTCTGCTCTTAATTCTTGAGAGATCAATAACTCCTCTGAGGCGTTTTGAAAATCATTATAATCCGTTTGTCTGAACAGGGCGACATCTTCCAGACAAAGCAATTGATCTTGTGGATGAAGCATGTGCAAATGTAAGAGTTCAACTAGATAGTCAACCTGAAGAAATCGACACCCTTGAAAGGAAAAGGATTCAACTAGAAGTTGAGTTGCATGCCCTTGAAAAGGAGAAAGATAAACCCAGTAAAGCTCGTTTGGCTGAGGTTTGTACTTGAGATAACCTTATTGCATTTTCTTCGCTGTCTTTCTGATCAGTGATCAGCCTGTAGGCATTTTTATTATGATGGGGATTCTCTGATGTAAAGATGTCTATTGAAAATTCTTTGTATGTTGGGGGGTGTTCACTGTTGTTTGACATAGTGAAAATTGTTGGTCGATAAGAACCGTTAGTACCATAACCTTTAAATAACTCATTTTCTTTTCTGATTCTTATAGGTTCCCATGGAGCTTGATGATTTGAGAGATAAGTTGCAACCGTTGAAAATGAAATACCAAAAAGAAAAAGAGACAGTAGATGAAATATCCAGGGACTGAAGCAAGAATATGAGAAATTGCAGATTGCTTGAGAAAAAGCAAAGCGTAGGAAGGCTGTGGCGCAAGCTGCAAAACTATACAGGGCCCTTATAAACCAACAAAGTTTAAAAAAATATTGTTTCTTAAACTTTTCATTCATATATATATATATATATATATACTAAACCCTACGCCGTTTGCTTTCCCAAGTCTAGGCAAACTCCCAAGTCTGTAGAGAAAGCGGAGTCAGCTCCCAAGTTTTGTGGAGTAAACTTCCAATTTTTTTTGTATGAATTTTAATATATTTTCCTAGAAGTCTTAAGTGTTCTATGATTTGGATTTTCCAGCAATCATTATTGGAATTTGGTTATAGAAAAATTGTTGGCGAACTTTTATTGTATCTGGGTCGTGCAATCTCAACGATTAATATCTATGATTCCAGTTATTTTACAAATTATTTAACCAAATTTTAGGCAAAAATGATCAGGAAGAAAAATGATTGGAAACGTTTCATTCTAAATTTTTAGTCAAATTCTGGGGAAAAAATAACTGGAAAAGGTCCCAATTATAGCATGTTCCAAGTCAACTGCATAGGCTTGCTAAGTCCTGAGTCAACTGTTGACTGTCTTGCCACGCTGAGTTGATTGCTTTAAAGCCAAGTCTGGTAACTTTGGTATGCATATATATGTATTTATATACGTTTCGTCCATCTGTCTTCCATTTTATGCTTGCATAGAATACGATTGAGTTGCTGCTCATGATGTAGGATTTTGACCCTGTGTTTTATCGCACAGATGGCACGAAACCAATCATTTATAAATTATATGATTTGTTAGCGAATGAATAAATGTTGTGTTGATATGAAAACCTTTTGGTTATCTTGAGTGCAGGTTTCATTCAATTAGAAAGTTTTCAGAAATCAGTGGAAGGCATTGCCCTTTTGCCACTATGGTCACAGAAGGTTGTGCTGAAAGAAGTTGGTGAAATATATGTAAAACATAATGCAATAGAATGCAATGTATTCAGAGGTTCAGAGACCTGTTTGGCTGCACCAGATTACTCTAATTACATAAAGACCTGCAATTCTAAAAACAAACCTGTTGACTGTGCTTTCAAATCATTCATTACAAAAGGTTCTTTTGAAGGTCTATCATTAGTACCGCAACAATATGTTGGAGCAGAAGGTAAGAATCACTTCGACGGTACTCTCCTTGAAGTTAACATTATATTTTCTTTGTCAGCCTCACTAAGCATGAAATTGGAATGAAGCCTCATTTTCCTAACGAGAGTTTATGGTTCAACATAGGTCATGATTGCAAAATAATTACTGATATTCAGGAACTAGTCCTTACAGTCATTGTTGGTATCCAGAAACTAGATTCATTGTCTTTCATACTGTTAGCATGGGATATTTACGTGGATGGATTTTTCTGTTTTGCTTGGTGATCTCCTATGATGAAATAGTTTCGTCTTTCTTCCTTAGACAAACTCTGGTCTTGACAAATTGTTCTGTTGTTGCAAATGCTAGTGGAAATCCTATGTGGGTTATTTTAATATAGGTTTGCCATTGGCACTGAGAACAAGAAAATAAATCAGGTAGACTAGAGACATTTAATGTTTGACCATATACCAAATGCTCTTGATAATTGTCCATGCATGTAGGGTAGGTATCAAGCAGTATTCAAAAAGATAAATTTGAATTCATATATTGATTGAGTGCGAGTTATGTGATGCGGGGAATTTCAGCTTAAGGGGATTAATTTGTATACATACATCGACCAACCCACATACACCAACGACCTCGAATGCCTTCACTGAGCCTTTAATTCTTTAAATGGAACACTAAGGCATTCTAGCAACTCCGACTACTGTTTTTGGCTACTACTTCTCTGGTATGGCAGGTGTTGAGGTTTCCCTTGTTATAAACTAGAAAAGAAATTAGATATCCCAAATGATTGAGGCCAGATTAAACTCAGGTATATCCTGCCACTTATTCTGAAGCTAAATATTATCCATGAATATAGTAACTACCCAGAGCTCAGGAGCCAGGAAATTTCTGTGGATAACTAGAGGGTGTACTTGTGAATGCAACTGCAGAATTTTGTGAAAGGTTCACTTGTCTGTAGATTGTAGAAATTTGATGGACAACATATCAATTTTAGTTGAAGAGAGTTTCATTGTATGGGGCAGGTTATACCAGATTTGATTTAATTGTATTGTATATGTTTAATAATGAAAAATTAAAAATCATGAGGGGTATCGTTTTTACACCATACCTCTCAATTTATTACTGCAGGGGAGTGCCATTAAATTTCTGTTATGAACTCATTGCAGTGGGAGATATTTTTATAAGAAAAATTGCAGCCTTGTCGGACAGTTCTTGCTTTATTGTTTCATTGCTTATACATGGATATTCAGCTCATACAAAAGGTTGTATCGATCTGGTTGGTATTGAGAGTACTTGGTCTCAGGTTGTATCGATCTGGTTGGTTTTCAGAGTACTGGGTCTCAGGCCTTTGTATCACGTAGAACTATCACTCTGCAAGTACAATTTTACTATTAGCTTTGTAAATATTTTTCCTTAGCAATAGCTTATGGCTTGGACAAGAAGGGTGGAGAGGAAAATATTGTTGTTTTTTATCTTGGCGGTGGCACGTTTGATGTCAGTGTTCTGACTATTGACAACAGAGCTTTTGAGGTTTTGGCTACAAACGGTGATACCCATCTTGGAGGTACTCTGTCTGAACTCTGTTTGGCAGTTTTACATTATGAATTTGAATACGTGCACAGTTTTACATTATGAATTTGAATACGTGCACGGTGGTTATGATTGACTTTTTTGGTTGGCTTTCGAGCTTTGAACTTACCAGGATGTACACTAATATGCAGGTGAGGACTTTGACCAAAGGATAATGGAATATTTCATCAAATTGATCAAGAAAAAGCACGAAAGGATATTAGTAAGGATAGCAGAAATGAAATAAGACATTCAATGTGTTCCTTGTAGTATAGATATAAACAAAACATCTAAAGAAAAGTAATTGCACAATGATCTAGTCCAAGAAAACAAGGTTTACCACAAACCAATTAACTCTTTTACAAAAATTCAAAAATTCCAATTAAATAATCCTATCGGCCTCTCTTTGTACCTTTTGGGACAATTGCTAGTAATATTAATGGTGTACAATGTAATTAGGTCAATGTTTAATAATATTAATGGATTAGGTAAATGTTTAATAATATTAATGGTGTAAAATGTAATTAATTTAATTACATTTTTTTCATTATTTTTGGGTGAAATGTTTGATATATTATATTATAATTTTGGTTACTTAAAATAAAATAAAAATAACATTATTAAAATAAAAATTATAAGTTATTATTTATTTTATCAATTTTTGTTGGGTAGTTAAGGTAAATTTGAAATAAAAATAAAAATAACCCTATATTAAAATAAAAAGTTGTTATTTTTTAATTAATTTTTATTGGGTAGTTATGGTAAATTTGACTTGGTCAAGTTAGTTTTTGAGCTCTGAGTTTATGAGAACCCATGGTATTGTCCATGGGATTTAAATCCCTTTTTAGTAGATAAAGAGTTAAAATGGATCTAGATTGGTATTAATGATAGTTTAACAAATTGTTTAAATTAAATGCTTTTTAACTAAATAAATTATATATAAGAGAGCCTTCTAAGTTATGTAAGTTTGAGCTTTTTAATTGAATTGTGTATAAATGTTAATATCTTTAAAATTATGTAAGTTTGAGCCTTTTAATTGAATTGTGTATAAATGTTAATATCTTTAAAATTTTGAAATTTCAATAGTGATTTTAGTAAACTTTTTTTAAAAATAATAAAATTTTAATATTTAATAAAAATAATGAAATTAATATAAGTGAGACAAAATTATCATTAAATCTAAAAAAAATAGATTTAAAATTTAATATAAATGATATATTTAATTATCAATTATTTAACAAGTATAATTTATCAATATATTTTAAATTAAAAGAAATATAAAGTTGAATTATAAATGATTTAATAACTTTTTATATTAATACAATGTGAATTTCAGCTATTTAAATCATTTAATATATTAGCCTAAATCATTTATCAATTATTGAGAGGGGTCAAATTTTTTGAAGTGAAAACCTCTTTTTTTAGTGCAAAACCTAAAGAAATGTTTGCATGCCAAAAAATTTGATCCCTCTTAGCATTTAATAAATTCAGAATTAATATGGATCTACACTGGTTCTAATTAGTGTACCATGTCATTGCTACTCAACAAGTATTTAATCTTATTTATAAATTAACATAACATTTATTATTAGGCTTACCAATCTAGTTCCAAAATGACAATGGTATGTTTACAACATTTGATTGAGTGATTACACTTGTGACTCAATAACAAGGTAATATTCAACTATGAAAGACATAATTCCACTAGGAGGGTATGCTACCATTTGGTTCACTTTCCATATACTTCATGATAATTGTTCTTTTTTTGCAAGGTGTTGGTTCTCATTATTACTTTGATTATAAACAACATAGATAATAAATCATAACACTGGTTCAACATATACCATTCATGAATTTTAAGGTTAGCATTGAATATAGTAGTAATACATAAGCATACTCTTGTATGCTCCTCATAGTACAATGGTATTTCCCTTAAATTAAATCTTGTGATTATGTAGGAGTCCTCAACAATAACTACATCCCTTTGCACAATGCCCTTGAGGAACTTGACTCCTTGATACATTGTTAGTGCTTTCACTTGTTATTAGTTGCTTGTCCCTATCTCCAGGAAAATTTTAATTTATAGGGACCTCTTCCACTTAGCAAAGCACAAAGCAAGGTCTTGATCTCCATTGAATCCATTCCCTCTAGTTCCATAGTGTTGGCATAAAGAATTTTAGCTACTGGCTGCTCTTTGGGTATCCCTAAAATTTGTATACCTTGGCTCATTACAGTGATGAATTAGACAAGTGTATAATGTGATTTCAATGACACCTTATCTCATTTGTAGTGAACATTTCTACCAGCTCCATGCAGAGGACCCTCTTTTCAATATGTTTTCAATTCTATGTTTTGAAATTTTTTTAATTAGAAATGTAAAATCATAATTTTAATTAATTATATGTTTTAAATTTTATTTTTAAATTAAAAATATAAAATCATAAATTTAAATGGTTCAAATTACATTATAATGCACTTAATATTTATAATATGGGTAGCCCTTTCCAAATTTATACTTTCCATTATATATTAAATATTATCCATTAAAATGAAAATAAATATCTACAAATTTTAATAATAATAAAGAATTTGGCATGTTAATATTTTTTTATTAGTAATTTTAAAATTATAAATTACAATTTTTGAAATTATATTACATTTTTCATGTATTATTGTATATAATATTTATAAAATTAAATAAAATAACCATATATTTAATAAAAAATTTATTATTATCAATTTTATGGTTTGAAATTTTTCCAAAATAAAAATATAAAATTATAATTTTAAATGGTTCAAATTTCATTGTAATTCACTTGATATTTATAATATTTATGGGCTTTTCCAAGTTTATGTTTTCTACTTTATATTACATATTATTGATTAAGATAAAAACAAATATCTACAGATTTAAATAATTGCATGGAGAGACTTTAGTCCAACATGAATGATTACATGGGAGATTTTAGCCCAAAGTGAATGAGATGTTCTAAGGTTATGTAATGTTATTTAAACTTGTTAATTTAGTTAAATTACATAAATATAATATAAAATAAAATAAAATAAGAATTATAATTATTAATAATTAAACCATTTTAGATTCATCTTAACTCTAGATTTAGATATCCTACAAAGGGATCAAATTTCTCAAGGTACAAGCTTTTCCTTTAGATCCATCTTAAGAGTTTGTTCTATTTGCATGGTTTGCGAAATATTACAAAGACCCAGGATTTCACATGAGAGAGACAATTTACTTGATGTGGTTTATAAACATGTATATGCATCTCCTAGATGGGGAGGAGCATGTGGAGGGATATGGAGGTGAGTATGAGATTGTTTTGTGTGAGAAATCCATCACAACTTGTTAGGTTTCTCACTCTACAATGTTTCTATGTGCTTGAGTTTGTGCTAAAAGGAAATCTAACACATGTTAGATTTTCTTTTACATTGCAATGTTCTTAATCTAGAACACATTAGACTTATTTAGTCCTAAAATGTTGTTATGTTCTTGTGTTTGTGCTAGAAGGAAATATAGCATGTGTTAGATTTATTTCAAATTTAAATATGCTTGTGTTTGTGTTGAAAAAAAATTTAACACAAGCTAGATTTCTTATACTCTACAATGTTGTTGTTGGCAACGTGTATGTATTTGTGGTAGACATAAATCTAGTACTTGTTAGATTTCTCACTCTACAATGTTTCTATGTGCTGGAGTTTGTGCTAAAAGGAAATCTAACACATGTTATATTTTATTTTATATTGTAATGTTGTTAATCTAGCAAACATTAGACCTATTTAGTACTACAATGTTGTTATGTTCTTGTGTTTGTGCTCGAAGAAAATATAGCATGTGTTAGATTTATTTTAAATTTAAATGTGCTTGTGTTTGGGTTGGAAGAAAATTTAACACAAGCTAGATTTCTTATACTCTACAATGTTGTTGGCAGCGTGCTTGTATTTGTGGTAGACATAAATCTAGCACTTGCTAGATTTCTCACTCTACAATGTTTCTATGTGCTCGAGTTTGTGCTAAAAGGAAATCTAACACATGTTAGATTTTCTTTTACATTACAATGTTGTTAATATAGCACACATTAGACTTATTTAGTCCTAAAATGTTGTTATGTTCTTGTGTTTGTGCTAGAAGGAAATATAACATGTGTTAAATTTCTTTCAAATTTAAATTTGCTTGGGTTTGTGTTGGAAGAAAATTTAACACAAGCGAGATTTCTTATACTCTACAATGTTGTTGTTGGCAACGTGCTTGTATTTCAAAAATCTAGCACTTCCTAGATTTCTCAACCTACAATGTTTCTATGTGCTTGAATTTGCGCTAAAAGGAAATCTAACACATGTTAGATTTTCTTTTACATTGCAATGTTGTTAAACTAGCACAAATTAGACTTATTTAGTCCTAAAATGTTGTTATGTTCTTGTGTTTGTGCTAGAAGGAAATATAGCACGTGTTAGATTTCTTTCAAATTTAAATGTGCTTGTTTTTGTGTTGGAAGAAAATTTAACACGAGTTAGATTTCTTATACTCTATAATTTTGTTGTTGGCAATATGTTGTATTTGTGGTAGACATAAATCTAGCACTTGCTAGAATTCTCAATCTACAATGTTTATATGTGCTTGACTTTGAGCTAAAAGGAAATCTAACACATGTTAGATTTTCTTTTACATTGTAGTGTTGTTATATTTGCAGTAGACATAAATCTAGCACTTGCTAGAATTCTTAATCTACAATGTTTCTATGTGCTTGACTTTGAGCTAAAAGGAAATCTAACACATGTTAGATTTTCTTTTACATTGTAGTGTTGTTAATCTAGCACACATTAGACTTATTTAGTACTACAATGTTGTTATATTCTTGTGTTTGTGCTAGAAGGAAATATAGCATGTGTTAGATTTCTTTCAAATTTAAATGTGCTTGTGTTTGTGTTGGAAGAAAATTAACACAATCTAGAATTCTTATACTGTACAATGTTGTTTTTAGCAACGTGCTTGTATTGGTGGTAGACATAAATCTAGCAGTTGCTAGATTTCTCACTCTTGAATGTTTCTATGGGCTTGAGTTTGCGCTAAAAGGAAATCTAACACATGTTAGATTTTCTTTTACATTGCAATGTTGTTAATCTAGCACACATTAGACTTATTTAGTCCTAAAATGTTGTTATGTTCTTGTGTTTGTGCTAGAAGGAAATATAACATGTGTTATATTTCTTTCAAATTTAATTTTGCTTGTGTTTGTGTGGGAAGAAAATTTAACACAAGCCAGATTTCTTATACTCTACAATGTTGTTATTGGCAACATGCTTGTATTTGTGGTAGACATAAATCTAGCACTTCCTAGATTTCTCACTCTACAATGTTTCTATGTGCTTGAGTTTGCACTAAAAGTAAATCTAACACATGTTAGATTTTCTTTTACATTGCAATGTTGTTAATCTAGTACACATTAGACTTATTTAATCCTAAAATGTTGTTATGTTGTGTTTGTGTTAGAAGGAAATATAACATGTGTTAGATTTCTTTCAAATTTAAATGTGCTTGTGTTTCTGTTGAAAGAAAATTTAACACAACCTAGATTTCTTATACTCTACAATGTTGTTGTTGGCAACGTGCTTGTATTTGTGGTAGACATAAATCTAACACTTCCTAAATTTCTCACTCTACAATGTTTCTATGTGCTTGAGTTTGCGCTAAAAGGAAATCTAACACATGTTAGATTTTATTTTAAATTGCAATGTTGTTAATCTAGCACACATTAAACTTATTTAGTCCTACAATGTTGTTATGTTCTTGTGTTTGTGCTCAAAGGAAATATAACACGTGTTAAATTTCTTTCAAATTAAAATGTGCTTGTGTTCGTGTTGGAAGAAAATTTAACACAATCTAGAATTCTTATACTCTACAATGTTGTTGTTGGCAACATGCTTGTATTTGTGGTAGACATAAATCTAGCACTTGATAGACTTCTCACTCTACAATGTTTCTATGTGCTCAAGTTTGCGCTAAAAGGAAATCTAACACATGTTAGATTTTATTTTATGTTGGAATGTTGTGAATGCTTACATGTTTCTGTTTAGGCTAAAAGGAAATCTAGCTTGTGCTAGATTTTTTTGTCGTGTAATGTTGCCATTGGAAATTTTTATATGTTTGTGTTATAAGTAAATGTAACACAGACTAAATTTTTCTCACCCTACAATGTTGTTATGTGATTATGTTTCCATTAGAAGGAAATATAGTATGCATTATATTTCTTTCACCTTGTAATGTTGTTATTTGCAACGTTCTTGTGTTTTTTATAGGAGGAAATCTTTGTACACTATCCCATTCTTAGACTACATATTCCATATGAAGGGCCTTCTAATCATTTTGGGGTTTAACATTTTTTATATTATAACAATAGTCTATGTAGGCATGGACTAAAACCTCATAGTCTCTAAAAGGCAAGGTCAAATGTCCCAAGAAATATTATTATTACAGTGTTTTTATTGACATTGTGTTTATGTTTTTGCTAGAAGGAAATTTAGCATCCACTAGATTTGCTTTACAATACAATGTTGTTGTTGGCAATCTTCTTGTATGCAATAGAATATAGTCTAGCATGGGTTATATTTCCTTTGCCTTGCAATATTTTTAATGACAATGTGTTTGTGTTTGTGGTAGAAGGAAATCTAGCTTGTGCTATATTTATTTTGTTTTGCAATGTTTTTCTTGGAAATATGAATGTGTTCGTACTAAAAATAATTCTAGCACGTGCTATATTTATTTCACCTTACAATGTTTTTTTTGACAATATCCATGCGTTTGTAATATAAAAAAATCTAGGATGCGAATATTTCTTTTGCTTTTTAAGATTCTTGTTGGCAATATGATTTTGTTCGTGTTAGAAGTAATTATATCACATTTTATATTTCTTTCACCTTGCAAAGTTGCTATGTGTTTTTCTTTGATCTAGACGAAGATCTAGAAGAAAATCTAACGATCGCCATAGTTAATGTTCTTTCATTGTGTTTTGCTTTTATTTTTTCTAAAGCAAACTAAGAATGTACATGACTAGAAGAGATAAATTTTGTGTACATATGATGTTGTAGTTTCTACAATTGTTTTTATTTATTCACAATGTAATGTCTTTTGGAAATGTTCTTATGCTCGTGCTAGAAGGAAACCTAGTAGATGTTTGCTTTCCTATATTCACGATTAAAAGAACATAATAATATATTTGGGGGTGCCCTTTTTATAACCTTGATTAGCTATTATTGTGAGTTCTACACTTGTTATTGTTCTTGTTCATTTTGTTACACATATAATGATGTGAGTAGTTATAGTATTTATAAATTCATATTTTCATCAATAATTTGAAACTATGATAACAATTTTTTACTTTATTTTCAGATACCATGGACTATGAAGCTAGCGAGAATTCAAAGGAAGCATCCAAGGAAAAAGGAAGTTCAAGAAACACGACACCAAATTTTTTAAATGGTATGACAATTTTAGTTTATACTTTGTTACAATCGTTAGACATTGTGTTAATAACTCGTTGTTGATTAATAAAACCTATGGAAATAGCCTTAGGAGTGGGGTTTTAATGAGGACAACCCATACTAACATGGGTATTTTTTTTTCCAAGAAATTTTAACTATGTGATAACTTTTAGTGTCATATACTAAACTTGCATAACATATGTACTCATTTATTATTGTGCGTGTAAATGGAAATCGTGTATTATAAGGTTGTTTAATACTATTTGTTATTTTATGTCTTCCATAATATTTTTCTTTCTAGAAACCATGGAAACTGTTAGGCATGAAATTTGAAGTAAAGTAGCAAAGAGAAAAAGAAAAACAAATGATATACAAATGATGCCCCCTTCAACTGATATGGTGGTTTTATATTTTATGTACTCTTTTAGAAATGGTTGGATTAGGTGGTTTCTTTTCTTAGCAATTTTACCCACGTGATAACTTTTGGTGTCATATAGTAAAACTTGCATAGCATATGTACTCATTTATTATTGTCCATGTAAATGGAAATCATGTATGATAAGGTTGTTTAATAATATTTGGTATTTCATGTATTCCATAATTTTTTTTCTAGAAACTGCGGAATCTGGTGTGCTTGAAATTCAAAGTAAAGTAGTCAAGAAGAAACAAAAAAAAGTGATATACAAACATTGCTTCCTTCAACTCGTATGGTGGTTTTATATTTTATGTACACTCTCTTAGAAATGGTTAGATTAGGTGGTTTTTTAGTATTTATAAGAACATTATGTGACAATATTTGAAATTATATTTTCATTTTGATTAATGCAAATATTTTTTTTGTTGTTATTTGCAGAATTGGTTGGCCCAAAAGCAATTGAAATGTTACAACCATCACTTAAGAAAAAGAAAAGTTATTCAACTGAAAAGGTAGTATTAATAACACCTTCTACTTCTACTTTTGAAATGATTAAAAAATACAATACATATAATGAGTTTGTGCAAGATTGGTACATCCAAATAGAAGCTTCGATGAATATGTTTCATGATATGTATTTATTTGGATCAATAGATGGAAACGAACTAGAGATATTAGGAATAATAATTAATTGCTATGCTTACAATGAAAATGACATTGACTTTCAAGTGGAAATGATTAAAGAAAATGAGGTAAAATTAATTTCATGTCTAGTGGAGTATACAAATTTTAAACCAGATTTGATTGAAGCTTCAAGTATTGATTCAACAAATACGATAAAGATTTCAATGTTCAAGTTGGATAACTTTGAGAGCTTCTCTAAATCTGGACTAAATAGTTGTGCAGATCTTTTAAAATGCATCGCCATTGTTCTGAGATATCGCTATGTAAGAAGTAAGAAAACATCATCTGTACTTCTTCATTTACAACAAAAAGGTAAATTTCTTGATAAAATTGATTCTCAATTACTTGCTTTGAGAAGAGTATATTTATTTGATTTGGAGGAGAATATAACAAAAAGTTATTTCAAGCTCACTATAGAATTTCAAAAAACTAGGAAAGTTGAATTTGAAACAACTATAACCTTGCAAACCAATGTGATGAGATTCATGAAGCCTTCAAGCATTGCTATCTATTTTCAAACTCCTTTAATACAAAAGTGGTTGTCGAAAGATGTAAAAAAGCCCCCAAAGTGTTCAAATTAAGGTCACAAGATAATTTAAATGTTCAAGTATTAGTGAAATCATTCCTAGAAAAAATTAAAACCTCATTACCCGATGCTCTTCTGATTCCATTTGACATCAATGAGCTTGATCCATTGGTAAACTCTATCAAAATTTTAAATGAGACAGATCTAAATTCTAAGAATATCAATTTTTGGATAGTTGATGGTCAACATACCATTCAAGCAGTGAAAGAAATTTTAACAAATCCTAAGTATAATGTATCGAGAGAAGCGAAAAAAAATATAAAAAATGTAATGCTTGATTGTTTCATCCATTAGTTGAACCCACTGAGGTGATCCACATTTGTTGTCAATTAATTATGCAAATAAGGTATTCTTCAAAACTCCATTTATTGATTGTGTGCGCTCGGCAAGACATTTCTTAATTGCCAATGACAAATTAAAGAAAATGAGGATTGGATGTTCTGAGACAGTTGAAGAGAAGGTATGTAATTTTAATTATTTTTACATTTAACATTTTATTATTGTATCTATTTTTGTTGTAGATAAATGACTAAAGCTGATAATATAAGTCATATTTTTTATATTTATAATGATTTCTCATTAGATTATAACACATTATTTAGTTTCATTTTTACATTGAATTTTTATTAGTTTATATTTATTATTTTATCATGTTGATGATGAAATGTTGTGCTCATTCTTTGTCTCTCCAATTACAAATTTTTCTTATAAAAAAATTCTCTTATATTTTGATGAACCTATTTGGGATAAATGGGACACTGTTTTTAACTGTTACCAACTAGGCACATTAAAGTGTTCTCCAAGCCAACTTGATTTGAGAACTACAAGAGAAATAGTTTACATAGTTTGACACCAGCGACTCTTCAGCCCATTCAGGGATTAACCATGGAAGAAATTGCTTTAGTAGCATATAAGCTATTGGATGAAACCATTTGGTTTTCTATTCCAATTAATCATCCATCAAATGCCATAAAATTAAAATATTATTGTTCTAAATTGAAAACCAATAGAAAAATATTGGATGCAATCGTTACATATTGTCAAAGTCATGATCAAAATTTGAATGAGATGACTCTTACTACATTCAACATTCTTGAGCATTATGAAATTAATGATATCATATTTACCAATTTTTGCAACACGGTGGAGGGGTCTACTTATGTCAAAGGAACACGTAATACAAAGATAGAGTCCCTTTCTCAGCAAGCATGTGGAGTCCTTGATAGAATGATAAATAGATCAACAAGTGTTCAACAGGTTGATAACAATTTTGAATTTGGTTGTCATTTTGGGGGCCCTCATCTTTTGTCAACACTTTTGCACTCTTTTCCATGTCAGTTGCAACCAATTTTACATACGACCTTGTTGGTTTGGATACACTTGCTTTGAAAAAAAACAATTCCACAAGCGATATTACATTGAATTTTTTTGATTTCTTATCGAAAAAAATGAGTTGAATGACTTTACTATAATTCTCTTAGTAGAACTTTGGTTTTGTAATGATGTATGCCAGTCTTTGGAAATTTCCGTAAAGAAATCCAAGTTCAACTAAAAATGACTAGTGGCATTTATGAATATAAGTCCCAAAACAATTATAGTTATGATATAGTTCTTATTATACATTTCTATACTTCAGAATTAAAATTTTTGAAGACTATAAAAGACTCTCACACATTTGAAGACACATTTGATGAAAATGAGAGAGATTATGATTTCTGGATGGATTTAGTGGAGAAACACCAACAATGTAGTGATGCAAAAGTGGTCAGTTCTCTTTATGCGGGGAAAAATTTAATCAAGGCTTGTTGTACATATGGAAGAAGAATTTCATGTGTTGTGCAAACAGAGTCACAAAGGACAATCATGTTAAATAATTACAAATCTTTTCAACTATCAATTCTGGTATCCATTAACTTCTTGGAAAATTCGGGTACTACAATTCATTTTTTTCTTCTTATAATACTTTGGATACTATTTTTTTCATATTTCTTAATTGTCAAAGAGTTCACTAAAATGACTAATGATATAGATTCTCAAATAGAGAATGATGAAAGTGGGAAGAAAAAAATTAATCAACATAGTGCTCATGTTGTTGAAAAAAGTATGAAGATAGAAATAGGAGGAGAAGGAGGAGAGGAAGAAGTTATCATACCAGGTACATAATTTGTTTGGTTTTTTCTCTTGATAATTTTTCACATTATTTAATTTCCATATTCATAACATTTTTGGATGACTATTATAGGGAATTATGAGATGAATGAAATTAATCAAGACAATGACCATGGAACGATGGAGATAGAAATGGGTATTAATCGTTGTGACTCTATCTTTTTTTATTTTATTTTATTATTCTTTTAAATTATTGTGATTCATATCATTTCATATGTTGATTATAGTTGGAAATAAAGAGAATGCATATAATGACCAGGGTACTGTACCACAAAACTACAATCAAGACTAAAATATTACTATGGATGATTATAGATGATTCTTTTTTTTGTATAGTTGTTTAATGAATTTTGTTCATTGTCACAATTTATAACATTTTTTTTATGTTTATTATAGTGACAAGCAAAGAGAACCAAGACATTGATCAAATGAAAGTTAAACAAAACTTTAATCAAGAACAAAATATAACATCATGTACTTATAATTTGTCCACTTGTTTTCCTTGTTATTTAATGATTCTATTCATTTTCACAATTCAAAATATTTTATATGTTTAATTTGGAAACAAATAAAAGTAACTAAGATGATGATGAGGTGCAACGTTACAAAGATGAAGATAATGTCATATCAGATACTTATAACTTGTCTTCTTGTTTATCATATTATTCTTCAAACTCAAATGCTTGTAACTACAATAACTTTGTATATTTTTATTATAGGAACAAATAAAAAGGATAAAATTAACAATCAAAGTAATGTTAAAGGTGTGTGTGTGTGTGTTTCTTTTTAAAGGTTGCATTACTAATGTTTTTCTTGGTATTGGTATTTGATTGAAGGTTTAATATGTTTACTCTAGGTCCTAACAAGATGATAAAAGAAATTATTGTTTCATTTATAAATAGTGCAAAAACCACTCAAGGTAAATGTATCGTTTCAACAATTATTTTAGTAATTTTTGTAACATGAATAAAATGGTTTGACTATATTATTTTCCATTGTGTTGCAGCCAAAATAATCGAAAAGAAACTAGTTATTTTTGAACTAAAGGACATTTTTTTATCATAGCATCGATGATGAAGCAACAAACAATGACCATATTGAGAAAATGGGAGCTGATGCTGATTACACAATAGAGAAAAAATTATTTTGGATTCATCCACATGCAAAATCATTTTTTGAAATGTGTTTCAAAAATGAATCTCTTGACATTGCAATTTGGACGACAACTTTGAAACAAAGCACAACAAGATTTCTAAAAAAATTGGTTTCGGAGACATTACAAGGAACTTGTGTTTAAGTGGATTGCTTCAGACTGTAAGCCACAAAAGGGACATAAGGTCATTGATAATCCAATGAAAGTTATACACACTAAATCATTGAAAAAAGTGTGGGAAATGCATACGCAATATGATGCAACTACTACTATTATAGTTGTTTGTTTAATTGAGAGAGTGAAAGAGAATCCAAAAGAAAATGCGATTCTTGCCCCTCCATTCATTGGAGCAAATCAAGGGGATAATTGGTTGATCAATGAGCTATGGAGAATATTGCATAAACTCAAAAGGCTATGGATGTGCGAGCTATTTTGAAGGATGTTCAATTACATTTAGAAGTACCTTAAGATTACAAATGTTTATATCATGCTATTATATGTATGACATCATGAATTATTACTTTTATTTAACAACACTAATAAAAGAATTGTTGATTTGGTTTGTTATTACTGAAAATAAAATATTTTGATTTTCTTTATTTTTGGTCAGATGAATGGTCATTTAATGTTTTCATATCAAAATTTCCCATGCTATATATATATATTTTACAATGGATTACATTATATGTAAAACTAATAGATAATTGGTCTATTTGTTTTAATTAGATCATTACAATTATTTGCTTTAAATGTGGTTTAAGTTATCGTTATACCTCTTAGAAATTAGTAATGTGAAGGATGACCCATTGCATTCTTATAACCCTTTTTATTCCATATAAGTTGAAATTTATATTAAGTTGTATGTAGCACCAACAATAAACATACAATTTGTACTAAAAGAAACAACAAAAAAAACTAAGATAGAAACTTTATAAATTAACATATAATTAATTAGGTTTGAAATTTAAAAATTGTATTATATTGTATGTGAAAATTAATATATAATTAGTTTGTTTACTTGCACTAGACCATTGTAATTATATTTTTCAGTTGCAATTAAATAAATCGTTACAGGTCTTAAAATCAATGATTTAAATGGTGGGTCAATGCATCTTATAAGACTTTTATTCCATACAAATTAAATAAAGGTATTAGGCTCTATGTATAAAGTAAACATATTATTTGTTTGCTCATTTTAATGGGGCAATTGTATTTGTATTTTGTGATACTTTGAACTCATTGTAAAATTACGTTTGCATGCAAATGGAAATAGTTCATAATAAATATTAACATCATTTTTAAAATGATAGGTTTTTATGTCCTTAAACAATGAAGTGGAGATATATTAATATCATACATGTGGTTGCAGTGCAGATGCAGTTGGGAATTACTACAAGTCAAAAGATGTTGTTGATATTTGAAGTGGAAGAGTATTCTTCCAATCATACACCAAAGATGAACAAAATTTTCATATTCAAAGAGAACCAGATTGGCAGATTGGTGATAGGTCCTATTTTTTAAGGCCTTTTCAGTAAGAAGTATTAAAATATTGCTTAAGAAATTATGATGTCACAATATGGACATTAAATGTCACTGACAAGTACATTTGAAAAGTACTTGAAAAATCAAATATTGATATAGAGGACTTTAAATTTGCATGGGACAGGTCTCATTGTCATTTGCAAACAAAATTGGAAGTAGGGAAAGGAAGATAATTTTACGAGAAAATGTTGATTGATGTGTGGTCCCAATATGGAGATAATTATGAAGAATCAAATGTATTGCTAATAGATACATAAAAGCATACTTCTCATTTCATTAGATATCGATCAAACCACATCTTGATAAAATCATATACAGGAAAAGAGCAAGATACGTGGCTTATGCAAGTTTTATTCCCCTTTCTTAAGACACTTCATCATATCAAACAAAAACATGAGTACATTCGAATGTTCAGTAGAACATGTACTTCATTGTAGTTCATGGAGATAAGTTCTTTTATAAATTTGTTGAAAAGTACATTCTATTTTTTCAATACATTTTGGACATGGTTTTTGTTGAATCAATTTGTATGATTTTATATTTTTTGAAATATATGGGAATTGCCAATTATATTAATATGTATATTTCTTATTATTTATAAATGTTTTTGCAATGACTTTGTTGTATCGATTTTTTTCTAAGATATGTGTGCGTGCGCACATGTTCTTAAATGAATTATTTGCCATTCAAATTATCTTACATGAACCATCGAGGTGTGTTACTTTTAATGACTTATGTTTACTTATATGTATTAATAATCATATATAAATGTGAAATATAAGTTTTGAAATAGAACTCCTTGCAAACAAAGGTGCTATTCTTACTAAAGAAATTATAATAATTAACTTGATAAATGTTATGTGCATTATTCACTATTCACAATGCATTATTCACTATTAAGGCTAATGATAAATGTGTCATAGGTAAATGATTTGATCTTTTTGAAGCATAAGATATGTGATTTCTCAATTGATAGTTTTCATAAATTTATATGCTAAAATCAATTAATAGTTGTAACTGCAATCATATCATATTGAAAATCAACAAGGCACAAAGTTAGTTATTCATTGTTTACATATAAAATGCACTAATATGAATGCATAAATGAGATATGTAATTTTTTAGATAAAAATATATTGTAAATAATTTTGCATTTCTTAAAAAAACATATATATGATGATAATGATTGATAAGTGGATTATCAAGGTTTGATTACATACTATCATGGATGAATTATGTCATTGAACTTTTTGAATCGTAAGGCATCTAATTCCATTATTTAAAGTTGTTTTTTTGTAAATTTATATTTTAAATAAACTGAAATCATATCACTTGAGCTATAATTATATTATTGACTTGTACTTAGTTATGTCCATTAATATGAGTGTAAAAAAGTGATTTATAAGAGCCATATACTATGATGCATTTTTTCAAAAAATAAGTCTTTTAATTTCTTGATAATAAGTATTAAGTGGACTATTTAGGCTAACAAGTGATGGCTCATAAGTGAATACTACTCGTTAAATTGTAGGGCATTCAATTTTTAAACCATATTTTTTTTTCATATATTCTTGAATCAACTATTTGTATATGTAATCATCTCATCTCATTTAATTTAATAAGGAATCCATTTATTGACTTTTATTTGTCTATTACATAATCTATTAAGAGTGTATTAATCTCATATTGTATTGTTTTGAAACAAAACTATATGAAAAACAAAATTCTTTTCTTAATAAAACATGGATTAATTAATTAACAATGTGTTAAGTGGACCATCTAGACTCATTAAAGAGATGGGTAAAAAATGGTTGTATTTAAACTTTTTGCACCACAAGACATTGATTTTCCAATCCATATTAGCATTTTGTCATTTTCAATTCCTAAATAGTTTATTTGTGGTTTAAATAATTTCATAGAATTCAATATGACTTGAAGAATGCTATTTGGTTATATGCATTGATAGAAGTTCATAAATGTGATGCAATTTTTAAATGTAACCCTTAATGTAAGTAAATATATATATATTTTACAAAACACATTATAATTAATTGATAATGAGTTTTAAGTGGTCTATATAAATCCATTTATCGACTTTTATTTTCATATCATGAAGTTTAATCTAAGTGTGTAAATGTGGCACTTTAAAAAAAAATAAAACTCCATGTACTATAAAATGTTTTTCCTAACAACACATGGAATAATTAATTGGTAATGAATGTTAAGTAGATTGCTAAAGTTATTTCAAGGTATGGGTCATAAATAAGTGTACTTAAACTTTATGTAACATATGACATTTGATTTTCCCACCTTTATTAACATTTGGTAAATTTCAATTCTTAAATAAATTATTTGTAATTGAAATAATCTCATAGAAACCAACAAGACAAGTATGTCTTAAATTATGTTTAGAATGTTTGTATGTATAAATGGAATTTGTTTTTGAAATAAAGATCTCAAAGTAAGTAAAAAATATATTTTTTAGAAAATTAATAATTTAAAATCAATTATTTATGAGTTCTAACTAGTTTATTCTATTTTGAATTGACAACTTTTTCTAACTATGCTTTATTAAATCAGTTGTTCATATATGTAATCATGTCATATAAGTCAATAAGTCAAGAAAGCATTAATTGATTTTTATTTAACTATCATGTGGTTTAATATGAATGTATAAATGTGAAATTGTTATTTCTAGAATAAAAAACCATGTAAAGAAAATGAATTTTCTAATAAAACATGGATTAATAAATTCACCACGAGCATTAAGTAGACTGTTTAAGCTCATTCAAGAGATGGGCCATAAATGGATGCCTTTAAACTTTTTACACCATATGACATGCTTTTCCCATCAATATTAACATTTTGTAAATTTGAATTCTTAAATAAACTATTTGTACTTAAAATAATCTCATAGAATCCAACAAGACTCAAAAGTTATTTATTGAATTTCATTTAGTTATATGTATTCATATAAGTTTATAAATGTAATTTATTTTTGAAATAAAGCTATTAATGCAAGTAAAGATTTATCTTATATAAAACTATTTAAGATTAATTGATAATCAGCTTTAAGTGGTTTATTCAGGCTACATGAAAAATCAAGTGTCATAGATGAATGCCTTTTAATACATATTTAATCTTCAAAATCAATATCTTAATGATAATTTATTTGTATTTACATTAAGTATTTAATAATTAAAGAACACAGGGACTTATATAAATTTCAACTAAAATACATGAGTTATGTTTCACATTTATTTCTTCCCCATTAAAAATGCTTATCATTTTCTCTTCTTAGTGAAAGTAATGGTCAATCATGATTTTCTATACAATTGGTTGACACTAAATTTACATCGACACTGTTATTGGTTTTGACAATGTTTACAAGGATAGATAAATATCCACACTACCATCAACTGTGCTAATATTTGAAAACCCTTGCCTCCACTACTTACAAGAATTCACCACTAAAGTTTCTTGTTTACTTCAATTTGTGACACTGTCCATCATAATGGAATGACTTGAATACCCATTTAAGAAATATCATTAAATGTACTTGGATTTGAGTGGAGATAGATGAATGGTACCTAACCTTCTTGAAATACCTAGATCAATAATGTATAACTTTTATAGTGGATGCCTGCATGCTATGAAGATGAATGATGACCCCCTCATTAGTGCTTCATAAAGGCACAAAGGGACCGTAGGAAATTGAACACAAGAACATTTTACTAAGGTTTTAGTAGACTAGTCTAAATGCAATGCAAGGGACACCTATCCTTGTCATTTACAATAACATCCTCACATCACCATCATTCAATCAACAAATCCCTCGTAGGTTGGGGGAAAGGGGGTTAGAGTTGCCAAACATAAAATTTAAACATCGAGGAATCTAGCATGTTATCCATAACTATAATATCTTTATTTTATGTTTGACATACTAATATGATTTAGCTTAAATCAATTTCTTCTAAGAGTTTGATTTCACACTCCTATTGTGTATTGATACTATTGTACATAACAACCCCATGTTTGACCTATTCATGATCTCTAATTGGTTTGAAATTACTTGCAAATTATTTTAATGTTGAATCAAGTTAATATGGCGATTTACAAAAGAATGAATGTTGTTGAAGGCCTTGTAATAAAATACTTGCAAATAAAGGTGCTATTCTTACTAAAGAAATTATAATAATTTACTTGATAAATGTTATGTGCAATATTCACTATTCACAATGCATAATTCACTAGTAAGGCTAATGAGAAATGTGTCATAGGTAAATGATTTGATATTTTTGAAGCATAAGATATGTGATTTCTCAATCGATAGTTTTCATAAATTTATATGCTTGAATCAATTAATGGTTGTAACTGCAATCATATCATATTGAAAATCAACAAGGTACAAAGTGAGTTATTCATTGTTTACATATAAAATGCACTAATATGAGCGCATAAATGTGATATGTAATTTTTGAGATAAAAATGTATTCTAAATAATTTTGCATTTCTTAAAAAAACATATATATGATGATAATAATTGATAAGTGGATTATCAAGGTTTGATTAGACACAATCATGGATGAATTATGTCATTGAACTTTTTGAATTGTAAGGCATCTAATTTCATTATTTAAAGTCATTTTTTTGTAAATTCGTATTTTAAAGAAACTGAAATCATCACTTGAGCTAGAATTATATTATTGACTTGTACTTAGTTATGTCCATTAATATGAGTATATAAATGTGATTTATAATATCCATATATTATGATGCATTTTTTTCGAAAAATAAGTCTTTTAATTTCTTGATAATAAGTATTAAGTTGACTATTTAGGCTAATGGGTGATGGCTCATAAGTGAATACTACTCGTTAAGTTGTAGGATATTCAATTTTTAACGCATAATATTTTTTTTCATATATTGTTAAATCAACTATTTGTATATGCAATCATCTCATCTCATTTAATTTAATAAGGAATCCATTTATTGACTTTTATTTGTCTATCACGTAATTTATTAAGACTGTATTAATCTCATATTGTATTGTTTTGAAAAAAAACTCTATGCAAAACAAAATTCTCTTCTTAATAAAACATGGAATAATTAATTAACAAATTATGTGTTAAGTGGACCATCTAGACTCATTAAAGGGATGGGTAAAAAATGGTTGTATTTAAACTTTTTGCACCATAGGACATTGATTTTCCAATCCATATTAGCGTTTTTTCATTTTCAATTCTTAAATAGTTTATTTGTGGTTTAAATAATTTCATTATTAGAATCCAATATGTCTTGAAGACAAAATCACTGCTGATACTGGACATGAATGGGAAGTTATTTATTGAATTTCATTTAGTTATTTGTATTCATATAAGTTTATAAATGTAATTTATTTTTAATTTCACACTCCTATTGTGTATTGATACTATTGCACATAACAACCCCATGTTTGACCCATTCACGATTTCTAATTGGTTTGAGATTACTAAAATTATTTTAATGTTGAATCAAGTTAATATGGAAATTTACAAAAGAATGAATGTTGTTGAAGGCCTTGTAATAAAAAACTTCCAAATTTAATGAAATATGTGTTATGCACAAAGTGTCCTGGTTCTCCACAGTTCTAGCATATGATCTAGACCCAACCTCTTCCAATTCCTCCTCCTCCTCCTCTTTCCCATCCTTAGAATCATCACGAGCCACAAGTCAGTCTTGATCATTTTGTATGCAGTTTTCAACTTGCATTCTATATATCAGAGTATTTTCCATCATCAATTCATACCTTTTACAATTCCTTTCATCATGACCAACCAATTTACAAAAGTTACAAAAGGGTTGCTTTGGAGACTGTAGAAACTTCTGTAATAGAGAACAATTATCTGTAAAATGTTGTCCTGACACTTGGTAGATGCTACACCAGGCACTTGTACGAGTGCTTGATCCAGCAAAAGATTATGGCTTCAGTGGATTGGGACCCCCTGCAACTATATAATCTCGGAATATAGGGCACTGATCTTTATGATGACCTTCAGTCTTGCACTTCATGCACCAAACTTCAACATGTGTTTCTTATTTAACCTCCTTTCCCTTCTTCAAATCCTGCAACTCCATATGTACTCTTTCTAGCTGTGAATGGATCTGTTGAACTCCTATATTCGTGTCTTGGATCGGCAAAGCTTCTAGCTTCATCGCGATCTCTAATTCTTCGGCCTGAGACCCAATCTTCTGCTGGGATAATGACAATATTAAGTGAGGTAGTAGTGTATCTATGTACTACTCCCGATGTTGTTCATATCAAATATGAATATTAGCTTAACTTAGTAAACACTTCAGTTGTTAATCTATATCCCACGCAGAATCGTTAAACCTTTACTTGTTCTCCTTTATTTCGGTCACACAATGAACTTGCGACTTCAGATTCCTAAATTTTGCAATCAGCTCATCCTTTATGTTAGCTAAAGAAGAAGCCAAATGAGTCATACTATATCTGATGTACTAGGTAAGTGTTCTATCTTATAGCACTGTAACCAGTTGTGCTTTCTTCATGTCATCATCATTGATCTGCTACGCCTTCCATAAAGCTTCTATGATGAACCAAAACTGATTGTGATCCTCTGATCCCTGACCCCTGAATACAAGCATTTTCATTGTATTCGCCATACTGAATAGCGGAGGTGGAGGTGGTGGTGGAGGCATAGGTGTATGAGGTGGAGGTGAAGGTGGAGGTGGAGTGGATGGATGTGGAGTTCCAGAAGTATTCTGATCTACTGAATGTGTCGCACCTCTAGGCGTGCTAGGGCTACTTCTTTCTTCTTCACTTCTAGACTTTCCCAAAAAAGGACTGTATTCACTTCCAATGAATTTGTCTAGATCTACTCTGAATCGCTTTCCACTTCACATATATCTAGTCTAACCTATCTTAGACATTAATGTAAAGGCATAACCCCTTTTTCACACAACAACATTTTAATCCAGGTCTTTAGTGATTTCAGGTACTTACTTCTCAGACCTTTGAAGAATTAGCGTTCAGCTTCACTATAACACACATATGTATCAACTGTAATTCACATATGAAACCACCCAAGATACTATCAATCCATTAATCAACAACCCTTGAAACCTTATAATCAAATCCTTCAAGATGTTTGACTAATTCGGGAGTCAACACAATAGGATCTTCGTGCTTCCAAGTAGGTCCGCTATCTACTAATTTGGACAAACACTCGTTTAATTCACAAGGGAATGTTAAAAATAAAACTTCGTGTACTGCTGTGTAGAGATATCTCTGTGGCCACCTTTCTCTTGGAAAACACGGATTCTAATTCTCCTGAGCTACAAACTCGTGCAACTTCCGATCTATCCACTTCTTGATTTATTTCTTAGTTGGTCTCCATGGATGCCACACCACACATCCCTCAGATAGATCCCAATCCCAGCAACAGAACCATTTGTTGGCTTTAGGGGGCTTGGACTGAGGTTCAGAGTTGGCCATGCTAACCAAAAAACCCTACACTATCGGCCCTTTCAGCAACAACCCGCTTAGCGCAAGCTACAATCTCACTCGAGGCAATATTGGGGGATGTTAGAACCAAGTTTTTGTGCCCAGAAAGCTATGTGATGTGGGGGTAAGGCGATTCTTCAGTTTAAGGCTTCATCTGACCTTCACACACCCTTATCCTCAAAATCCACAAACTTAAAGAAATTTCCAATTAAACAGAGTTATGAGCTTCGCCTAAGGGTTTAATCATGCATAAAGTAACATATAACAATAGTTCCAGATCTTCATGGTGTAAATAAGAAAATAATAAAAATAAATGGCATTCAACTGAGCATAAATATAGAAAACACATAAGCATATAGTTTAGACTCATGATTGCTTCAAATAGTATTTATTATTCTAGATCTTCAATACATATACTTTTCAATCCCTCATCACACAGCTCCAGGGACCTGCGCACTCAGCTACGGACTTACCAAGGTCTCCACACACACCGCTGCATGAGCCTTCCCCTTCGCTCGAATATAGAAAAGACATTTCAAACTCTAAGCATCAATCGTAAAATTGAACTTCTTTAACTTAACTGCCTAATGAATCCTCAATGACTCCCTTTTATAGTGTTTTCATTACATTACCATGGTCTGTGAACCATGGGCAGAGCTTAATACAACTCATACCTTTATGAAATAAGGGACTTTGAATTTCCTAAAATCCCCTTTGACTCTTAACAACATGCACTACTTGTACTCCTCTCCTCAAAATGTGGAGACTTTACAATATCTTATCAAAATTTGACTTAAGACTTAACAAAACTTAAACCTAGGGGACATCGTCCCAACACCCCATTTTATAACATGCATATGAATTTACCAGAAAAATTTAGATTATTTTTTTGTCATAAATACCATTAATTCAATGATTCTAAGATTTCAAACCGTAAACACTTATTAGGGTTTATAGTCTATGAAGCACAATTTCACTATTTCTGGCTTGAATTTTCTATAGTCTCAGCTTACATTTCTAGCAAATAATTAAGAAAAAGGGTAAATGAAACTTGTAAAATATTGAAAGCATGAAAGGGGAAATATTTGATAAATCTTTACTAAAATATTGGAAAATAGGTGGCTTAAATTATATGAAAGGCATTAAATTTCTCATAAATGAAATATGGCCATTAATAATTTCTCAAAATACGAGGCAAGGTCGGGGAGATGATAGTCGAAGAGGAAATTTATTCAAATCCGAATAACTTGAATGAAATCACGACTTACAACTTATGCTAAAATTCATTAAAATATATTAAAAACAAATAAAACAAAAAGGCACTTTATTTGAGAGAAAATAATATCTTATTCATAGTTGGCATAATCATAAGTCAAGTAGTCAGGAGGATTTCTATAATACCTTTTAACTTTATTAATTCCGACTTTGATTTAACACAAGGTAAAGATAGACATGACCGGAGTTAGGAAGTCAAGGATCGGATGGTAGGGACTAAAAATGTATATCTCATAAAACATGGTCCCTACTTCCGCCTACAATTGGTCAGAATGAACAAGAAGTTGAGAGGTTAGGAGTCAAGACTTCTTTTATTGTTTGGAAAACTAAAAGGGTTCTACCTCTAACATGCTAAATTTTATTAAGTTTCTTGATCAATTTTTCTTAGATTTCTGGTTTTTTATTATTTGAAAAAGGATTTTATTTACAGAAAGGAAAATAAATAAATTAGGTATGGTCTTCATTTTCCTTCTTTTAAACAAATAGAATAATGAAAAAGAGGAGTTTGTTGTAGCCTTTACAACAAATGGTGACACATTGGGAGAAACAATTATCTTTGTTAGTGTTAATTAAAAATTCAAATAAAAATAAAATTTCCAATTTTTTTTCCAAATTATGATTAGTCCAAAAACGTTTGATATATTGGATGAAAAATAAACAATCAAATAGAAGCATTTATGACAAGAATGAAAATTTTATGGGATAAGAGTCAATAGATGTGGCTTTTTAAGCTTTGAAACTTAAAATCGAGTAAGTCTTGAATTTTTTCATACTAAGTTTAAGATTTTAATACTATCAAAGTAATTTGCTTTTCATTTTGATCATATCTCTTGAACTCGGTATTGCTTCACTGCCAAGAGGTCTGTTCAATACCCTGTTGAAGACTACGTCGATATCATAGGAGAATTTTACCCATTGCCAGAAAGCCTATTCAATAACCCATTGATTTTCTACTATTTCCCACATTTCATTTTATAAAAGCTTTTTTAACTCTTTGATCATTAAATATCTTTGTAATGTTTTGCTTTTTAAGAAAATTTTCGTATCAAAAGAGCAAGGTGATATGAAATTTGTTTTAATTTAAGAAAACACTTTAATATATTAATAATCCAAACTCTATAGTTTATTTATTCTATTAGCACTTCGTAGTTTTCCTAGGCTGAAGAGGAAGCTACATAGGTAACCACAAACCTCTTTTAAAGTTGGGATCCAGACCTTCTATCTTCAAAGAGGATTCTCTCTGTATGAATTTTAAATTACTGTCTTAGGTTTTAGGCTAGATATCAAGGTCGAAAGATAGGTTTTAAAATTGTGGTTGTAGGATGAAGGAGTGGTCCATTCGGCATGGAGCCATAATAATGTTAAGTAATCAATCACAAATAAACAGAGTAGCTGAAACAAGGTGAGGTAGGAAAAATCCTAGATCTTACAAAATATTTGTGGTATGGATGAGATGAATGAGAGTGAGGATCAATTAAATATAAATCATACAAAGATGAATTTTGTATTTAATTTCAAATGGAAAACATTTAGATTTCTTAACAAGCCAAAGAAGAGTATTGCGAGTTAATTATACTCATAATCTTCTTGTAAACAATCAATAAAGAGAATTCATGTGAAAACTTGAAGGAAAGACAATTTTACAAAGAGAGAAACATCCCCATTTATTTGACACAAGAATCCTGAAACAATACTACCTCTATATTTTTGAATTGATTACATCAGATAAAATTTCACTGTTTACGATCAAAATAAGGATCCTCTACTTTCTTCACAATCAACCCTTTCTACTTTATTTTAAAAAATATTTATAGAGTTTGTCTAAAAAATATTTAAACTTGAAACAAAATTTAGTACAAAAACAATATCTACTTAAACAATGTAGATATTTCAAAAATAGAACTAAATAGTAGCAATTATGGACTGATTTAGATGTTCTACGGACACTTCGAGGATTGTTTTTTCTGACTGTAGCTATAATTCTTCTCTTTTGTTGACTTCTCTTGATATTTAGAAATTTATTTCCCTTTTTTTGTCACTAGTCACTAGAATTTTGCTTGATTTACTCGATGAGCTCCAGTAGTTTATCCCATCTATATTCACTTGGAATAAGAAAATTTACCATGTTTCTAAATCTTTCATCCACCTCTATATATCTTTTAGAAGTTGGTTTATTAAGAAATAAGTGATGAATTTCATGTTGGATAAACAAGTCATATTGTAAACTTTCAATTAAGTCTTGTCCACTTATTATCCCTCTTATTTTTGAAAATTTAAATTTATCTGTAGCTATGCTGCACAATTGGTCCTCGTAAGTTTCGAATGGAATCAATTTTCCATTAGAAGATCTCAAATGTGGAAGCCCTTTCTCTTGCAATAGATTAAATTTCCTGTTGAATCTTCTTACCTATAGCTCTAACTCTTTACACTTGTTTTCTAGCTGCATCATAATATTTTTCTTTATTAGAACTCTTTTTACCTCCATGACTGTGTTTGTTCTGCCCTAAATTTGTAGTTCTTCAAACTCATCCTTGGTTATTGATTTGAACATCTTGATGATTATGTGTGCTTCTGCTGGTTTGTGTTCGATTTCAACTTTTTCTTTTTCAATTTCTGCCTTGGCATTCTGTATAAACTCTTCTTGCTCATATATAATTTGAAATGAAGACCATAGCTCTGTGATATTGCCATTAATATTATACCATATGTTTTTCTTAGATTCTTCCAATATTTTTACTATTAATGATTGGTCTTCATACTTTTGAATTTGTTGAGTAAGCTTAAATTTTTTCTACACTTATGCTAAATATGCATTGTCAGCTTTAATTTTCTTCTCTTCCATTCTTTTCAATCTTGCTAACAATCTTTCATTTTCTTGATTGGTCAATGATAAATCTCTCATAGCTTTCACTAATTTTTCATAGGAATCTACTATGGTTGACTCTATTATTTCTGTTGAGGTTGTCGCCACTGTTTGTTGTGCTGATATACATGTGGTTACTAACTATTCCTTTTCTTTCAAAACCATCTCCATATCTGTCTCCATATTTTGAGTTTGAACATTTTTCTCAACTATCAACTTGAACTTTCTTTCTCTACTTCCAGCTGAGTAATTTCTTTGATGTGTGGGTGGTTTATAGTTGGAAGCTTGAGCTACTTTCTCAAGGTTTGAATATCAACATTTTTGTTTTTTCTCATTTCCTCAACTACTTTAATGCCACTAGGATCATATCCTAGCTTAATCACCAGATCTTCAAGAACTCTATTTCTAGTGTCTTTGGCCAAGGACGACATTCTTTCCATCTTTAGATATGAATGAATATTTTTTAGAGAAGCTTGCAGTTTAGAGGCTGCCCTGGCCGAACTTGTTAATGATGAATATATCATCTCACTAGCCTATTTACGTAAGTCAATATGATCAATTGCATGAATTTTCTTGGTGCCAAAAGAAAAGACAAATCTTTTGTAATATTATGCACTTTTAGGGACTGGAACTGCAGGTTTTAAGAAACCTAATTGGAACTACCCCTTCTCTGTGTCAACTGCATACAAAACTATGTGTTGCGTAGTATAAGTCTGCTTCCAGAATTCTGAATAAGCTATGACCCTTAATGTTTCATTCTTCTTCTTAATCTCTTTGTACCTAGAAAAAATGTTTTGTTGTGTTGCAATATAAGAAGTAGAAGCCTCAGGAGAATCTATTGTTTGTTCAATCTATGCAAAAGAAGTAGTTGGAAAACCTATTAAAACAACTTTAATTTTCTCCTGTGAGCCTTTTTCTTTTGAGGATTCCCCCTGATTGTTTGTTTTCCTTCTCCTCTTGAAAACTAGAAAGTTTGCAGCTTGAGATTGTGAGTCTGGTGGAGACATATGTTCCCTTTACCTTTTAGTTTTTTTTTCTTTTGACATAGGAGTTTGTAGGGATGCTTGACTCACAATCTGTTCTTCATCTTCCTAAAGTGTATTCTCTGTCCACTCCTCCTAATTTTCGTATTTCTCTATTTCTAGTCTAGGTGTATGTACATAAGGTGTGGTACTCTTCTCCACTCTTAATTTTGAAATTATTCCGAAAGGCTCAAAATACCATGTGAAACTCAATTTGAATTTCATTTGATTCAGTAAAACATATGCCTCCTTAGTTGTTGCTCTGGTATTAACAATGGAAGGACTAGTATTTTCCTTCATATTAAATTGTTCCTTTTGCTTTCTTGATATAAAATGTAAGTAATCCATATTCATCATTTGCCTGATGTATTCTAAGGAAAAGATTCTTATTGGCACAAAAACTGGCAACCTATAAGGAGGGATTTCACATCCATATATCCTAATCTCTGTATAAGTTTGGTAAAGATACCAGTCTCCAACCTTGACTTGCTCAGTAAGATTATTAAATATTATTGTTGAAATATATCCATTACATGGAAATTATGTCTCTACATTTCTCTGTATTTAAGCCTTTTCCATGGTTTGCCTCTTCATCTAGTCTTCATGATGAACCACATTTGTTGGTTTGAGACGCATTGGCCAAAAATTTCTTTTATGTGATTTCTACTGAAAGACTTTGCTTAACTCTTGATTTATGTTGAAATCCTTGATATAGCATCACTGCTAAGAAGACATAAGGCCACATGAAAGAATTGATCTACAAAATTACTAAAGGAGTGTTCTTCTAAACTCTTCCTCCCCATGGAAGTCCAGTGAATGACTAACAATGATCTTCCCTATGCATCTAACTTTTGTAATTGAAATTTGAATCTCTCTGCTTGATGAAATAACAACAAATATACAGGAAATGACTATTTTTTGAATGCAACTTCAGCAGAAAACTTCAAAAATTTATCATGAATGACCTCTGACAGAAACTAACTGTAATTGAAAATTATTGAGGGCTTCTAACCAAAAGAGAATATCGACAAAAATAATAATATTACTTCATCTACCCATTGATATGTAGGATAACCTAATAAGAAAGAGACCATAGAAATAACTTGTATTGACATTTCAGGAAAGATAGAAGAAGAATATGGAGGATTAATTCTAGGTAACTATTGGGAGCGGGATCCCCCAAAGGCAATTTTGGGGCTAAAAGCCCATATTTAAGTCAATTCTTGTAATATAATTGTAAAGAATCCGCATTTTGTGGTCGTGGAGCGTGAAGGTGTTATGTCTCAAAAAGGGTAGTCCGCCCTTAGTTTTGTAAAGTAAATTCGGCTGTAAGAGACCTACCCATGGTCCGCAGACCATGGGATTGTATAAAAAGAGCTAAGCTCTAAGTAGTTGAAAATAATAAGGAATAGAATGGTAGATCATCTAATAGAGTGATAGCTCTGAAGAAGAAGTATAAGTCTTGGGTCGTAGTGTAGATAGAGGCTCTACAGCTGAGTGTGCAGAGGCCTAGGGTAGAAGTCTGCAACTAAGTGTGTGGACCCCTACAGCTGTGTGCGCAGGGTGGACAGAGTCTGTAAACACTTGGAAGATATTAATAAAAGGAGTTATTCTGCAATTTCTGTGTATTTTTTCTGTTGATGTGTTTGGATATTTTATGTATGAATTTCCTTTATTATGCTTATATGATATACGATGAATGAAAATACATTGAATAGTTGAATGCAATTACGAATATCTACTTACGTGGTGTTAACTTTAAGTATTTGATGAGATAAGAAAATCACTTAGAATAATTGAGGAATCTACACGGCATGTTGCCATAGCAGCGCAAAAGTACCTGAGCCATAGGTTAGGGATGCGCGAAGGTCGATTGTATACTTTCACAAAGGTATGAAGGCCAGAATAAAGGGCTTGTCTTGCAAGCCCTAGAGTGAAACCACCTGCATGAAGGAAGGGATAGAAGAAATCAAATGACATCACAACCATCTTAGGGTGCAGAAACTTGGTTCCAGCATCCCCCCATACTGCTTTGGGTGAGACTTCGGTCCATGCTCCACGGGTTGATGCCAAAAGGGCCAGTAGTGTATGGATTTGTTTGGCTAAATGATGTTGAACCTGTGTCAAGCCTCCTCAAGGCAATAGTAACCTAGAATTCTCACGAAAAAATGACTCAAAAAATATGGGATAATTGAGGGAAAGTGAGTTTCTGATATATCTCCATGAGTGAATCAGTGGAAAAAGGATACAAGGGAGTTTGAGGATCAATCTGGAGTGCTTGAAAAATAGCTTCAAGTGTAATTGCAAATAGAGTTTCATTGTTTTGGGCAATTACAACCCTCTAGCTAGGGAGATATCTAAGATGACACCATGTAACAAATTTTGGGAAAACATGAGTTTGGGAAAAAATGAATTTAGGTAAGAATGATTCCCAAATGCTCACTTCATCACTAAAATCCAAGAACATTTGGTTTTCCCAGGTGTGGAGTTCATATAGATCAAAATCACGCTGGGTCTCTGATATCTTATACTGTGTTTTGACCAAGTGAAATTTATTAAGATTTACAATAGGGGAAAATGTAGGGCTTTCTACAACTAACTTTGATTTTCCTTTGTGGGATGAAATTTTCTTACTACAAATTAGAAAGTAGGGAAATGGATTACCAGATTACAATGAGTTTTAGTGTAGTAGGATGATGGCGTGCTTGTGAAATTTGGGACTGAACCTGCACTGGCAAGAAAAGAAATAGCGAAGGGAACATATGTAGGGTGATGGATAGCTTTTTGAAATGGGAGGGTGAATGGTTAAATGAGAAGATAACCATTTTTTGGCCCATATCATTAGGTAATTTAAACATTAGAAAGAGAATTTAACCATTGAATGATCATATGACTGCTAGTGGGAGCATGATCTGAATGGGAAATTTAGTGTTTATTGTGCTAAAATCCAATTCATAATAGTAAACAAAGTGCTTAAGGATTATGAGGTAAATTGCAAGTTTTACATGAGTTTTTCTTATGTGTTTTTATGTAAATTTCATGAGAAAATTAACTTAAGTAAAACACTAAGAAAAACATAATAATAATACACTAAGAAATTGATAAAGGAGTTCTCCCCTCCTGGGCTACATCTCCTTAGTCAAGCTTCCAATGGCTTGACACAATCTCTTATGGTCAAAATACTTCAGTGATAAAGAGTATATAAAGTGTGTTGACCCAAAAGAGTGGCTAGTTTCCCCTACAAGGAAACATTCATCTGCAAAGAAATCTCAATCTAAAATCATCTCAACCTACAATTAGTCATGAAACAATCAGCAAGAAAAGGTTTCTCAAATCAAGACCCCATACTCCATCTAACAATGAGCATAACAAGTACAACAATTCACTTGAAGCACTAAAAGAGAGCTTTCCTCAAAGACACAATGAGAAAAGAGAAATATGAGCTACACCATAGATGTCTCATCTGGTGCAGGAAACATACGAAGCTAGGTGGAAAACCCCTACAAGGTCCTCTCCATTCTCCAAAGCCTTCAAAACCTGATTCAACCCCTTGGTTGGTTTTAACACTCATAGAATTAAACATGAAAAAATATCTTCAGAAGTGCATCAATGGCTCTGAAACCTACTCCATTGGCTTCAAAAGACCCAAAAATTCCTAATAATCTTCTCCTCAATTGGATCAAAACTGAAGAAATTATGAGCTTCCCAAGTTTTGCTGCTCGTTGACCCACAAATTTGCCAAGTTCGGCTAACCGCCCTACAATTTCGCCCTATTTTCGAATAATGGAGCAAAAAATTGGTGCAATCCCAATGCAATTTGTGGGCTCATGAAATTACCCAATGACACCTGTGCACACCCTCCTGCTAACATGGAACCCCCACGTGACCTGTGTGTGGCCCCCATGGTCTAGGCCCCTTCGAATCGACCCTTGGTTCCTAGGCTTATGACCACATGGATTAAATTTAAGGTTGGGGTTGGTCCTGCCCCTAGTCCTTTTGGGACTAGTGACAAGGACTAGGGTTGGCCCTCTATCCTCACCCCATATCTGCCCTAAAATTAATTTAAATGCACAATATTTGGGTCCTTTTAACAAGGCCCACACATAACGCGATGGTGTATATGATAATTTGTTGGTCAAATGTGCCATGATCGAATCCCATGGAGTGCAATTTGGACTCCTAAAAAAAATTTGGTGGCCCCCATGGTGACATGTGGTAGCCTCTAGTTGCACCACGTGGTAGCATGTGGTTGGCCACTATGCCACCAATAAAACACTGCCACATCACACCAATGACGAGGTGCCACTTAGCACAACTTGATTTGCCAGAGGAAACTTAGTCAATGCACAGTCACCCTGCCATATATGCATACCTAGCCAACACCACGTCAATAGTACGGACTGCTGACTCGACTATCATTTTTGCAAAAATTCGCGTGTTTTGAAAAAAGAACAAAACTCGTTTACGGGAGCATTCAATGTTTGTTTCGAGCGAAATGAGTTGCGCCAGATTCAAAATGAAAAGACTTATGCGGTCGTTTAGGTTCCACATTGATCCGACAACTTTTAATTTTGAGCAAACTTGTGAGGTTCAAATCAATCCTCCCCACTGGGAGCTTTTGGACCCCAAAAGATCACTTTCAGTTGTTCAGCAATTGAGGATATAGTTCACTCATCTTTCCAATCTTGATCCATTTGAACTTGGAACTTTTCAAGCTGATCTTGAACTATTTGATGTACCAATTGGATTTGCTCGATGAACTTCTTGGCTTTGTCTATGTCGCTATGGCCATCAATAGCAATGTCCTTCCTAGGAATGGAATCCAATGGTAATCTTATGCAAAATCATTACCAAGGATAAAATCCAAAAATACTTTAGCAAATAACCCAAACAAGCTTCAAATGGAAACACTTTTATAACTAAGTGCTTGACACATTTGTAACATACTAAATTTTCTACAACTACTCATCTCAAAAGTTTAGGATGCTTACTAAAATATCCACAAATGGAAATTCTTCTTACAATATGGAATAAATTTGACTCCCAAATTCCCAAAAAAATTGACTCATCATGAAGCCAAATAGCATAACAATGCTAAAGAAAACATTGTTGCATATAAGTGATTTATTCACAAACATCACTTTTACGAAATGCCCAACTATGGGGACATGCAACAATGTGTTACATTACACGCAGATGAAAGGGATGTACACTCTTTCGAATGGGAAAAATGAGAAAGCATGAAGAAAGAAGAAAACCTTCATTTCACAATAGTTCTTGCTATGTATGACTCCTTCAATGCATGAGAGGTAGGATCTTGTGATTCTTGTAGAGGATGTGAAAACTATGAACTAGATTGATTCTCAATATAAACAAGAGAGTGATGAGGATCCTAAGGGGAATCAACATATTTTTTATCAAAAGTGGAACTGTCCTCAAGGCTACAACAACCTGACATAACCATCAGCTCAGGCTGATGTTCCTTGACAACTTGAGGGGTTTCCACTTCATCAGAAGGTAGATCATCAAGGACCAGTGGCTTAGAAATATCAACAGTAGGTGAATCAAAATCATGATCAGATGAATGAGTGAAAATATCACAAAAACCAGGATCAAAAAATTCAAGATGGACATTAGCATCCTCATGATATGAAAAATCATACAGAGGGGGTGATGTATAACAAAAAAAATCAACCTCTAAATTTCCAGAAATGAAAGATGAGAGATCAAGTAGATTCAGGAAGAAATATTTGTCCTCTCCACAATAAAATGATAGAATGACATCCTATGCGTCCTATTAATGATCGGAAGTGGAAACATTGGGGAATCAATTTCCACAAGAAAAATTAAAAATGGTAGAATCACATAAGATTTCAAGATAAAGTGGACGAGGTACAGACAAAAGGAAGTCATCCTTCACCGCAGATTCTTCTTAAGATTCCCACACATAGTCATTGAAAATTATAGCAGAGGTTGGCTTCTCAACAACAACTCCATCCATAACTTGATCCTCATTAACATCACATGTGGAATCTGGAATGGATGAACACAAGACACCACAATCTAGAGGACCAAAAGAATCATTGGACAAAGGTCGAGGGGATGAGACTACATGACAACCATCAGGCTTGAAGTTCAAATCTACGTAGAGATCCAGAGCAGGTGGGGTGGGAGGAGGTGATAGTTCAACTGGTGGATTCACAACTTCTCCCACCTCATCCTATGGAAGTAGAGTTGTTTGATGAGAAGAGGATGGAGAGTCCCTCTTAGATTTGGAAGCTATAACACCGAGGTATGCTAGGAGGGGTTTGAATGGTTCTAACTCATGTGGATTGTTAGATATGTGAAGAAGATGCTGGAATATTTCTCTCAAAAACTTGGAGTCAACTTCATATTCCAGGAACGAAAAGTGACATTACGGAAGCGTTGCCAAAATTTGGCAATAGATTCATCAAGGTGCTTTGCGTAATTCCAAAAAGCACGATCATAACGAAATAAATCATAACCTAACTCTCTGATCATGTGATTGAAAGAGTGGATAGAAGTTGTGGGCAATGTGAGACACCATTGCTTAATGCACGTTTCGAAGGGGTAAGCAAACAATGCACATAAAATGTCATATGAGGGGACTTCATTCCTATAACAGAAACCTAAAATGGAAACTATGTGTCTTAAAAAGGTTGTTCCTCCTTCACCATCATATTTAATTTATGACAAGTTATCAATGACATCATCTGACACTTAAAAATCATGAGCATGAGAAAAACATGCTAGAGTTGAGATTGTGATGTAAGTCATGAATGATGTGAAAATATTCAAAACAGACTTTGAGGACTCAACTTGTCATCTGGCCCTTCTTCTAGTGCCATAAATGTTGACGGTGCCAGAACCACCAACATTCAAGGGGATCACCCTGGCAAGAAGTCCCAACTAGACCTCAGACCGTTCGAAGTAGGATTCCCAACATTGGGTGGTAATGTAGTGGCTTGACTACGGTAGTGCATAGAGGTAAGTATAATGACTTCAGTTGGAAACAAGAGTGTGACCTTATAGTGAGTCAAATGAGATGCATGGGGGGTTCTAACACACAGAAGGGAAAAGGAAGTGTGTCCCTTAGAAGCCTGTAATGGTACACAACCTAAAAGAAACATACGAGAAGAATAACATCACAAACGTGAAGTAGAATAGTCCACAAATTGAAGTGATGGGTTAATCCAACACCACACCTTCAACAAGATTCATACAATTCCATACAAAATAGTTCATAAGAAAATGCGTAAGTTAAACAACATACACTGCTAAAGTAACCAGAGTAGTTGAACTACAATAAAAAAATATGCATGAAATTGTGTTGGCTCATTTATATTATTATTAAGTGAAAGTTCCTGCCATACATACACCATTGACATCCACTAGCTCCAATAGTGGAACATTATAGTCAACATTGCCTGCTCCTCCAAATAAGTGTACTCACTCTATTCTATGGAGAAGCCAAGGCTCGTCATAATACTCCCAAGCCTTCTATAAGCCTAAGCCTAGCCAAATCTAGGCTCCCCAAAGGCCTCTTCTATGAGTTATGGGGTTCTATTTATAAAAAAGGGTGGGGTGACCATTTACATTCCCCTTTGTGACTCTTTGACTACCCCCCATCACTCTTCAACTTCTTTACAAATAACTCATTACATTACATAGTGATTTTTCACATTCCACTAGTGACACTTATAATTTTACTTACAACATATTTACAAATAATATACATTTTCCATGTGTACCCATGTGAAACAAAATAAGCTAGAGACAGCCTAACAAGACAAAACACTATGACTTTGAATTTTGGAGAATTACCAACTCACCAACCTTCAATTGATGTTTCTCAGTCATGTACTGATGCTAAGCCTGGTACTATGCTATGATGTCCCCACACTGCTTGATGGAGTCTTTCTAATAATGGACTCTTGCCTCCATAGCTTCTGGGTATATGGTATTGGAACCCTCGTCCAACTTGTCTTGAAGCATGTGCAACATGGTCTTGACTGTGGCAGAACCACTAATGTACTTCTACATGCTTTTTATGCTCAGCTCAAATTCATCATTGGTGGCCTCTGACCTTAGCTACTCCATGTACCTATCAATCTCTATCCGGACTTAGTTCTTCTCCTTAGATTGGGTTAGGGAATCGATTGACGAGATCCTGTGTGTCTTCACCATGATTTCCAAACTCTTATACGAACATGCATATGAAGCCTATATGTTTCTAACGAATGGGGCGAGTTGCTCATAGCTTTGGATCTACATCCGGATCTTTGCTTTGTCCATCTCTACCTACGACTTCATCATCTTCTGCAAGTGAAGCGGGGCCCCTTTGTACTGCATTTTCTACTCTTTCACATGGATGATGGAAAAATATATGTTCCTAAGAGTTTTAACAAACCCCTTGTGTTGTTGCTCCAATTCATGCACACTAACAACTGCTTTATGCACGGTGACAAATTCATCATAGGGTTTCTGCATGGTGGTCTCAAGTTTTGATACTACATCGAGTATCACTTTCCTCATCTATGCCATTATAGAAACTATGCACTACTCTATTGATTTTTCTGCCTCTTGCCTCGCTGCCTATAAGTTATTTTCTAGTTGTTCATTCTTGGCCAAAAAGTACTTGAAATTGGAGCTTGTTGCACTGCCATAGGCCAAGATGGCTCTGACAAGGGAGGATGGATGCTTCCTAGTTTCTGGCACTATCACCCTTTGCTTCATGAATGAAGGTGATGAGTGATGATCCAGAAAACTATTCCTTCGTGCATGTACAATATTCTTTTGCAACTCGTCAAATGACAGATAGTACACATCCATGATTGGATCATCATCAAGGAGGACAACATATCCTTGTTCATTCGGGACTGGTTCTGGCACTGGAGGTGGTGGAGACTGAGAGGTGAGCTAGAGTGCACTTGGCATGAGGTAAATGTATTCATTTCATGCCTCTTTCTCTATCGCCATGTCTCTCTTCTCAATCAACTCCTCAATCTGCTGAGCCATTTCCCGGTCCTACATCTGTTCACTATCTACCTCAGTTGTTGGTTGTTCTAACTCCTCAACATGTATGGTTGTTATTTTCTTTTTCATTACACCTTGCCTTTCTTCAGCTTGTTTCTGCTTCTCTTCTCTTTCTCTCTCTTCTCAGCTCTTGTTCCTCCTTCAGCTTCTTCTCCGTCTCCTGCAACTTCAGGTCTTCTATCTGCTATCTCTTCTTTTCTTTTCCTTCACTCTCTTGTAGGTGTCCTCTACTTCCAAAGCTTCCTACGTGAAGATTGAATACACTTTTACTCTACAACTTTTTTCTCCTTGTAATATGTTAGCAACTTCCTCTTTCTATGATCTTTTACTAGATTATTGCCTTCTACTACTGCTACTAGACTTGCTGCCATGTTAGTGTGACTCCTTTTCTATGGAGAGCTAAGTGTCTGCATATATTGGCAAGTTAACTAGCACTTTCTCAACTGTGTCCCCAATACTGCTTCCAGTGTTCTTTCTTGATGAAGCTCTCTTTGGTTCCATGGTGCAATTACTGCTGGAGAGAAGTTCTTCATGAATGTTGTACCTATGGGATAGAAATGACACTCATGGCAAGAAAACATTAGCTCTTAGAAATCTAATGTCAGAGCATGATCAAGCGGCAATCAAAGAATCTAATTGAGAGGGATTGTGCAATTTTGACCAACAGGGGTGACTGACTAACTATGGGAACTACGCACCGCACAGTTTGAACAGTGAGTGTGAAAGCTTGATGACTAGAACTACGCAATGCGTAGTTCAGTGTTTGGCAGAGCCTGCGAGAGACTACGTATTCCAGAGTCTCAATGACCAAGCTAGGAGACTAGTTCCTGGAACTGCACAATGCGCAGTTGATCCAGGCTAGGATAGCATATGGACAATTCCGGAAGTCAAGGCAGAGGCCTTGAGCTTTCAAATTGCATAGGGCATGCAAGTGAATGTGAGATCCAGGCAAGGGGAGCCCAGATCTGCCCAAGGGGAGTGTGCAACCAAGCAGATCTAAAGGATGGTGTGATGCTGAGTGCAAATCTGATTGACTGATGATTCATGTAATTAAAATAAGTGCAAGGATCAATCAAATAGAAGGAGAATGAAGCATGTGGAGAGAGTCGCTGCAACGACAACCATTAGAGAAAAAACTAGGTAATGCATGCAATACTTTGGAAAGGCAATGAAAAACTTGAAACAACACTTGTACAAGCTAAAACAAGTTAAAACACCAGTAGTCTCCCAACAAAACAAGTGAAACAAAAATCTCACAACCTAAAAAAGAAAAAAGCGACATGAAAGGCAGAAAAATACGATAAAAAAAAAACTCACCCTCAAAAGTGACAACGATGCTCCGAAGGTTCCTTAATCTCCTTAGGAATGCTAGAGCTTGATGATTGAGTATGAAAATGAGCTCTAGAGGCATCTATTGCATCAAATTGAGAAAAAACAGAATTCATGATGCGCATGCCTAAGATCAAGAACAAAAACGACACTTGACGGAAACTTCTAAATATAGAATTGTACCACCTTTAGAAAACTAATAATAGATCCCTATTTCCTAGGTATGATTTTTCTTTTCCAGGAAAAGTTGCCATGCATTGGTTGGAGAGATTGTCTAGTTCTCGAAAGGATTGTGCAACCCTCTAGCTTATGAATTGAACAGCTTCTGAGTAGAAAGACTTATTCGCAATTTTTGGGTTGAGTGACTCTGAGCTGCCTCTCAAGCTCTACGCAGTTTCTTAGCTAAAGGTTGGCCATCAATTGGCTCTGCACAATTCTAGAGTTGAAGGCTCACTATTGTCTTGGACTGCGCAATTATCGAGAGTAGGGTTGGTTTCCCTCAAGGATTGTGCAGTTCACTAAGGAAAGCATGAAACTAGGTTGAAACCAAGTGAAGTGATGGACTTGTAGGTTAGATAGTGCAGAAATTTAGAAAACACATGCCGTAGGAAAAATATAAAACTCAATTGAAGGACAAGTGCCTGTATCAGCGTAAGATGAGCTGCTGTGATTTGAGGAGGGAATCTCCAAAATGAAGCATAGGAAAAAATTTGTAGGTTTGTTTTAGCTGCTACAACAGGTCTCTATCATCCCTTACCTGTACCCACTCATCCTTATTTCCATGGACTTTGTGGGAGGCTTACCGATAACAAAGAAGGGACATGACTACCTATTTGTGGTAGCTTATAGTTTTAGCAACATGTATGTTTCGATGCCCCATAAGGTGACCATCAGCGAGTAAGAAGTGGTGAAATTGTTCTTTCGATAGGTATGGGTGCACTTTGGTATTTTGAGAAGCGTAATTTCAGATAGGGACACAATATTTCTCAATTCGCATTTTGGACTAAATTGTGGAAGAAGATGGACACATGGTTAAAGAGATATATAACATTCCATTCAGAGAAAGATGGGAAGATAGAGGTAGTCAATAGGAATTTGATGCAGATTTTGAGGGTTTATAATTAGAAGTATTCAAAACTATGGGATGAAAATATAGTATATATACAAAACTACTATAATAATGTAGTTCAGACTTCTACTAGTAAGTCCCCATTTGAAACCTGTTTTGGATATTTTCCACCTTCACCTTTGGATATTACATATGGGAAGTAAGAAGGACTGAGGGAGGATCTTATAGGGTATGCATTGAGGGCTGGAAATTTTGTTTAGAAGTTCCAATAAATTAATATTTAGGTATAGGTAGACACTACAAAATTCACAAGAAAAATGTAAGTCCATACATTATTAGCATAGAACAGAGAAGTCATTCAAGGTAGGAGAAAAATTATGGTTATAGATTAACAAGGAGATGCTATAGTGTATTGGTAATAAAATTAAGGATTTTTGAAATGGTCCCTTAGATATACCAGAAAAGGTGGGAGTTAACACCTATAGACTTAGTCTAACCCCATACATGCACATTTACTTAGTTGTGTAGAGAATTTGAAAGTCTATGAGCCTTCCATACTAGATCAAGAATCAGAATAAGTCTTCTCTTACATTGAGGATTTGACACTAGAATATTAGGTAGACTTGATAGAAGGTACAATTTTATAGAAGAGGTCAAAAGCTATAAGAAATGGATAGCATGACCTTTGGAAAATTCAACTAAAAGGACAACTTCTAGGCAACTCTAAATGCTACACCAGAGAGAAGGTGGAGGAAAAAATTCTTGACCTCATTTAGTAGAAGTTGTCAAGGACCAAAAGCCTCTAAAAATGGGTAGTTGTGATATTAATTAGATCATTATATTGTTTTTCATATGTTTCAATTCTTTTAGAGAGGAAGAAGTGGAGGAATCAACTTACATGACCATTTTTACCAGTGGGACCCAATTTGCAAATTCGGATATAAATCCTTCAGGGAGAATTTTGAGGATTCAAACAAAATTATTTTTGGGTCAAAATTTTCCAATTTAGTGCCAAGAAATTTTTTTATATTATACACATAGATACCTATCCAACAGTGTAAGAATTTCCTCAAACTGAGTCAATATGAAAAAATTATGGCACTCGAAAGTTGACCTTCCTATTTAGTCCACCACAATTTCAAAGGATGCCTTGTCGAACCCATTACTCATTGAAAAGGGGCTATCCACATGATCATGATCAATGATACTCTAGAAGGTTCCATATTTTAATTATAATTAAGAGTTGAAGGAGTCAGACATAGTCACTAGTAGGCCCTCAAGATGTGTTATAACCGAGCCACTAGGAGGAAAAGGGGTTCCATTCTTTTCAAGTGCATTTTGGTCTATAAAGGAGGAAATTAGCTAAGAGGGATAGGGAGAGAAGAAAAAAATACAATTTGTTCAGTGTAGTAGCCCACAAGCCATTGGCCTTACTTCTATGTAGTTGCATCCATTTTCTATTCATAGAAAGAGAGCAAAGTAACCTTGCCTTCTAGCTAGATTTTCTCTCGAAAGGGTTTCCGAGATTATATCTTTTTATGATTGCGGTTTGTGGAATTTTATTTTTATATTATTTATGTTATGAATAATTATAATTTTTATGCATACACAATAAACAATCATTTATATATCCAAAAATCTAAAGACAAATAAATCCTGATAGTGCAGATTTCAGATTTATATGTATAGCTTATCATATATGTTGTGATGAACTATCCAGTGGAATGTCTATGGAAGATTACATATCAATTGAGTGTTGAAAATATTTTTTTCATTAATGAAAACCAATTTTTTTGATGTCAAAGGGAATTCCTAAGAAAGTAGTAGGTTCATTCATGAATCAAAAGAAGTAGTATGATAGTTTGATCACTTGGATGCCCTCATCAAGTGAATCCAAAGTGGTTTGCAATTTATTGATTTTTCTCAATGTTATGTTGACCAAATGAGCCTATGGATGGTATCATTGAATGGTCCTCTCTATGACCTTTCCAACAATATATCACACTCTAAAAAAATCCTCCTAGATGACAAGCTATGATCATTTGAAAATCAACATTGGGCAAAATACCTAAACTATTGGGCAAAAACTACAAACAACAAATTTGTTAAACATTACACATTTTTCAAAGCATATATGTGTTCTTAGATAGATCAATGATGTACAATTTCCAACCTTCATAAATGTTAATTCCACTAAATTTTAATCATGTTCACTCATATTTAGAAAATCCAACAGCCATATATGGTTGGTCATAGGGTCAAGAACTGTATATCTCAATGACTTAGCACATTTTTTCTATTCTAACATTGGTATAGCCTAGCCTGATGACTTGGCATGATGTTATTTGTTGACTTGTGGAGATAGCTCTGGTATGATGAATTGGTTTTTTTTATGGCTCATTCTAATGTGAGTATAGCCTAGCTTAATGACTTGGAAATTTGTTGTTTTTTGAGTCGTGGAGATAACTTTGGCCTGATGACTTGGCACAATTTTGTTTGTTTTCTTATTTTGACGTATCCCAACCTGACAACTTGGCACAATGTTGTTTTCTAACTCATGGAGATAGCTTTGTACTAATGAATTAGCACAATTTAGTTTGTTGGCTCATTCGGATGTGGGTATAGCCAAGCCTTATGAATTGGCACTGTTGTCTTGTAGATATAGCCTTGACCCAAGGACTTGTCACAATTCATTTGCTAGCTTGTTTTGATGTGGGTATAGCCCAGCCTAATAACTTGGTTCAGCTTGGTTTGATGGCGTGGGATATTTTTTATTGGCTCAACCTTCACAATACAGGTTGTAATGTGGTAAGGACCCTCATAATCAGTTCAAATAATACCAACAACTCCATAAGTGCATAATGTGTGTTATAGAACAATAGATTGGCATGTGGCTTGTCTCCTAAGAGGTCTAAAGTTTGAACCCAATGGTTGGTTGATTATTTTTTGTCTTTTTTTGTATTTTCAAGGGAGATTCACTTCGTCAAATTGTTTAGCTAACTTATGACAACCTTTTTGTAGAACACCTGATAGATTTTGTCGATTTTTAGAACATGCCTAGATTGTGCTATTATGTCGAACCTTTAAAATATTTTTTTTTGTTTTAAATAGTTTTGGGGGTCATTGTGAAACCAAATTGATTTCGAAAGAAGCATCATGACCAAAATTTAGTTGTGATCAATCCAAGAGACATGTAGAGCCTTAATTGTGTGTTTTTGATGTCTAGAATCTATATTCTCGCTTTTGGGATGATTTAGAGTTTTTGACCATGTTGCAATAAGCTATGTATGTATCACCAAATCATGATCAGGGAAAAGTGTCATGGCACCATATTGATGAAAATATTTTTGTAATGAGTATAGATGGTTATGAGTAGGATATGATCAATTTATGAAAACATTGTGACAATAGTAGCATGATCAATTTTGAAGACCTATATTAAAGAGAAAGTGAACCTACTATGAAATATTGTGAAACATCATCCACATTAGTTGAAGAAAGAGGTGCGTGCCTCAATCAGGTTGAAGCTTGAACAAGTTGAAGCTTGCACTAACCTTATTGAGGTTAGTGCCTAAATAAGGTTGTATTCTATTGCAAGTAGGTGATTTCCCACTTTCAAGGTTGATGCCTCAATTATGTTGTAGGTTATTGCAAGTAGTTAATTGCATATCTTGCAGGTGGGTAGCTCTAACAGGTCAGCTCCTGTAAATCTATGTAAATGATTTGAAGAAGAAGAAAATAAATATATTTTTGGGTTTTTTGCTAAAAGGTTTTCCACATAAAATCTTGTGTCCACTTTTGTTGATCTGATGATGGAACATTGATTCATGGTTTAATTTATTATTATGATGTAAAATTTTATGATACACTGCTACATGGTTATTTATTGATGAAATATTTTTAAAATATAAGTTTTCTGTTACATAGATTCACCACTTCCTTCTTAATGTGATCTTTGGTCTAACATTGAATAAGTTCCTTTTGTAATTTAACCTAAGTATAACTTAGGAAAATCACATAATTATGTTGGATATTGAGCTAAAGAAACTAAGGAAAGATAAAATTATTTACTTCAGAGATTTTTTTTTATCTCAACCACTAATCTCAAGTGGGTTAGGATTTAATCCTTGCAATCCATCACTTTGGAGATTACGGTTAGGGATTTATATCAATGAGAAATTATAAGATCAAATGTAAGATGAGAAAGACACATGAGAGAGAACGATACTCAAGGGTTGAAGAGAAGGAATAAATGCAGTAGTGGAGAAAAATCTAGAGAAGGAATATTGAGTGCAGGCTGAGATCATACTAATTTTATGAGCATCGGAGTTTGAAAGATACACATGTGAGTTAGATTTAACTTCAGAGAGGTCGTTTGAGCAATGGTTTGTATCGAGGAATTGCAAGTGTGGTGATAAGGAGACACTTTTGCTACACATGCAAGAGAGATAACTCACACACCACAAATGTTATAGATAGGAGAGTGTGATACTATACCCATGATTGAGTACCATATTTAGAGGGACACAAGAGTGGAGATAATAAAAAAAACATGAAAATTAGGTTTTCTCATGGGCTAATTATAAGCCAGATTTGTAAATTTTCGAATATTTTCTCTGTGGGACATGTCCCTAGTAAGGAAGCCCTCATTATTAAAATAATAAAAGTGAAGAGAATTGGAGGGTTAGTTGTTGTGTGAAAGATTTAGTTTGTGTGTGCTTCCATCATTTAATTTTATGTTAAAAATTCCAGTGTGTTTTACATTTACTAATAATGGAAATATTTTTTCTCGGTATGAAGAATTGCTAGGAAATTAGAGCCATATTTAGAATTAAGATATTAACATGGTATCATAGAAATAAATATTAAGGAAGGAGATCATATTTCATAAATGCTGCAACATACTTTTTTATTTTCTAGTGACATACTTTTCTTTTGGTTTCTACTTTTGGATATGTCCAAAACTAGTTTAAGGTTTAAGGACATGTTAGAGGGTGCATCCAGCTCTGTTGCTTGGAAAGAGAGGTTATCATTTATTGTCATGGATAATGGCATATGGGTGCTTTCCAACACCAAAATCACCCCCCATGGATGATGCAAAACTAGTCATAAGAATTAATAAGGTTGTGAAAACCAGAAGGATTGTCTTGGATGTAATGAAGGATTATTTGACTCCTCACATAACTAAGAAGAATACAATGAAAGATTTGTGGGAGTCTCTAACAAAGCTATACCATAAAAATAACACGAACATGAATGTAAAAACTCTGGTTAAAAACTCAATTAAAAATATATAAGACCACGATTAATGGGAAATGTATTCCAAGCTTAATAGTGGGCAAGACATCCTACTAGGTGTTCATTTTAGTTATTATGGCTAAAGGAAATTGGCAAAGGAAATGGTAAAGGCTTTGGAAAGGCAAAATGGCATTTTTGGCACATTTATTTATGAAATAATGGAAATTAGGAGAAAAGGAAGGTTAAAGGTCACATGTTTCATGTGAGGAAGAGAATTAAGGAAAATAATGGAAGTTGAAGAAAATAGAGGCCTCATTGATAAAAAGGCTTTTGAGGATGAGTCAGCAGGTTTGGTTAGTGTAACCTTTTGTTAATTCAGTTTTGGAGCTCTCTCTCTCTCTCTCTCTCTCTCTCTCTCGAAAAATTAGAGTTTTCTTGGAGCAATTGGCATTGGAGCAAGAAAGGCAAAATTATGAAAGAAGAAGGAAGAAACAAGTAAGGAGGAGCAGGATCAAGCAGTTATATTAGGATTCTTTGCAGGTATTTATTTTCATGTGCGATTTCCTTTCTAGATTTGGCATGCATTGTATTGCATGTCGTTCTTTTCTATCATGGCATGGGTTTTTCCAGGTGTAACAGTGTTTTCACCCTAGCCTTACCATTTCTGGATAGCCTTGATGAGATGGGTTCTCATACTTCAGTTGAGCTGGATTGTTGGATGGAGTCGAAGCTGAGTGAAGTGGATCTTTGAAATGAAAAACACATGGCCTAGTGGTCCCTGAACAGGACTGTGGATCACGGTAAAGCCACTAGCCTATTAACCCCTGAGTCAGACTGTGGGTTGTATAAATCCATGATTATGTGCCTCGGTGGGCCTAGGAATCCTTATTGGTGAATGATGGGACATATGGTAAATCCAAGAGGTGTATTGCTCTCCATTGGGCCTAGTAGTCCCGGGATGGGATGTATGGTAAATCTTGGAGAGTGGGCCCTGGTGTAGGGCCTAGTGATCTCCGGATCGGACTGTGGATTACTGTAAAACCAGAGAGACTAGGAGGCACTAAAATTCCTCATGGTGTAGATGGAGAACTCTTGTAGCATCCATGTTTTTTTGGTTCCTTTTGGTTGGTTATGAGTCCCACATTCATGCTTGGGATATGGCACGGGGGTGATTGGATGAAAATAGATTTGGCTCATCCAATATATGATTAGGTGGAACGTGGTAGTCCCATCTCCAGTTGGTTCCTCAAATAATTAATGAGAAATTAATTCCCTTGGTTTTTCGTGTGTAAACATAATGGCTTATATGTGGATTCTATGGCTGATGTATTCATGGTATTTTTGTTACTATGTTGTTGGTTATGAGAATGTATTTTGACAGTGATGACGTATGGCTCTCCTGATGTTTCTATTTGTAAATAAGTAAACAATGTATCTATGACTTAATAGATGATAATTTAGTAAATGATATAAGGGAACAATGCTTCTTAGTAATTCTAAGATAAGTACGAGACCCCTATGCTTAAATATGTTGTTCACACCTGTAGATTGCATTGATGCAAAGTCTTTGACAGAATGTTAGGCCCAGTTGGGGATGGTCAAGCCTAGTCGTGGAGTTAGTTTTTGGTTTATTAGTCTTATAATCATGTGTTTAATGGATTCCGGAAGTTACAACAAGTTCTAGGCAGGGGATGAAATTATGGGCTTGAAAAGTGCCTTAAATATCGCAAACTCTAAGACAGGTCTGCTGGAAATAGTCCTTGGACACAAGCATTCAGGATTGTGAGAGTGTCCATAACTATCTCGATGCTATCGAGTAGAACGTGGTAGTCCTATTACCGGTTGGTTCCTACAATCATTAACGAGAAACTAATTCCCTTGGTTTTGTTGGGTTGTGTTATATTCTTTCCATGACTACCCCATGTAGTTAACCAGGGGGTTAGAAGGGGCGCGGATCCCCCCCTTCATTGTGTCGATTGCGTAGCAAGGGGAGTCACAGGGGGTTTGAGGGGTGTAGGTAACCCCACTCTGTGGGGTCCGGGGCAGCGCCCTAGAAAATTTTGGTGTTGGACCTTATGTTAGGTTGGGTAGACCTACCTATGGTTTTGTGCATGATTTTTGCACATGGTTTTGGATGTGATGGTTTTTGGTCCATGGTTTTGGACACAATGGTTTTCGGTCCATGGTTTTGGATGTGATGATTTTCGGTCCATGGTATTGGATGCTTCAGCATGTATAAATATGTATTGTAACATTGAAAGGAACAAAATGAAAAATCAAGCCGGTAGTCCCGGTTTTGCGATCGGGGGAAAATCTCTGTGTATATGTGTTTTATGTGTTATGCTCTCACATTGTTTATTTTCAGTGTTTTAGAATTTGTATGCAAGTAATTTTTGTATGGAGTTAAAACCTAGATTTGGTATCAAAGCTTTTTTGGCTTCAAGGGTATGCCTTTTTTGTTGAGGGGTTTCGCTCGAGCCTGTGCTAGACCCTGTTCAGTGGGAGATCTGCGAGATTGATTCTGGTGGTGAAAGAAGATGGTGAGCAGTGGAAAGATAGAGATCGAGATATTTAATGGTCAAAGTTTTGAATTGTGGAAACTCAAGATGGAGGATCTGTTGGTGGATAAAGATCAGTGGATCACAGTAGATCCAGGTACTAAACCAATGGGAGTGTCTGATGAAGAATGGAAGAAGTTGGATCGAAAGGCTAAGAGTACAATATGATTGTGTGTCTCAGATTTAGTATTGTTGAATGTATTAGGGGAAGCTACAGCGAAGACTTTGTGGGACAAGTTAGGGACTTTGTACCAATCTAAGTCTCTGGTGAATAAATTTTTCCTCCGGAAAAAGTTGTATAACCTGAGGATGAAAGATGGAGACTCGATGACAGAACATCTGAACTCATTTAAAACTGTGGTAATTTAGTTATTATCTATTGATATTAAAATTTCAAATGAATATAATTTCATTAGTTTGTTGTGTTCTCTACTAGATTCGTGGGATAGTCTGGTTATTGCAATAGGTAGCAATGAAACTGCCTTGCAGTTTGATGAAATAGCCTTATCCTTGTTGACGGAGGAGATGAGACAGAAAAATATGGAGAGCCATAATGGGGATGCCTTGTCTATACAAGGACAATCCCAGAACAAAAACAAAAATAAATCATCGAGTGGGAGGTCTAAATCTAGAGGGAGATCTAAATCTCCAAGAAAACCTGTAAAGGTGGTGTGCTGGAAATGTGGAAAGGAGGGGCACTACAAAAGGGACTGTCAATATAAAGCTCCTGATAAAGGAAAGGGATCTGATGGTGCTCCTTCTGCAGAGGCGAAAACCACCTCAGATGAAGGTGGGGATGTGTACTTGGCTTCTTCAAGTAAACATGTAGATCATGAGGCATGGTTGATTGACTCAGGTGTATCCTTTCACTTCACTCCCCATAGAGAGTGGTTCTGCGAGTATGATCAATATGATGGTGGTGATGTCTTCTTTGGGGATGACAGGAAGGCTGGAATCATTGGTTGCAGAAAAGTAAAGTTGAAGTTGCAAGGTGGAAGGGTTAGAACACTTCCGGGTGTTCTACATATGCCTGCATTAGCTAGAAACCTGATTTCTATAAGCAAGCTAGATGATGCAGGTGTAAAAACAGTGTTCGAGAAGGATACCTACAAGATGGTTCGAGGAGCATTGTTTTTGATGTGGGGAGTTCGAATTGGAACTCTGTACAAGCTACAAGGTAGCACTGTTATTGATGGGTGCAGCAGTTCTATGGTTCCTGAATGTGGAGCAGAAAATCTAGTGGTCTCTGGAGAGAAGACCATGTTGTGGCATCAAAGGCTTGGACATAATGGAGAGAAGGGCCTTCGAATACTTCATGGTAAAGGTATGGTAGAAGGTATGATTAATATCTCTTTGGATTTTGATTTCTGTGTAAGTTGTGTATATGGGAAGCAGAATCGGGTGAGTTTCCCCTCTGGTGGTAAGAGGGCGAAACATATATTAGAACTTGTGCACAATGATGTGTTTGGACCTGTGAAGGTTCCATCACTGGGTAAGTCTGTGTACTATGTATCATTTATAGATGACTTCTTAAGGAATACATGGATATATTTCCTTAAGAAGAAATCTGAAGTCTTTGACAAGTTTAAATAATTTAAGGCTCTGGTGGAAAACCTGACAGAGAAGAAGATAAAGGTGTTGAGGACAGATAACGGTGGAAAGTTTTGTGGCAAGGAATTTAAAGAATTCTGTAAGAAGTGTGGTATAGCATGGTAGAAGACTACTCCATACACACCTAAGCAAAATGGAGTTGCAGAAAGAATGAACAAGACGTTGATGGAAAGGGCAAGAAGCATGCTCAGTGGTGCCAAGTTAGGACTGGAATTTTGGGCAGAGGTAGTGGAGACAACATGTTACCTGGTCAACAGATCACCTTCATCAGCGTTGGAGGATAAGACTCCACAAGAGGTATGAACTGGTAAGAAACCCTCTCTTTCACATCTGAGGGTATTTGGATGTGATGCATATGTACATTTTCCAAAGGAGAAAAGAACCAAGTTGGATAGTAAATCTAAAAAGTGCATCTTTATTGGGTATAAGGATGGTTTAAAATGTTATAAGCTTTGGAACCCAATAACAAGGAAGGTTGTGTACAGCCGAGATGTGGTGTTCAGAGAGGTGAAAGATTTTATTAAACATGAAGTCCAACCAAAGGAACCTGAGAAGATAGAGTTTGAGCTTAAGGAGGAAGAATCAAACTCTATAATAGAGGTGAAATTAGAATATGAAGAGCCACAAACTCCGGGTGTGAGAAGATCAGTTCGAGAAAGAAGGCAGCTGAAAGGTATAGTCCATATGCTTTTTGTTCAAATTTTGCTTTATCTGTTACTGTTGATGATCCTACAACTGTGAAGGAAGCAGTGGATTCAGAGGATGGAAAACTCTAGAAAGAGGCCATGTTTGATGAAATGGCATCTTTGCATGAAAATGAGGCTTGGGATCTTGTGGAGTTCCCAGCTGGAAGGAAACCCATTGGCAGCAAATGGGTGTTCAAAAAGAAGACAAATGTAGAAGGAAAGGTGGAGAAATACAAAGCTCGGTTGGTAGCAAAAGGTTATTCCCAGGTGCCGAGAATTGATTTTGGTGATATTTTTTCTCCTGTTGCCAAGGTAGCTTCTATTAGATTACTTTTATCTGTTGTTGCTGATTTTGATTTTGAGGTAGAATAGATGGATGTGAAGACAACATTTCTTCACGGGGATCTGGAAGAGGAGATCTACATGAATCGACCTGAAGGTTTTGCGGTTAAGGGTAAGAAATAAATGGTATGCAAGTTAAAGAAGTCTCTGTATGGGTTAAAACAGTCACCAAGGATGTGGTATCAGAAATTTGATACATTTATACAGGGACTTGGCTTCACCAGAAGCAAATTAGATCATTGTGTGTATTTTCAATTAATTGGTGATTGTGTTATTTATCTGATCTTGTATGTGGATGATATGTTGCTGGTTGTAAATGACAAAGAAATTATCAGGATTTGAAGACCCAATTATCCTCCAAATTCAACATGAAAGATCTTGGTGCTGCAAACTATATTTTGGGCATGGAAATTAAAAGAGACCGAGCAAAGAGGAAGCTCTGGTTAAACCAGAGGAAGTATGTCGAGACAATACTCTAGAGGTTTAATATGTAGGATAGTAAACCGGTGAAGGTTCCTATTCCTGTAGGTGTGAGGTTATCTGCTGAACAATGTCCCAAGACACAAGAAGAGGAAGAGGACATGTCCTGTGTTCCATATGCAAGTGCAGTCGGTAGCCTGATGTATGAAATGGTCTGTACTAGACTAGACACTGCACATCTAGTGGGAGTATTGAGTAGGTTTATGTCAAAACCAGAGAAGGAGCATTGGACAGTAGTGAAGTGGGTTTCCAGGTATTTGTGTGGAACTAGTGATTATGGTTTGTGCTACTAAGGAAGACCAAGATTGGACAGAGTGTTGGATATTTATGGCTTTGTTGGTGCAGATTGGACTGGAGAACTGGATCAAAGAAGATCTACAAGTGCGTATGTGTTTAACCTATTTGGAGGTGCAATTAGTTGGATGAGTAAGGAACAATCTGTAGTGGCACTATCAACTACAGAGGCAGAATACATGGTAGCCACTCATGCAAGCAAGGAAGAAGTTTGGATGCAGAGATTGTGTTCAAGTATGGGGTTAGTACAGGAAGCTATAAGGATAAACTGTGATATCCAAAGTTTAATTTTCTTGGCAAATAACCCTGCATACCATTCAAAGACAAAGCACATTGATGTTTAGTATCACTTTTTGAGGGATATGATTGAAGACAAAAAGGTGTTGCTGGTAAAGGTGGACACTTTGAAGAATACTGCAGATGCATTGACAAAATCTGTGAGCTTTGAGAAGTTCTCTTGGTGTAGAGAAACAATGGACATTGTAGGGCTGGATAAATGACTAAGCTCTCTTTTGGACCCCTGTGGAAAGAAAACAACAAGTGGGAGAATGTTGGGTTGTGTTATATTCTTTCCATGACTAGCTCACATAGTTAACCGGGGGGTTCGAAGGGGGGCGAAGCCCCCCCTTCGTTGTGCCGATTGTGTAGCGAGGGGAGTCATAGGGGGTTTGACAGGTGCAGGTAACCCCATTCTATGGGGTCTGGGGCAACGCCCCCGAAAATTTTGGTTTTGGACCCTATGTTAGGTTGGGCGGACCTACCTATGGTTTTGTGCATGATTTTTGTACATGGTTTTGGACACGATGGTTTTTGTTCCATGGTTTTAAACGCAATGGTTTTCGGTACATGGTTTTGGATGCGATGATTTTCAGTCCATGGTATTGGATGCTTCGGCATGTATAAATATGTATTGTAACATTGAAAGGAACATAATGGAAAATCAAGCTGGTATTCCTGGTTTTGGGATCCTAGGGAAAATCTTTGTGTATATGTGTTTTATGTGTTATGCTCTCACATTGTTTATTTTTTGTGTTTTAGAATTCGTATGCAGGTAATTTTTGTATGGGGTTAAAACCTACAGGTTTTCCATGTGCAAATGTAATGGTTTATATGCGGATTTTATGGCTGATGTATTCATGCTATTTCTGTTATTATTTTGTTGCTTATGAGAATGTATTCTGACAGTGATGATGTATGGCTCTTCTCTTGTTTCTACTTCTAAATGAGTAAACAATGTATTTATGACCTAATAGATGATAATGCAGAAAATGATATAAGGGAACAATGCTTCTTAGCAATTCTCAAATAAGTACGAGACCCCTATGCTTAAATCTGTTGTTTACACTTGTAGATTGCATTGATGCCAAGTGTTTGAAAGAATGTCAGTCCTAGTTGGGGATGGTCAGGCCTAGTCCTAGACTTATTTTTTGGCTTATTAGTCTTGTTATAATGTGTTTAATGGATTCTAAAGGTTACAACAAGTTATGGGCAATGGCTGAAATTTTAGGCTTGAAATGTGCCTTAAATCCTGTGGACTATGGCATAGGTTTGCAGGAAGTAGTCCCTTTGTTGGGTGTGGAGCATGATTATCTTCTTTATTCAGAGGTATCACCGCATTAGACCCCAGTTCATAATGTGGCGGTGTAGCCAGGGGGTCCGGGGGGGGGGGCCGACGACGATTATTTGGAGCCCCCCCCCTGGCGGGGAATTAGGGGCAACACCCTTGAAGCGAAAAATAGATGTAAAATTACCTTGTAAAATGTTGTAATTTCATAGTCAATCTGGGTCTTTCATTAGGCAGATATCTGACAATAGAAGTTATGTTTAATTTAGGGTTTTTTGCCCCAGAAGGCAACCCCTCACTATATATGAGGGAATTGTATTATGTCTATGTAGATTTGTATTCTGAGTGAGAAAGAGAGAGGAGATTGTGTGAGAGTGAAGAGGGAATTACATTGGATCTATTGTACGTTGTATCTCTTCAGTTTCCTAGATAATATAAAAGGAAGGACTCGTTGTTTCTTTGTGGATGTAGCCTGAATTGGGTGAACCATGTATATCTATGTCTCTCTTGTTTTATGTTTTTTCTATATTTATATTTCTGCAATATATTTTATGTGTTCCATTGTTCTGTAATATATAATTTTCTAACAACTGGTATCAGAGCTGAAGGTCTATTTGGCTGATAAACTCATAGGAGAGAAGGGTTCCTGGTTTGAGTGGGAGAAATGGCGGAAGATGGTAGGGTTAGGGTCAAAAAATTTAACGGCCAAAACTACCAGTTATGTAAGATGCAGATGGAATATTACTTCTACCAGAAATATCTATACCTACCATTGACATTTTCTAACACCCTGGACGTAGGCATGCATGCTTGTGGGAGCATCCATAGCCCTCTAGATGCTATCATGCCCATAACATGGGAGCATCCAGAGGTTTAATAGCTTAAAAACATAGTGGGACCCAGGGTCATGATATATGTCTGGCTGGGATGGCTCCTGGGAGTGTTGTTGTTGATGTGGGAGGTATGTTTGATGTGTTTCCATTGATTCTAATTCCTTAAGGTAACCTAGGAGGTTGAATCATATCATAGTAGCCTCTCGTCACATGTTTATCTCGATTGGTCATTTACTTCGGTAGATGTGGGAGGAGAGTGTTTCAATGAAGATGGTGATAACATAGAAACTCAAGGGCACCAAGATGATTAGATCAAATAATGTGACCTCTTATATCACCAGCATCACATAGGTTCACAATGAGTTGGATGAAACTAGGGAGACCATGAGAGATGGGAATATGGTAAGGATGACCTTGAATAATTTTACTTATCCATGGGATCCATTCGTATCTGGAATTTTGGTGAGATAAAACCTCCTAATTGGGACGTAGTATGAGATGATTTCATCGAGGAAGAGATTCAAGAGGAATTCCTATTAGGAGGAAAACACAGGAGTTTCCTTTTCTAGTCAAGCAAGGAAGGGAAAATGGAAGGTAAAAAAGGATACAAATGGAAAGGCTATTTCATAGGGTAGAAATAATAATTATCTAATAAATGTGAAAATTTTTTCATTACACAAGAGTGGCCATTATGCCTTATCGTGTTTGAACAAGAAGAAGGGTAAGGGAAATGTGCAACAAGTTGCAACTTCTATAGATACTCAAGTGAATGATTTTATCGTGAGACACAATGAGTTCTCGTTGGTGTTTTTCCTTTTTGGCACTATATCCAAGGGTGCCTAGTTCATGGATAGTGGTGTTTCTAGATATGTGATAGGAGCATAGGATACTTTTGCCACTTTATAAGTGGATGACTCAAATATACATGTCGACCTTGGAAACAATTACAAGTATCATATAGAGGGATTTGGGACTATTTTGTTTCATCTAAAATCAAGATGTCCTCTATAAGTGATAAATATATTTTATGTTCCATGACAAACTAAGAATTTACTCTTGATCTCAACCATAGAGGAAAAGGGGTACATGGTCTATTTCTAGGATGTACAAGTACTTTTCAATCCAAGATATTATAAACTTGAATTAGATTAATTTATTGGAGAAAAATAGGGTAATGCGTACATGTTGAAGGCTCAACCTATATGATCCTTAGTTCATGATAGTGTAACCAATGTTATTTGTGGCATATGAATATGGGTCACTTGCATTACAAATATTTACTGATACTAATGGATATTTTCACTGGTATTCCAAAATTTATTGTAGAGTAGAATATTGTGTGTAAGGGATGTGCAATTGGAAACTATCCCAAGAATGATTTTCAAAGAAAAAAGAGAAGGTCCAAAGGGATCTTGGATACACTAGATATATACATGTGTGGTACTATGCCATTGGACTCCTTGAGTGGTTACATTTCCTATGTCGCTTTCATTAATTATTTCTCTAGGACGATGTGGATATACATCATGAGGGCCAGTGATGAGGTCACTAGTGGTTTTTGAGAGTTTAAGGATATCGTGGAGAATCATATAGGGAGGATGATTAGAGTTTTAAGGTTGGAATGAGGATGAGCATTCCTACAATGACTTAAATAACTTCTATGGAGTAGGAATTAAGAGGGAGATGGAAATACCTTACAACCCATAACAGAATGGGGTTTTTGAGAAGAATAAGCCATTTTTAGAGCTTTCAAGGCAATGATTCATGACTAGGATATCCCCATGTTCTAATGGGTGGAGGCATACATTATAGAAATGTTTATGTTGAATATAAGTCCTGTAACATCTTGGTGGTGGGGGGGGGGGGGGGGGGTGGGGGGGGGGGAATCATAAGGAGGCATTCGCAGGAGTGAAATAAAGGTTGGCATTTTTTGTGTTTGGTTGTCCAATATATGTCCATGTACCTTTGGAGTAGAGTGTTGTGGGGGAAAGTATCCAACTCGGAATGACCCTAACCCACTCTAAGGGTGACAGTTCCTTAGCAACAGCTGAAAGCAAAGCTATCTAAAGTTTCTTCTTTATGACATGCAAGAGATAAAAGGAAGAGATCCACTTACCGATGTCTTGCACAAATGGTCGATCCAATCTCCTTTGATTGCCGCTTGCTCCCAGCGCCAAGTCTTTTCACGGGCCCAGCTACACGAGATCCTGCAAACAAGACAAGGAAAGGAAACTACAAGAAGCATGCATGCATAACTGATTCAAGGATTAGCATAATTCAAATACGCAAGTAAGACAATACATCATTGAAACACATGCGAATAGAAGAACCTCAAAGGCTTTATTAATATATGGAAGTAAGGTTCAGGCGGTGATACAACCATGAGAGGTCCAATCCAGCATCACCTTCCCGACGGAGAGAAATCTCTTCTTCACCTCCCTCAAGCAATCACCCAATGCTCACAACCGTAAACCAACAACAATTCTTTGCACTAAATTCCGCCCTCCTAGATCCCATGGGATGAGATCCTTATATAGAGTTTTGGAGTGAAGATAAGTCAGCTTGATGTGTGACTTGTTGTCCTCTTCAACTCCAGTTGTTCTTCAGTTCTTCACTCAGAGTTTCTGTCTTCCACTTGGAGTCTTAGAAGCTCTTAACTCATCATTAGGCGAATCTTATCATCAAGTGTCTTTTTAGAAGCTTCCTGGGCACTAGCATTTTGAGAAAAAGATTCCTCCACATGTCCAAGTACGCCCAACGCAGGTAGCCTTTGTTCTACTTGCTATGCAATGCAGGTAGCCTTTGTTGTACCTGCTATGCAGCGTAGATGCCTAGTGGAGCAGCTGCAATGACCCAAAACTGACCTGTTTTTGAGTGTTTTTCAGTGGAGAACTGATTTGCAGTGCTGTGGTTTGCTGACCTTGTTCCTCTAAGGGTAAGAACAACTTGTTTAGGGACTTTGGATCCCTTAGATTATTGACATTTCATGCTCTATGCTGTAAGGCACAAAAATGTCTATAACAGTTGCCCCCTAAAGTATGAGGTCATTTATCGGGTGAAATGCTTTATTAGGAGGATCCGAAGTTCATTCAATCGCCGGGAGGTGACCTGTAACAAAATACAATACAATACATTATCTTTTCATACTTTATTTTCATGATCTAGCTGATGCGGGCATTTCCCATGATCAGCTTTATAAATACATTTGTCGTACATAAACAGACGATCGTCTGATAAGAGACGGATAATTCTCTGCTTTTAATTATCATCCTTTTAGTAGGATGCTCATCTGCTGCACATGTCTATGTTTTTATCTCCTGAATATATATCGCAGCCCGGATGGATGAAACTAGATCCGGGGTCTTCAAACTTGTTCGATCTTCACTCTAGTACAAGTCGATCCATGTGAGAATTTCTTGAAGTCGAACATGGAAAGACATCGCTTGATTACCAGTCAATAATGTAAACTGTTAACAAGCGCGAGAGGAATCACCGATAATGATGATGACCCTCAAGGTACTGCAGCACAATTCACGTGGTGTGAATATAGGATCTGACGTCGAACACCACGCAAAGTCTCCCGGTCGAAGGTCATTAATGTATACCTATCGCCGGAAGTGAGAAACTTGCCATTGGGGCATGCAAGCTTCAAAGTACTGAGGGGGTGTTCCTAGATCAACTTCTTGGATAATGAGCTGATGTTGACAAGAAGTGATCCGTCAAAGGAGGGCCTTAATGAATCCCACATCAGTGACACAGAACGGATCTAGTGATGATGGTGAAAACGATCTGTGAAATATGATTCAGGGTGGCGGTCATGGAAGGATGAAAGATGATGTATGGTAGTGGATGGGACCCGGTTGACACTTTCTGAATGACATCTCTTGAACATATAATGACACTGATGTGATGGATCGGTAGCATTACCCCATGTATGGATGGTATGGCGAGACCATGGTGAAGGGACCGGTGAATGATAATAACCCAACCCGATATTTACGGAGGCCAAAAGTGTCATGTTCAAGAGCGACTTGCTACCATTAAGCTTTGAGGTTCTTCCCAATTTTTCCCCAGTCATTTCTGACCAGTACCTCTTTATTTTTGTCAAGCTTGAGGAGGATAACATATGCTTGATCTATAACCTGCCCTTCGGGCAAGCCCATCGCTATGTTTTAACGAGCCTAGCGATAGGGAAACTCATTCTTGTCTAAAGACAAGTTTGTCGCTATCTAATATTTTTAACAAGCCCAGCGACAAAGACAACTCGGTCCTTTTCATTTTTAGAGAGTCTGAAAAGGGTACATAAAGTGGACTCCAGGGGTCCTTTTTCGTCATCTAATCCCTTAAGTCCGAAAAAGTATAAAACAATACAGAAGGGATGAATGTTCGATATCTTTATCGAGCCGAACCAGACAAGCGCTCGATCTTTTTGTGCACTAATCCCTCAGGTCCAAAAAGATTAAAATCTAGAGGAGGGATAGCTCTTCCGGTCCTTTTAACGAGCTGGAAGGCCAAAACTCGGCAAACTTTTCATTTTTTTTACGAGTCAGTGAAAAGAGCTCAAAGAAGACTCGTATTTTGAGGAACGAGTGATAAACAGGGATAGCAGCAGATTCCAGGTACAGGTTGGAATTTTCCAATCACGACAGTATTACAAGGATGGCTAGGTGAAATCACTCTTCGCAGCTGTTCCTTAAAATAGGTAAACAATCAAGTGGATGTGAATGATCAGCCAAATGAAAAGTGGAGGTGACGGTGCACAAACACGACCAAGGCTTTTATGGCTGATGAATTTACGGTCTCAAATGGTTATTTACCGGTTCATTTTTCTTAATGAGCTTGAACTCCGGGGGGAAGCTTGCTCACATGTGCGTTTATTTTTTAACGAGCATGAACTTTACCAAAACTGCTCATTTGATAACATCAAATTCATATTTTACCATGACTAGCTTTTTCTTTTTCAGAGATAGTACTGTATCATCAATTGCTGCAACAAACTTTGTTAGAAACGGATAACATGAAGTAAAAATACTAATATTCCACTTTGAATTACGTAAAAAGCAATTTAAAAGATGTTTTTACCTCTCATTTTGCCATTTCGTGTGCATTTGGTTTGTTGGAGCTTTGGAGGTGCCTCTTCCTCTTGATTTTTCACCAGCTGATTTCGGGAGATTCTGTGGACGATTTTTAGCGCCGTTTCCACCAGGTAGGAGCTAAACCCTAGCTCTATCTTTTCATGGTCTTATTTCTCAGTTTTACGCTTGTTTTCCTGCCCCCATGAGCCCCTGGGGTTTCTCTAGGGCGCTCTGCCATCAGCGCAGGTTCCCTATATCAAAACCTACGTTGGGGCTCTCATTTTCAAAGGCAGTTTGTGCCCCAACGCAGGTGAGACCCTTCCCTACCTGCGTTGGGTGCAGAAAACATCTTGGTTGCACAATTTTTCATGAGATTTTTGCCATTTTCTTTACTGAGTCAGGGATCTTACTCCTCCTCTTGTTTGTTTTGCAGAGTTTATTGGAGCAGAATGACTCTTACGTGGCGAGAACGAGAGCATGAAGAGGAGGACATGATTGCCCTCCATGATCCCGTTACCGTGAGCGCGTTGCGGAACTGTGGCTTGCTAAAATTCTTCCGCATATCTAGCATGAGGGCACAGATACATTTACTGCAGTACCTACTCGATGCTTGGGATCCTGTTAACCAAGTGTTCCAGATTAGGGGCAAGTCCATCCCTTTGACCATAGTGGACATTTACTTCTTGACTGGGTTGTCAAGGCGGGGTGCCCCCATTTCCTTGTCCGGTTCGGCCCGAGGGAGTGATTCCGTGAAAGATTATATCCGTCAGTATTGCAGGGAGGGATCTCAGCCGAGCAGAGACGGCAAGATTTCTATCTGTGATGTCACTGACAGGTCTCTCAGGTCTATTCTGTACACGATTTGTAGGATGGCCGGTAGTGCATCCCCTCATGTTGCCAACAGGTCATATGTGCAGCACGCCCTGGAGTGTCTTCAGCCGAAAGTTTTTAACTGGTGTGATGCAGTACTAGTTCAGATGAAAAACCAGTTGACCAAAGTAAAGGACGGGAAACTGAAGAATTTTGGCTTCGGTTCAGTTTTGACTGCCTTCGCTTTGGAGAAGATACCCCTGATGCAACCTCAGTACATTATTCTCGACTTGCCATCTCCTACTGAGCCACGCATGCAGAGGTGGGTTGACCACATGGCTAGACATGTGGGTCAATCTAAGATTACTTTTACTGATGCCTTCTTTAGGTGGTTTGAGCGGCAGGATATGGCTTTTTCCGAGTATCCATATATTGGCATGGACTTCCGAGGTGATCTGGATTTGGTACTACCGGATGGCGAGCAGTGGGGTGATCTTGGTAAATATTTTGATCTTATCACTGTTTACTGTTTTTATTTATAATGTCCTTGTGCTTTACTTTATCAAGACTCTAATCAAACTCATGTGTGCATGCAGATGTGGGCCCTGTCCATCCAGCAGTTCGTCCGAGAGCTCCGGCCGCTGCCCCCGCAGGGGAGGCTCCTGGGAGAGCTATTCTCCGTGACCTTGACTTGGCCGAGACTCTTACAGCTGTGCAGGAACATGTCGAGGGTCTTACCCTTGGGATTCCGGATGTACGGATCGACGAGTTGCCTCTACGATTGCAGCGACATACTGTTGGTGTTCCCAGACGATGGTCTCATCTTCTGCGCATGATTGCACAGGCCGTGGCATGTTATCATGAGCATCACTAGGCTAGGGTGCCCCCCAGCCACTTTTGAGTTTTGGGGTCATATGACCGATTTTGTCTTGGTTACAGAACATTACATGTAAACCGTAAACAGTTATGTATATTTTTTATTTTCGGGGTTTATTCCAGTTTTTATGTGATCCATGTATGAAAAATTGATGATGCTTCTCTTTTTATCAATTTTGCAGATGTCTATCTAACACATAGTTTGCTAATGAGTCGGTTAATGTGTTTAAGTTTCTGGAAATGTGTTGATATTGGATAAAATCAAACTGTCTTTCCAAGATTTTAACTCTTAGGAACTTGCGATAAATAGCTGGATTTCGGACAGAGTAGGTACCATTGAGCTGTAGTACCACGAGCTGTGAGTCTAGCCTGACGACTAGCCGGCGTATGCCATGGGTGATGGCATCAGAGAGGAGCTCTATCAACGCGCTATACTCAGCGATATTATTTGTCGATTGACCAATACATACCCCCCTGAAACTCACTAACTCGCCGCTTGGGTTAAAAATGGCCCATGCTGCTGAGGATAGGTTCCTCGAACTACGACTCGCTCCGTCAGCATATCCAACCCATGGTTCCAATGGATTTGACATCTGCAATAAGTGTAAAAGCGGATTACTTAAACCGGAACAAACGCTTTAGCGAAAACAAAAATGTAACAAAAGCATACAGGTTACTATTAGGCATAGTAACGCTTAAGGTACAACCTGTTGCGGGGTTGCGCCAGTGGAATTCCGTCATAATCTACTAACTCGTAGGCACCTTTTGCTAACACACTTTTAACAATATAAGGGCCCATCCATAAGGACTTGAATTTCCCAGCTCCCAATTTATCGGATTCTTGGTCATAAAGCAAGACCAAATCACCTTCCGAGAAGACACGAGGTTTGACATTTTTGTCAAACTACGCTTTGACTCGTTTCTTATGGGCTTCGTTGGCCAAGGCGGCATCACGACGAGTTTCATCCAACTGGATTAACTCCAAGAAACGAGCTTCTTCTTCTGAGGTTCCGGGGAGGAGATCAATTGCGAGTTTAAGGGACGAAATTTCACACTGGATTGGTAGGATCGCCTCCAGGCCATACACCAGTTGAAACGGTGTGAACCTAGTGGCATTCCTTACCGATGTTCGGTAGGCCCACAAAGCCAAGTACAGGATCAAATGCCATCTTCTTTTGTGAACCCCCACCATCCTTTGCAGCATGCGCTTCAGGACCTTGTTGATCGCTTCAACTTGTCCGTTAGCTTGCGGATAGTACGGAGTAGAGCTGTCGTGAGACAATCCTAGTTTGGCAGTTAATTCAACCATCATGTGATTGCGAAAATGCGATCCATGATCTGTTACTATGGCCTGTGGTACGCCGAATCTGGCGACTACATGATTAAAAAAGAATAGGGCTGCTGTTTCACCAGTGTTATCCAATGTAGGCATCGCCTCGGCCCATTTGGTAAAATAGTCAACTGCGACTATAATATACCCATGCCCCCCGGTCGAGGTGGGGTTACATTGCATGAAATCGATGCCCCACTTGGCGAAAGGCCCCACAGCTATTATTGGCTGTAGAGGAGCGGGGGGTCTTCTGGTTTTGCTATCAAAAATCTGACATGCATGGCAACTTAAAACTGCGGTTATGCAATCTTTGAACATGGTTGGCCAGAAGTATCCTGCTCGTAAGATTCTTTGTGCTGTAGCATATCCAGATTGATGCCCCCCACAGGTGCCTGAATGACATTCATTTAGGGCTTTTTCGGCTTCCTCATGGGTTAGACACCTTCTCAGGACCGTATCAACACCACGACGGTAAAGCGTATCACCGACGATCATGTAGTCTTTTGCTTTGTATCGAATGCGTTTTTGTTCTGAGTGAGAGGTGTCTGGCCGAAACTTTTGGGTTTGGAGATAAACTATTATATCTCCATACCACTCGTCACTTGCTGATATCAGAAACAAACTTTCGTCCACGATTGATTCTTTGGACGTTTCATCGTTTGACGATGATGGGAGATCGCATAATAATTCTGCGAACACTAAAGCTTTCTTTGATTTGGATTTCACAAATTCCAGATCAAACTCTTGAAGGATAACTATCCACTTTGAATATTTGCCCCCAAGCAACTGTCGCGACAATATATAAGTCATGGGGTTGCAATCTGACAATACAGTGGTCTTCCTAAAGAGGACGTAGTGCCGAAATCTTTGTATCGCTTGAACAGCTGCCAATGCTAGCTTTTCAACATGAGAATATTTACTTTCTGTATCATTTAAGTTTTTACTTAAATAATATATAGGGTGTTCGCTTCCATCGCCTTCTTGAACTAAAACCATTGCAATGGTCGTATCTGGGGCCAGATACAGGTTAAAATCCCTAAGATAGTCTGGGGCGTACATTAATGATGCCTTGATCAGCGCTTCTTTCAAAGCATCAAAGGAAGCTTGTGCTACCTGGTCCCAGACGAAAGGTACGTCCTTTTTCAGGAGACGGGTATAACCTTTAGCAAGTTCTGCGTAATTTGGAATGAACCTCCTCAGAAAGTTTGCTTTCCCTTGGAGTTTCTGAATCTGAAGCAAGTTTGAAGGTGGAGGCAAATTAATGATCGCCTGCACCTTGCAAGGGTCGAGACGAATCCCATCCTTGGAGACTATAAAGCCAAGTAGACGACCAGAACCAATGCAAAATACACATTTGTGTGGATTGAGTCTTATTTTGTAGTGTCGGCAACGTAGAAATATTGCTCTTAAATGATGCGGGTGATCAGTCCGCTTTTGCGAATGAGCCGGAAGATCGTCGAGATAAGGTTGAACGATGTTCTTGATGTCATGGAAAGCATAATTCATTGCTCTCTGAAACGTCGCCCCTGCGTTCTTTAAACCAAAGGGTAATTTTCGATAAGCGAATGTGCCCCACGGACAGATAAATGCAGTCTTTGACTGGTCCTGTGGGCGGATATTAATTTGATTATACCCAGAAAATCCGTCCATAAACGAAAAGATTTCACATCCGGCGCATTCATCAATTATCTGGTCGATGAAGGGTGTAGGGTAGTTGTCCTTTGGACAGGCTTGATTTACATCCCTATAATCGACGCACACTCGTATTGTTCCTTGTTTTTTCATAACAGGGACAATATTCGATACCCAATCGGTTAGAGGAACCGGGTAGATGAAACCAGCATGGAGGAGCTTTTCAACTTCGGCCTTAATGGCAGCGGCTTTCTTGGGGTGTACCTGCCGAAGCCGTTGTCTTACTGGTTTGACATCAGGATACATCTTACTTTCATGTTCAACGATACTCGAGTCAATGCCTGGCATTTCATCATATGACCAAGCAAAGACATCTCTAAATTCGCGGAAAAGAGCTTCATATATTTCTTGTTCTGAAGGGGAACAACCTTTGCCGACATAAATATTCTCTACAATGTCTGTTTTGGTCGAGATATTTACGGCTATAGTCTCTTCTATATTGGATAGGTTTCTCTCGGAATCCACCGTATTTACAGTATTTGTTAGGAATTCAAATACTGAGGGGTGATACAGGTCGCCTTGAGTATCTTCCTGAGGAAGGGAACGATGGTGGTTATCATCCCATGGTGCCCCCTCAATCAACATTGACTGCAGGATTCCTTCGTCACTTGCATGCACTCGTGACCAAGGATCCAAAGGGGTACCACATTCTCCTGACCTATCTACCCAAACGCTTGAAGAGCATTGATTTGGGCTCGCCTCCCATGCCTGAAACATTGATTGCTACAATATTTCGATTGGGCTCGGGTGTAACACCATTGCCCGATCCATGATGAATTTGTCTTTTGCGACCTTCGTGGAAGATATCATGTTGCAGGTGGCCACCAACGGTACATTTCCTATGTACATATGATTTGGTAGCGAGAAAGTCCCCATCATCGTGGGGTCTTTCAACAGGCCTACTCCTATATCTTGAATTGAATGGTCGCTTTCATGGATCATGGGGATGCTTCCCGTAACTTGTGAACCATTAAGGAGGAAGTTCTGCTGGTTGACGACCATAATCCCTCCTTCAAACGGGAAAGCGATCTTCCTAAAATAAGTCGACACGACAGCTGCCATGGCATAAATCCATGGTCTTCCCAGTAGGATGTTGTAATCTAGATTTCCATCTATGACTTCAACATCAATCTCTACTGTTTTTCCACCTAGTTCAACTTTCAAGTTACTTAGGATACCGTAAGGGGTATATGTCCTACCGTCGAAAGCCTTTAGTGTTGTCGAAGATCTCGACAAGGTTGGTGACCCTAGCGTTTTCCAGCAGCTCATCGACATAATACATGTCGATGCTCCCTCATCAATAATTGTTCTGTGAACAGTTTTGTTGAGGGCCTTCACTTGAATCAGGAAAGCTAGCTGAGCTGGTAACTGAGGGTCATACCCTTTGTGATCAAAGGACACAAGATTGGAATCCTTAGGATCAACCCCCTCCATTGCCGATAACAATGCCTGCCTCTGGGATGGACAATTTTGTAGTACTTCTAGAGTCGACATAGCGGATGGCGATTGAGCCAAATCTTCTACTATGTTATAATGCTGCACCGCTCTGGCACGAGGATTAAACGTCGACTTGTGTACTACACCCTTAGGTGGTTTTATCGTTAATTCTGGCATTATGGGTGGGACAACTTCTGACGAAGTCATTGTCGAACTACTAGGTTGATCTTTACCTTTTTCGTTTGACAGTTGCGGATTCCCGTAATCTTTGCTCCTTGTCGAAATCAAAGCATCATTTTGCTGCTTAGAGATCGACAACATCAACACTTGCGAAGGGGAAGCATTTCCACTATCAACCATATTTTGACCTGGATTGGGAAATGGATTACTCAGCACAGCCGGGTTCTTTGGACTTTTAAAGAATCTCTTGAGCTCAGCTTTGTATGGACAATCTTGTGTCCAATGATCCTCGTCACATATAAAACATGGATGAGGTGGCTTCCCTTTCTGTTTCCCTTTCCTAGGAGAGCTTGAAGAAGCTTTTTCAGGTGACGGATCATCCTGCTGCTTCTTCTTCCCTTTGTTTTGTTTCTTCTTGCTTCCTGGTTGATTGGTTTCTTTGCCTTTATCTGCTGATATGGCATTTACTTCCGAAGCAAGAATCTCTTCATGGGCATTTCGATATGAAGTCTTACGGGCTTTCTGAGGTGAAGCCTTTTTCGACTTTGCACTTGCAGTGCCAATCACGCCATCTCCGGCATGAGAGTCAATATTCGATTTAGGAGGGGGAGGAATTGAAAATTCAGGTCTGGGGGCATCAGGTATTTTGTCATAGAGCGTGCCAGACTGAGTATATACCAAGTCTAAGTATTGAGCACGAGCAATGACTTGCTCCTCTGTTACGACTCCCCCTTTGGCCACATCCTCCGTTATAGCTGGAAGCAGTGACTTTATAAACCATTCAGCTAGTAGCTGATCAGGAACGTATGTTTTCACCATCCTACGACGGCGACGCCACTCATGTATATGATCAGATATGTGAGTAGCTGTCGTCTGCTTGAAGTTGGTCAGTATCTCGGTTCCTGTTTCATACCTGATTGGTAATTGAAAATGAGTTAAGAAAGTCGTGGCTAAGGAGCTGAAATTGTCGAAAGAGGCTCTCGGCAATTCTATATACCATTTAGCCGCCGGACCTGTCAATGTCCTCTGGAAGAGGCGAAGTCTTATCGAATCATCGTTCAGAGTGTTCAATGAACACCACAGATGAAAGGTCATGACGTGATTCGACGGGTCTTCACCTGGATTTCCATTGAATTTAGGAATGTCCGATGGAAGTTTGTGAGGAATCATGGGCCACCAAGGGGCATAGGCGATAGGATCATTTGTCAACCGATGTAGATCGGGTAACTCCAGAGTTGCCACGAATGGCAGCTGCTGACTCAAGTTAGGTGAAGCGTACCCAGGGTATGACGGAATTGCCTGAGCAGTTGGCCTTTGCATACCAGCATAATGTAATTGATGCTGATATGATTGATACGGTTGATGGACTACTCCACTATATAGTGGTTGGTTTTGACCGTACTGTAAGTATGGTTGTCCATTGTTCGCAAAAATCTGCTGCTCGGTACCTTGGTACACTTGCTGGAACTGCGGTTGTTGATACTGCACTAACCATGGTTGTGACGCCATTGGTTGTTGTGCTATGCTTACCACTGGGCCAAGATTAGGGGTAAGGGTACCCGCTTGTGCTTGTGTTGCCCCGCCAGTTGGCGATTGTGGTTGAGTTGCAGGGTCAAAGGGTTGTTGCATTACAACCTGAGAAAACTGAGGTTGACATGCAACAGGTATTGTTTGAACTTGCGACACAGTCACAATAGCTGGTGTCGTCGGGATGTTCGTCACAGGCATCTGTTGTTGCATAGAATACACAACTCTTGGTTGCTGGGGTAGCATAGGTATCCAACCACTGGTAGTTATTCCAGTATAACTTGGGTATGGTTGTGAACTCCCGTATGGGTAACCTCCCGGAGGGGGTAATGAGAAAGCATATTGCCCCCCATACGGTGGTGGTCCGGAACCGAGAGGATTTATTACACCTCGAGGACCGGATTGCCCCAACGGATTTCCAAAAGGATCAATCTGTTGAGTTCCAACATAGGAGTTACCGGGCATTATCCCGGGAGAACAAACAGGAACAGACCATACTGTCGTCATGGCCCCCGAAGGGACCCCCTCCAGCTGTTGAGAGTTAGGGACAGATGGTATGCCGGCGAACATTGTCGGAATGACTGCAGGGAGTTCTGCTGTCGCTGTGTCATTTGGCACAGTCCTAGATGTTGACGGTTGTCCAGACATCTTGAGTCTATCCAGTAGATTGCCTAGTGATTCTTCAGGAACTTCTCTGGGTGATAGGCTAGCTTCTGATGCAGTAGGAAGTAGAGTGATCCCTGCTCCAAAATGTGTTGGAGTAGTTGCTTGCGGATCTTCTACAATCTCTTCTATTGCGATCACACCGGGTGGAAGAGGAAGACCGTCAGGTCCGTAGAATATCCCTGGTGCCGAAGAAGGGGTTGTTTCGACAGCGACAGTTGTTTGAGGAGCAAGACTCTCTGAACCGATCACTGATGGACCTGATTCAGTAACACAAGTATTTGCTTTCAGACTAGGATCAGTGTTACTGTCCTTCTGGGGCTGTTGAACTTCTTCAATAGGGGCAGGGTTTCCAGAAATGTTTGGAGTAACTGGAACCTCAGATGTCATTGGAACACTTGTTCTAACTTTGACAGGAGATTTGGAACCAGTTGAACGAGGTCGCTTTGCCCGGGTTGTTTTCGATTCCAGGGACAAAGACGTTTGTCTCGTGTTCCTCCGCGAACAACGGTTCATCGATTGACTTTCTTCCACGATTGCGGATTACTTGATCAACCAACAATGCACATGGTAAAATGTGTTTTCGAATTGAATTAATTTTAGACGCTTTTAAGACACAACTTGCTTTTTCATGTTTTAAGAGTCGAGAAAAAGCTAAAGATGACTCTAGTCTCCTTCGATGTATTAACGAGCCCGAAGTGACAAATGCTCGGATGGACTTTTTCAGTTATAGAGTTTGAAAAAGGCCAAAAGAAACTACTCTGGAGTTCTAGGCAAGGGTGTGCCAAACCTTTCGCGAAACCACAGAATACGTTTTACGGTACGAGTGGTCGATCTTCGTGAATGCTGTGTTCACTGCATCGCGATCAGTAGGGTGGCCAACACGGCTTCCTATGGATAAAGGCTTTGTTCCTATAGGGGTCCCCCAATATACGCGACGGTACGCGGGGGCACAAGTCCGTATTAGTACTATCGTCCCTCAGGAGGAATCACCCACCTTCGTAGAGATCAACAGTCACTATGTTTAACAACGCCGGTTCACGTCTCTACCTAGACCTCTACTGTGTTTCGTTATGTTTCAAAGCGTTGTTAGATAAATTCAGTTCTTTTTAGGTTGATCTTGCTTAGCAGTTTGCCTTTATGGATCACCACGTGATGTATGATACAACTCCTAAATGCAGTCTAAGAATAATAAGCAAGCTTTTTCAATTCTTTTAACTTATGAAAACCTTAACTACTGAAGGAAAAGAAAGACATCATCTTTTCAAACAGATCATAGAGCACTCACTGATGCACTTTTCCTAAATCGACATGCAAACTGTCAAAATGCACATGCACAATGCAAGTATTTCTTTTCTTCTTCCTTAATGTTGATGTATTACAAAAAGAAAGCTGTTGTATAATTTCGAATTCAATTTCAAGCGAAAGAAAACAAGTTTTTGTCCAATAATCAAAAGAACACCTTAAGATTCACTCGTTTCAACACAAGAAATACTGAAATTCGAACCATATAACGAAAGCAAATGCTCAAGCAGCTATGAACAACAATAAACTAACTCTTAGAATCACAACGACACTTTCTCACAGGTCTAGATTCAAGAGGTCATAGCAAGACTAGTTCACTTTCGCTATGGGAAACTGTGAATGACAGCAAGAAATACAATAAGAACAATCACGGTTTCTTCATACAACTGAGGCGGAATGAAGGCAAAGAGAAGTGGTTTCAGCTGGGTATACAGGTTGACAACTGGCTGCAAAAACAATACTGAAAACTGGGCAACAGACAGTGGAGAATCCAAGTTGCACAAGGCAAAACTGGATCAACGCAGGTAGCCCCTTCGGGACCTGCGTTGCAGTGCAGGTAGCCTTTGTGGCAGCTGCACTGATGAGACAAGTCACGTCTCTCTCAGATTCCGGGTCACAGTTTGCTCAAAAATGAGCGGTTTTTGGCCAAATCAGAGGCTGTCAGTCAAGTATACACTAGAGGATGATTAAAGGAAGATGAACACTATCACAAAGAGCTAAAAAGATTCCCTGTGGATCAGCTCTTCAGATCATAAACATGCCCAGCACTGGGCTAGAGTAGCTGCCCTCTACTTTGCATTCGAAGGACTCGAATGCAGTTCGATTCGGTACTTCCTTTGTTTAAGAAATGAATAGCAATAAACACAAGCTACCAACAAGACACGTTCCCCAGCGGAGTCGCCAGTCTATCGTGGGGGAAAGTATCCAACTCGGAATGACCCTAACCCACTCTAAGGGTGACAGTTCCTTAGCAACAGCTGAAAGCAAAGCTATCTAAAGTTTCTTCTTTATGACATGCAAGAGATAAAAGGAAGAGATCCACTTACCAATGTCTTGCGCAAATGGTCGATCCAATCTCCTTTGATTGCCGCTTGCTCCCAACTCCAAGTCTTTTCACGGGCCCAGCTACACGAGATCCTGCAAACAAGACAAGGAAAGGAAACTACAAGAAGCATGCATGCATAACTGATTCAAGGATTAGCATAAATCAAATACGCAAGTAAGACAATACATCATTGAAACACATGCGAATAGAAGAACCTCAAATGCTTTATTAATATATGGAAGTAAGGTTCAGGCGGTGATACAACCATGAGAGGTCCAATCCAGCATCACCTTCCCGACGGAGAGAAATCTCTTCTTCACCTCCCTCAAGCAATCACCCAATGCTCACAACCGTAAACCAACAGCAATTCTTTGCACTAAATTCCGCCCTCCTAGATCCCATGGGATGAGATCCTTATATAGAGTTTTGGAGTGAAGATAAGTCAGCTTGATGTGTGACTTGTTGTCCTCTTCAACTCCAGTTGTTCTTCAGTTCTTCACTCGGAGTTTCTGTCTTCCACTTGGAGTCTTAGAAGCTCTTAACTCATCATTAGGCGAATCTTATCATCAAGTGTCTTTTTAGAAGCTTCCTGGGCACTGGCATTTTGAGAAAAAGATTCCTCCACATGTCCAAGTACGCCCAACGCAGGTAGCCTTTGTTCTACTTTCTATGCAATGCAAGTAGCCTTTGTTGTACCTGCTATGCAGCGCAGATGCCTAGTGGAGCAGCTGCAATGACCCAAAACTGACCTGTTTTTGAGTGTTTTTCAGTGGAGAACTGATTTGCAGTGCTGTGGTTTGCTGACCTTGTTCCTCTAAGGGTAAGAACAACTTGTTTAGGGACTTTGGATCCCTTAGATTATTGACATTTCATGCTCTATGCTGTAAGGCACAAAAATGTCTATAACATAGAGGATTAAGATGGAACCCTAAACAAAGAAGGGAATAGTTGTGGGGCATAGTGGGACTTCAAATGTACATAATGTACATATTCCATCATAGAGAAAGAACCTGGTGATTCAGGATGTTCAATTTGAAGAGGGCCAGGAATTCAACAAGTTGTATGAGCCCATTCTAGTAGTAACAAAACTGAAGGAGTAAGAGGCTCCAAACATTGAGGAAATACAAATACCACCTACAGTAGGGACTCAGTCTCCATGTCAGGCGGAGGAGTTTGAGGATTATTCCAATTCTATCAAGTAGTTACTAAGATGACTAGATAAAACCCTAATAGATGCTCAAGAGAATGTGGAGACTCCTTGGAGTACTTTGAGGGAGAGTATATATCCAAGGAAGTTTCCTGTTACATGGCTCTCATGAGTAGCATCATTGATTCTGAGCCTATTAATTTTCAAGATGCATCATACAAACATGTTTGGTGGGATGTCATGATGGAGGACTATCCCTCCATCACGAAGAATGATGTATGACACATTGTGTGAAGGCTAGAAGGGAAATTAGTTGCGAGATCTAAATGGATCTACAAGATCAAGCATGTTGTAGATGTGAAAATCAAGAAGTAAAAGGAAAGGTTTGGGCAATGGGTTTTCCATATAAATAGAAAATTGACTATGAGGAGACATTTTCTCAAGTTGCTAGGTATAATTATATTCAAAGATGGGGTATAGGATAACAATGTAAACTTTGAAACGAGAAATATAAACTCAAAACGGGAACTCTAGCCAAAAAACCCCAAAAAAACATCAAAAACAGTGATAAAAATGAAAAGTGTGTATACTGGAACGATGATTTTATTTTTTAGGGGTCAATTTTGAACATGTTTTAAAAATGGCAGTGACTACGAAATTTACTACTAAAATTTGGTGCAAAATATAGCTTCAAAATGAAAGTGATGATACTGGAACAATGATTTTTTCTTTTAGGGTCAATTTTCAAACTTTTTAAAAAATGCCAGTAAACCCAAATTTTTATGTGCCAAACAAAGTTGTTTATGAGGAAAAAAAACACATTAATGTTTTTGGTAGAATATCATTTTTCTTTCCTAAGTATAAATTCAACATGTTTTCAACCATAACATGCTAGATACAAAAGAAATTGAAATTTTTTCAACTATAAAATTGAAAAACCATGACATTATGAACAAATTACATCACTAAATGAATTCAAAAGTTATTATTTGTATATTGAATAAAACATACATTATATCTCTAATTTAATATTGCATTGTAGATATTTTAAACAATAAAAATTGTCATAATTAAGACATATAATCCAACAGCATAAAAATGCCTCATAACTTCTCATTTAACACCATATGGAAATCATTAATTTTATTTCAAGATACGATGCATACATCAGTTATATAAACTATCTTAAACAATTATTCAAAATCACTCATATTTTCTTGCACACCATTAGAATTCACATCTTCAGATGAGTTACTGGATGCTGACAAAGATGTTCCATATTCTTCTCTTTCATCAACTAGTGCCCCATATGAGTCCACATACATGCCCAACATTTCAGGTTTCAAAATTCTTCTAGATCTATGGTTGGTTTCAGCAGACTCCCATCTCAACGATGTTCCTTCTAGTAACAACCTTTTCAGAATCTCCATCATCTTGAAGTGAAGAGTTCCTCTCCTTGTTAAATTGAAGTCATAAACAAGTATGTCAACATCCTCCAATTTTAATATGTCTGTGCGGCGGCGATTTATTTTGTACCCTTTCCCTTTCTCTTTCCGCCATTTTTTTTGTCAACTACCATCTCTGGCTTATACACACCATTGAATGGGTGTGTATTTGTGGCATACCAATGTACTTCAACACTTGTAACATCCTCATTTTCTGTAAAGACCTTTATAACTTTAGCAACCCAGAATGGATAGCCATTGGGATCTCCATCTGCTAGCACTACAATCATGAAACCCTCCTTAATATCCTGTACTAAACCCATGTAAAGGTCTTCCATGGCTTCACATTGTGCACAAGATCTTCTAGAACCAATATACATCTCTCTTTCCTCTGCCTGTGAAGAATTAATAATACCTTGAGATGGTTGTTTTTCAACAATGTTTATTTCCTCATGTTCATTCGACGCATTTTGTGGCCAAATAAATGGATTTTTCAAAGGTATATCTTCATTTATTGTTGTTGAAATGATATCACTTTGATTATTGAAAAATGACTCCCACCAAACTGAATCAACAATGTCAAAGTACTCATATGTATATCTAATACATTTTTTTATTTCTTCCAGGCAATCAAAATAATTAAATTATATCTCTATTTTGTCTGCGTGGAATCTGAACTTCACCAACTAATTGTGATAACAATATTTTTTATGCAAATATTTGATGATCTAGAATGAACTTCAAAAACTTCAAACCTGATGGCGGTGCCCATTCTGCAGTAGTTGAATACTTCTTGCCCCATATTAGTGCTTTCCCATCAATTTTTTTGATACGAAATTGATGTTGGAAGCTAATGTCATTAAGTTGTTCAATGCATTTCCCCTCACCATATGATCCCAGAATAAACCTTCGCATGTCAACAGTTTCTTCCAACACATCAAAAGTAAGCTCTAGCATGTATGATTTCTTAACACATTCAATTAGTGATGGCAAGCTCCCAAATTCCTTCCTCTCCAATGTGACTGAAAAACGATTGAACATCTGATCAATATGGTCATGAGTGTGCCCAACAAGAAGGAAACAAACCTTTACCTTTTGAAAAATTCTCAATTCAACAAGCATGTTTAGATATCCAAAAACAACATGATTTTTTTTTTCACGACAAGTGTTGTCCAATTGTAGATAGAAAACTTCAGGAAGATTACCAGTCCAATGAGAAATCACATCATGAATTATGGTTATGGTCAGATTTGCATCATTATGAATATTTGGAGCTGTGAAGTACACCCTTGGCAACATTTTCCCATTGAATACCATACAACTGACCAAGTGAAACTGAATAAAAGTTTCCTTCTATAAATTTTTGGGTGTGCAAACAAAATGTGGTAAAAGTGTTTTCTTCTAGTCCATACCATCAATTATCGAACCCAAATATTTATTCGGATTATCATAACACTTCCTTCGATTCTTGTACAACTTCTTCCTTTCATTTGTTTGTTGTTCGCGATGCTCCTGAAGTTCTTTGACAATTAAATCTACACAACATAAAATAAATTCATTAAGAAATATGTTTACATAGTTGATGACTATACAATTTTACAAGTTAAAGTTATGAATGCTTACCTCTTTCTGACCATTCACATTTGTCCCTTTTTTATTTAAGATAAGCACATGTACTGCAAATCCCCATCCTTGTCTTCTTAGGAATACAAACGTTGTTGAATTCTTTCTTCCATACCTTCACAAAATATTGATATGTAATAAACCGGCCATGTCCCTCAGCACCTTCTGCATATTCTTTATATAAGTTGTAGATTTCTCGTCTTGAAAAATTATTTGGAATATGTATTGTCTCTATATTTGGCATACACTCTCCATGCTTTGAAAAGAAATCTTTCATCCATGACATTGCAGTATTTGATAATGGCCCAAACTATCTTTTATGACGTACTTCTAAATAAAATATGGGATCCTTTTCCAAATTTTCTTGAATTCTCGAGAGACGAAAATTCCCAATCGAATGAAACATTTTGAAAGCTTTTCTACAGATAAATGAATTCCTAATATGATAATCATAATCTGACAATGTAGATTGCATGCACCCAACTAAATATGAATTTTACATGCTTTTATTCATTGACAAATATCTCTTCCTTCTTTCTAATGCAAATTTGAAATCCATATGTTTCAAGCAATCTTTTTGGCAACATTCACTTGAAATGAGAGCGCTGATAGAACTTCTTCTCATTAGATATTCTTCTCTACCCCTTGTATAACTAGAATAGCTTGCATTGATACGAAAAGGTCTGCTCCTACTTCTCAATACAATATTTCTTGGCAACATCTCCATCATTGGATCATCATTTGTATAAGGATTTTCATCATCATTAATAGGAATGTTATCCACACTATGATCAGCTATGCTTTTCAAATATTCACTTGGAGGATATTCTTCATCTCCCCCTTCTTCAGTGCTACTGTCATAGTCCTTAGAATTTGGATTGAATGGAAAATTTGACTCGATGTTTAATGGATATTCTTCCTCATGTGAATTTTCAGTGCTACTCTCATAGTCCATAGGATTAGGACTACGTAAAAAATGTGACCATTTACTTATTGAAGATGCTACATCCTGTCCTTTGTCACTGCTACCTTTATACTCATTAGAATTAAGACTAAGTGCATCATCGTGTCCTTCATCACTGCTGTTCTCATAGTCCTTAGAATTAGGACTAAGAGGACACTGTGACACTCCATTCTTTTGAAATTCATCATCACGCTCTTCATGATTGTTGCTCTCATAGTCCTTAGAATTAGGACTAAGTGGACACTGTGACACTCCAATATTTTGAAATTCATCATCCCACTCTTCATCCCTGCTGCTCTCATAGTCCTTAGAATTAGGACTAACTGGATACCGTGACACTCCATACTTTTGAAATTCATCATCATGATCTTCATCACTACTGCTCTCATAGTCCTTAGAATTAGGACAAAGTGGACACTTTGACACTCCATTCTTTTGAATTCGTTATCGCGCTCTTCATCACTGTTGCTCTCATAGTCCTTAGAATTAGGACTAAGTGGACACCCTGACACTCCATTCTTTTGAAATTCACCATCATGCTCTTCAAAACTGTTGCTCTCATAGTCCTCAGAATTAGGACTAAGTGGACACCGTGACACTCCATTCTTTTGAACTTCACCATCATGCTCTTCCTCATTGTTGCTCTCATAGTCCTTAGAATTAGGACTAAGTGAACACCGTGACAATCCATTCTTTTGAAATTTTTCATCAAGCTCATCATCACTACTGCTTTCATAGTCCTTAGAATTAGGACTAAGCGGAATCTGTGAATCTTTATTTATATGAAATTCTCCATCCCCTCTTTCATCAGTGCTTCTCTCATAGTCCTTAGAATCAGGACTAAGTGGAAGAATTGACTTTCTATTCATAGTGGAATAATTCCCGCTATATTCATCAATATGAATAGAGTTGTTACGCGATGAAGATGTTGATGGTGTATAAATCGAAACTTCACTATCATAACAATCCATCCCTTTCAAATAGAAGATGTTGAATGATACAAATGGAGAGTCTCCTAAAGATATTATATAGCTTAGAGAATGAAATTTTCCCTCCAAAAATTTTCACGAAAATATTTCCCTCCAAAAATTTTCGTGAAAATATTTCCCTCCAAAAAGTTTGTTTGATTTATTTGCCTTCATTATTTTATTCTACAATTTATTGAAAAATGTAAACTAATTTTTTTTATGAAATAAGTCATTAAACTTAAAATTGTAAACTATAACTTCTACATTAATTATTTTAATAGTTAAAGTATATAATATTTACTAAACAATTGAATATTTTTTTTTTAATTTTTATAATATATTCTAAAAAAAATTAATCTCACATTCAACCCATTGTAAAACAATTCTACAATATTTGCTTTATAATATTTTAAAACAAATTATCCCACATTAACCGCACGGTAAAACATCTCCATAATTTCACTTATATACTAAATTTCATTATCACTATTACTCACATCACATCCAGGTTTTCTAAAGTTCGTTGACAGACTTGTGAATTTGTGGAGTAGCTACATTGCTATCAACAACATATTCAACGAAGAATTCTCACAATTTAAAGGTAAGTTAAATTTTTTCCTTGAAAATTTTCATATTAAATTAGTTTAATGAAGAAGATTTTTTTTTTTTTTTTTAAATTAATAATTTTTCTAAGCCAAAATAACAATTATGTCCATTGTGAGCATGGTGGGCCCGACCAAACTCAATCGCCCAACAGCTGTGGGTGGGCCATCGTGGTTTCACAGGGAGGGCGAGGAGAGCAGGCAAGTGAGCGGGCTGTGAGGGCACGGGTGGGGCGGTAGGGGGTGTGGGGGAGGGCAGGCCACCAAGGTGGGCGCCGCAGCCCTACCCACCACCACACCCCCTAATGGCCCCGCCGCCCACCCCGCCCCCAACACCCTCATCCCCTCCACCCACACCCCGCCCCCCTGCCCCCCTACCCCCACATCCCAACCCCTCAATGCCACCCTCACCCCCTACCACCAGCCCACCAAACCCCTCACCCCCACATCCCCACACGACCCCCCATCCCCACCCGCACCTGGCCCCCTTCCACCCCCACGCACCCATGCCGCCCATCCCCCCTCACCCACACCCACCCGCCTCACAACCCCCCCCACCCACCCACCCACCCACACGACCTCCTCCCCCCCCTCTCACACGCTCCCACCCCCTCACACAACCCCCCCACCCCTCCGGCCCCCTCACACACCACCCACCCCCACCCTACCCTCGCCCACCCTTCCACCCACCATCCCCACACCCGCCGCCCACGCCCACCCCCTCACCCACCCTCCTCGCCCACGGCCTCCCCCTCCCCGCCCACCCTTCCACCCACCCACGCTCGCCCCCTCACCCGCCCTCCCCACCCATGCCCGCTCCCTCACCCACCCTCCCCCGCCCATGCCCGCCACCTCACCCGCACGCCCTCCCCGCCCATGCCCGCCCCCTCACCGGCACACCCTCCCCACCCCCTCACACGCCCTCACCCACTGTCCCTGCCACATCCGCCCTCGCCCACCCTTCCACCCGCCCTCCTCCACCGTACCCCCGCCCTCCCCCTCCTCGCCCACCCTTCCACTTGCCCACGCCCGTCCCCTCACCCGCCCTCCACCGCCCACGCCCGCCCCAACACCCGCACGCCCTCCCTGCCCACGCCTGCCCCCTCACCCGCCCTCCCTGCCCACGCCCGCCCCCTCACTCGCACGCCCTCCCCAACCCCTCAGCTACCCTCCTCACCCACACCTGCCCCCTCACCTGCCCTCACCAACCCTCCTTGCCCACACTCGCCCCCTCACACCCCAGGCGCGCAACCTGTCCCCGCCCAGAAAGCGCACCCCACCCGCCCCCACCCACCTTGCCCACCTTGCCCACCCCAGCCGCCCCACGGCCCACCCTCCCCACCCGCACTCGCCCACACCCGCCATCGCCCACGCCTGCCCCACCCCCTCACCCACCCTCGCACCCGCCCTCCCGGTCGGCGTCACCCCGGTGGCCCAGGCGCCCGGTCGCCTGGTGGCTGGGCGATTCCAGCAATCGCCCAGCCACTAGGTGACCGGGCGGGTGAGCAGGCTGCCGAGGTGGCGCAGCCAGGATGGCGCCACCCCGGCGACCCGCCTGCCTGGTGGTTGGGTGATTCCCGGAATCACCCAGCCACCAAGCTGGAGGGTGGGCAGGGTGCCGGGGTGGCGCCAGCCTAGGCCGCGCCACCCCAGCAACCCGCTTGGTGGCTGGACGAGTCCCACTCGCCCGACCGGCCTCCCCCTCCCCAGCCACCCACCCATCCACCCAACCCTCCCCCCACCTCCCCCACCCTGCCTTGCCTCCCCATCCCCGCCTGCCCACCCACTTCGCCCTGCCTCCCCCTCCCCACCCGCCCACCCACGCCACCCTCCCCACTTGGCCTCCCCCTCCCCACCCTCCCTGCCCGCCTACCCACCCCACCCGACCAGCCTCCCCACCCGCCCACACCTGCCCACCCCCGCCCCACCCACCCACTCGCCCTCCTGCGCCCACATAGCTCGCCCCACTCGCCCACCCTCACCTGGCTCAGCCCGTTGGCCCACCTATGTGCCCTCGCCCACCCGCTAGCCCACCCACCCTCGCCCAACCGCTAGCCCACCCACCCTCACCCGGCCGACCCGCCCCTCACCCACTCGCCCATGCACCCACCCCCACCTAGGCCACCCTGCCCACCGACCCACCCTCGCCGGCCCGACCTGCCCCGCCCTCGCCCACCTGCCCACACCCACCTGGCCTGCCCTGCCCGCCCATCCTCACCCGGCCCGCCTCGCCCACCCGCCCATGCTCACCCTCGCCCACCCAACCACACCTGCCCATGCCCGCCCACCCATGCCCGCACAGACCGCCTCACCTACCCACCCACCCACCCGCCCTCGCCTACCTGCCCACCCGCCCGACCCGCCCCACCCTCGCCCACACCCGCCCGCCCTCACCTGACTCGCCCCGCCCATCCACCTGCCCTCACCCGCCCGCCCTCACCCCACCCGTCCCGCCCACGCACCCACCCTTGCCTGCCCGACGTGCCATGCCCTTTCCCGCCGACCCACGCTCGCCCGCCCGCCCTTGCTCACCCGACCCACGCCACCCTCGCTCACCCGTCCGCCCGCGCCCGCCCGACCACCTGCGCACGCCCGACCTGCCCATCCTCACCCGGCTCGCACCTGCCCCGCCCCACCCACCCCACCCTCACCCACCTTTGCCTGGCCCGCCTCGCCCTTGCCACCCCTACCCTCACCCGCCCACGCCCACCCATGCCCACCCACCTCGCTCGCCCGCCCACGCCTGCCCGACCAGCTCATGCCCGCCCTCGCCCACCCGTCCACCCACCCCTGCTCGCACGGCCCGCCCATCCCCACCCGCCCTGCCCACGCCCGCTCCACTCGCCCCGCCCTCACCCACCCTTGCCCGACCCACCCCGCCCGCTCCGCTCGCCCCGCCCTCACCCACCCTTGCCCGACCCACCCCGCCCGCCCTCACTCGGCCATGTCGCCCGTACCCACCCCCCCGCAAGCTCGCTCCTATCCACCCCACCCACCGCCCGCCCCACGCGCCCACCCGCGCACCCCGACCACCCACACCTGCCCTCTCGCCCTCACCCGCCCAGCACGCCCTCACCCACTCGGCCTGCCCGCCCACCCCTGCCAACCCCGCCCGCTCTCACTCGCCCGGCTGCCCACCCCGCCCCGCCGTCCCTCATCCAACTTCCTGCCCACCCGTCAGGGGTGGCTGGGTGATTCTGATTATACAAATAAAAAATTTATGATATATTTTCGTTGTTAATTTAAGTTAATATGTTTTTGTTATTTACTGATTTATGTGTTTCTATTTTTCAGGAAAATGGCATCAAAGAAGATTTCTGTGAATCTTTCTGGACCAAAGACTCTTAAAGGTGCATCTTCAAGAAACATTGGTGAATGAACTCCACCTGAGCTCATGGCTACAAATATTTCAAGTGCCTCAAGTGATAAGAAGATGATTTCAGACTGGAAGAATTCAAAAGAGGTGAAATTTCCATCAAGAATCTGGTATGTGAAAGAAAGAGAAAGCAAAAATGTGAATATATATCTATATATTGATATACTAAATGATAATGGAATTTTTGAGGTGATGGGAAGAGTCATAGATATGTGTTCGGTACCGGACACTGAGGTTGTTTACATACTTACAAAATCTCCCAAGTCACATGAAAGGATTAAATACCGACTATCATATTCATTGTATGACACAAGAGAGGTATCTACAAAGTTGTGTAAACAAATCGTAAATGAAATGACACAAAACATCGTAAGTGTTGTTATTTATATTTGTATTTTTCATTCTTGAATGTGTCTCACTATATTTTTTTAACTTTGTTTTTATTGACATATGATATTTTGTTTGGCAGAATTTTGTTGAAAGTTGTTCAATTAGGTTGGAAGGCATTCATTTCATAGAGCATGATATCATGAAAGTTGTCAACAGTTTTTACTCAGTTTCAGAAGAAGATATGGAAAACAAGCAAAATGTAGTAATTGATGATGTTACAAAACTACATCCAAAAAATCAGAAAAAAGGCCTCTAGTGGATAAATCTAGCAAGGGTAAACAGGTTACTTTTGAGGACGATAACGTTGAAACTGATAGTGAAGCATATGTTGCCATTACTGAAGATAACATTGGAACTGAGAAGAGCCATAAAAGACCAAAAGTAACAATGCCCAAGAATAAATCTACTGAGAATGTTATGACGAAGAAAATTAAAGTTAAATATTTTGAAGTAGTCATTACCAACAGTCAAGAACCTAGTGAAACTTCAAAAGAATGTAGAGAAATCATTACATCAAGAGCTGATTTAGAGCATGACATTATCAAAACAAAAAAAATGCCATTCGACAGAATTTGACAAAGAGAAACTTAATTGATGGTGGTCGTACATTTCAACTTAATGTCAGACAAACCTATAAGGCAAGTGAAGGACAATGTCAATATCAAGTCAGAAAGCCACATCATCTGCATGTTCACAACTTGAAGACATTGATGAGGTACAATCCATATGCTCATGTGGTTAGTTATGTGCTTCTTGTTGATCCACTTCAAGTTCCCAACAAATAAGCATTTGATAAGTCAAAATGTTTTGAATACAATTATATGTGCTTGAGGGGAACCATTCTATAGAAGCTCAAAGACAATAGATGGAGGAATATCCTAATAACCCACGTCTTGAAACAATGAAATGTATCATTTATGTTGGTTTATCAGATACAGAAGAAAATTTAGTGACATGGGATCATAATTCAGATAATGAATATAATATGTCTATGACTTTCATCCAAGGGGTTAGATTATTCATAGTTAATTTCAAGAAAAATGTGGTGGGGATAGGATAAATGTTACTGCAGATTTCCGAAAGGAATGTTTTATGGAAATAAACTATCAAATTGAAGAGAAAACCAATTCAAAAGGTGAAAAAGGCAACAAAAATAGTGATTTATTTAGAAGTGTTGATAAAATTTTCCAATTGGCATTTAGAACTGGAGATGTTTGGAAGTTGATTGATGATATTTTTAGCATGTGGGAAGACATTGACACTAAAAACTAGAGGGTCAAAAAGTCTAAGCCATTGATATGTAGCAACAGTAAATCAGCTCCTGAAATGAAGCAGCTTCCAGACGATATGACTATCACACCTTGGAGGGCGATGCAAGGAGTGAAAGATGAAAAAATTGTCAAAACAATATTATCTCATGTGAGGTTAGGGGAATTATCATTGGAGGAAATGTCTGAAGAATTTCAAAAGTAAGTTTGTTGAATTATTTTTATTTATTTCTAGATTATAATTATCTTTTAAATAAAACATGTTGTTCTTGGTAGTATTTGTTATACATATCATTATATTAACTTTTTGTTACTTTATCTATGTAGTCACAAAGTTTACATGAAAATTCAAGAACAAATGGTTAGATTGTTGAATGAAGATAGTTGGGATGATGTTGTACACAACTATCCAGATTCAAGTTCTACATCAACATTAAAAGCTTTTTATCTTGCATTTAAAAAGGTATCTTGATTTATACATTCATTTTTATTCATCTGTGTACTATTTTTAATTTATAATTTACACATATATTTGTTTATTTTATAAAAGATGAGGAACAATGATAATGGAGCACCAGATAGTTTCAAAACCTTTATTGAAAAATAAAGATCGAAAGATTGAGGAAGAAACGTATTAAGAATGTTGAACTTGATCCAACTCTTAATCATTTCATTTGGAATGGACTAGATACTATTCAATATCAAGTAATATAAGGTGACTGTGAAGACATTGCTAAACTCATACCTAAAAGGGATTATGCCCTAGTTATTGCAGATATTCCCCATGGTTTCAATATTCCAAACATTGACTATGATAGTGACCCTTATACTTATCAAGCTCTTAGTAAAGTGGTTGCGAGATTTGTAGAAGTCACGTAATCACCATTATGGAGATTTGTGACATTTCATTCAGACACACAATTGGCAATGATATTGTCAAGCTTCAAGGGGAAAACAAATTCAAGGATGCAGCTTACATGGTAAGATGTTTAAAATGTATATTTGATTAATGTTGAAAAATTCATTTATGTACAAGTTAATTGAACTTTTACTATTTCATGTTACAGGCAAAAGTCAAATCTTCTTAACAATGAAGATCAAGAATTTATAAATGATTGGGAGTTCATTCATATTGATAGTTGGGCAAAAAATGATAGCCATATGTCTATGATTTTTAATCGGGTAGACAGAAAGAGTCATAGCCAAACACTGACTTATGATGCTGTTGTGAGAAAACTAACATATGAAGACAAAGAAGCAAAAGGAGAGATAGTTAACATTTATCAAAAACCACAATTATTGATTAAATATCTTATAGACATATGTTCAAATGAAGGAGATTGGGTTTTGGATTTATTTTCTGGCTCAGGTAAGTTTTATTATATGGAATTGAATTTCAATATGTTATTTTTTAATTAATATGTCATTGTACTAATTTAGTTCATTATTTCTTTTGTGCTTGATAATTAGGTACAACACTAGCATATTTCCTTCAAAAAAGAAGAAATTGCATTGCAATTGAAAAAGATCCAGTACAGTGCAATTTCATTCAACAAAGAATTAATGCTCTTCAATTTCTTCTAGATGCAATGCAAGAAATTGGGTTGAAGAAAGGGGACTTTAGTGAATCACGTGTGGCAAAAAGGGCAAAGGAACCCCAACCACCATTACATGGAATGTTTGGAAAGACATACATTGGGAGATTTGTAGACATCAAAGATCCATTAGAAGAGGAAAATGAGCAAAAGGAAGCAGAAAATATTGTGGAAGAAGACAATGATGAAACTCTAGAGGACGAAGAGTTTGGATTACGTGACATTGTTGATTAAATTTAAGTTATGCTTGGAAATCAAGCTTTGCAATGTTTTGACTTTGACATTTTATGAGAAGAATAAACACTCAATTAAGGTTGTTATGCATTCAATATTTGTAATATGTGATTTTCGCATTGATTTTTAAGTTAGTCATTATTTTTTGAAAAAAAGAGTGATTATTATTATTTTTTTGACATGAAATTCATTAAAAAAACTATTATTTAACCATTTTTAGTTAAACTTTTCGTGAAAATTGTGATTTTGACATGTCAATTCTAGCAAAAAATTATCAAAACGTGTAGTTTTTTAGTTATATTTATGTTAAAAATGGTTATTTTTATGTCCATTGTTAAAAAATATTTTTTTTAAAAACAATTATTTCACGTGGATTGAAAAATTAATTAAGGATGTATAAATATGTAGAATATCGAAAATTCAAAATATCGACTTCTAATTTAAAAATGCAAAACAATAAAAACCTCACTACAAAAAAATTAAAATAAAAATTAAAAATAAGAAAATATGAAGAAAACGACCACTTCAATGTAATGTACATTGAAAACTACCATTCTAAAATGTAATGTACATTAAAAAAAATAAAGTGTCAAAAACTATGCTCTAAAAAGAACATGTGTGTTCTGTATCACCCCTTTTCAAAATCAAGTCACTTTTTGCTATCTTTATGAATCGGGTAACAGTATCAGTTCCCGTTTCAAAGCTTACATTGTTGGATACATCATATGGATGTGAAGACAACCTTCCTCAATGGAGTTATTAAAGATATGTACATTGAGAAGCCTTAGGAATTTTAGATACATCGGTTGGATTCTCATGTGTGCACTTGGAAGAAGGATTGATTGATGGGTACTTCTGAGCATAGGCTTCATCAAGAGTGAGGTAGACTAGAACTTGTACTACATAATTTTTGGTGATGAATCACTTGCCTTTGTACCTTATGTTAATAACCTATTTCTCATAGGGTAAAAGAAGGTCATTGAAACATGTAAATAATATTTATCTTCAAATTTAAAGATGAATGACATTGGAATGAGTCATTACTTCTTAGGTTTGTAGGTGTGGAAACAATAAAGAGATAGTTTCCTTGGGAAAGGGGAAAATTCAATTGATATTTTGAGGATGTTTGAGATGGTAAATTATAGGCCTATGACCACACCTATGATCACTAATTTGAAGAAGTCAAGTGATTCAGATTTGGATTTGGTGGATCCCCCTTTGTATAGGTAGCTGATTGGTTCTTTGATGTATCTAGTCAAATCTAAGTCAAATTTATGCTTTGTTGTGAACACCTTGATCCAGTTCATGGTGGAACCAAGTTAGGTGCATTGGATTACAATGAAGGATTTGATCAAGTACTTGCATGGTATGGTGGAGTATGGTTTGAGATATGTCAGGAGTGATGTAGTGTATTTATATTGTTATACAACCTCAAATTGGGTTGGGAGTGTAGCGGATAGGAAAAGCACCTTAGGATGCTACTTCAACTTGGGCTCAGTAGTGATTTACTAGTTCCGAAAGAAGTAAATATCTATGGCACTTAGTAGAATAGAGATAAAGTATATGGAAACTAGTTCAAAAAGTTATGAAATTATTTGGCTTTGGAAATTCCTAACATTATTATTCGATCAATAGTTGGATCATATTGTGATACATTTCCATAATAAAAGTTACATTAAACTGTCAAAGAATCTAGTGTTCCATGATAGGTCCAAGAATATTGAGATTAGTTATCACTTCATTAGAGATAGGGTCCAAAGGGGCGTAGTGAAGATGCAATATATCTCCATATATGAACAAGTTGTATATATTCTCACTAAATCATTAGTGAAAGGGAAGTTTTTATTCTACGGAGATAAACCAATATTGTTGTGGAATACCTTCCTAACTAAGATGGAGTGTTGAGGATTGTATCATTTCAAAAGTACTTCTACATTGGTTGGGCGTCAATCATGCAAGAGTCATCCAAAGTCGCCTTCCCATACTTGCTCAATTTATTGAGTAAGTTACTTTTTTAATTTAACCTAAGTATAACTTAGGAAAAACACATAATTAATTATGTTGGCTATTGAGCTTAATCTAATGAAAAGTAAAAGTATATACTTTAATGAAATTGTTTAATATTAATCGTTGATCTCAATAGGGTTAAGATTTAATCCTATCCATCCATTATTTTGGATATGAAGGTTAGGGAATCAACTCAATGATAAATTATAAAAGAAAGTCTGGAGAGGAGAAAGATACAAGAGAGAGTGTGATACTTAAGGGTTGAAGAGAAAGGAAGTATTGTAGTAGAATAGAAAAATACAGAGAAGGAATATTAAGTGGATGTTGAGACCATACTAAATTTATAATTACCAAGGTTGCAAAGAGTGACACCTATGAGTGAGTTTCATCTTTAGCTAAGCCACTCAAGTGAGGGATTGTGTAGAGGAGCTCTAGGGTGATTAAAAATAGAGATTTGTGTTGCATGTGTGAGTAAGTAGGAACTTTTGGAGTGTTGTACAAGTGGAGAGAAGCCAACAAAGGTGTATATTAATTTTTTTGGGGGTTGACAATCTAGGTTTTCCAATATTCATTCAATGGGCCATTTTCTTAGTAAGGGAGACCCCATTATTCAAATAATAAAAGTGAAGAGAAATTGGAGGGTTATATTTTTCTATTTAATTTTATATTAAATATTTTTTACATTCAATAATAATAGAAACAATTTCATGAGTAAAAAAATTGTTAGGAAATTAATACAAAATTTGAAGTTAACAATTTAACAATACCTAGTTAATGATTGAACCAATTTATTTCAAATATCTCTAAAAGGGTTTTCATCCCCTCATCCCAAAAATGAAAGAGAGATGAGGTAACCTAACCCACACAAGGGCTATTATAATTTCATATTTTGGGTTGAAGTCAAGAAATCAAGGAAACATATGCATTCCCTAGGATCCCATGAAGTAGGGTCCAAATAAAACAATGACCATGAGCCATTATATAGCCATAAAAATAATAAGAATAATATGGATATGATCCAATAAAAAAAGGATGAATACAATTAGCAAGGTGACAAAAGGGAGAGGAAAAGTAAGAAAGGCTGAGAAGAGGTGGTGAGGATAAGAAGGATGTGAAAAAAAAATAAAGGGAGGAGGGGATGATAATTAACCCGAAAGTAATGGCCTAACAATAAGAAGTGTGAAATCAAGAAAAATTAAGCATGTATTCTTAGATATGTCATTGAGTATGTCTTATAAAGATATTATCAACTCCACTAAAGTAAAATAAGATGATAGGGAACAATCCTTTTTCACAAATCCAAGATAAATTGTATATGACAACACTAGGTACTTATAAGCAGCTTGAATTTTTATTTTTCCTCTTCAATATTTTATATTAGCTTGAAATTTTAAGAGAGAAGATAGGTTTCAAGGAGGATGTATGGTTACCTAAATAAATGAATATGTGCTTGCAACCTTTTTCTCTATATCATCCCCTTCATAGTTACCTTATGATTCTTCACATCATGTTATCATTCCCCTTGCAATTACCTTAAGTATGATTCCTCACATCAAGTTCTAAAAATCATTCTCTTGATAATGATTATTTAGAAGTCTCTAGAACAATGGTGCAAGAATTGTGTGCAAATAGAATGATGATACAAAGAAATTGGGTTATACTGATGTAATTCAATGACATTCTAGCTCATTATTTTAGTATTTTATGTAAAAAAATGAAATTTTAATTAAGATTTATGGGTATCTACAACTCCCCAAACATTACCAAAATACATGTCTATTAGATTACTAATTTGGATAATAACTTTATAAACAACGTTACATTGGATAAATAGGACTCTAAAAATGAGATATTGAGATTTTTTTCCTTCTCCATGGAATACCATATAGCTAATATGAATAATGATGAAGAAATTGCTTTATAGATTGAGGCATATTGTCTTTTTTCAATTAGAATCAAATTTCATGACCCCCATAATGTGGTAAAAATTTGTTTATATCTCAAGGATTATTTTTTAGGCTTTGTCAATAGCATAATGAGCAAGAGGAATTAAATATAAGTGACAATAATTTCATTAAGATAGAGGGGGAGAAGAGGTAAGATATTATTCAATCCACCTATCTCAATGGATCTAGGACCATCATTTAACTGACAAACAACATTTGGGAGGATAATCAATTCCCTCATCTATGAAGCAAATGTTGACCTTGAAATGGTAGCAGAAGTTTCAATGGAATATATATAGATATATGATTATTAATGAGGAAGTGAGGAATAAGTTTACCACCAAATGTAAACATTCCCAAAATATCCAGGTTCCTTGGCCGAAAGAAAATCCTATGTGAAGAAGATCAAGTCATCTCTTTTGAAGAATGATAACGCTCCAATATTGTGAAAAGTACATGTGGAGGTATTACTATAAAAAGTAAGATGAAGGGATGATAATAAAGTCAATGATCCAAACAACATGACTAATAATCTTGTTCATTGAAGATTGAACAATCCATAGGATGCTAGAATAAACGATCAATTTGAATACTTTACTTTATATCTGAGTCTTCAAAAGATGAACTTACGAAAGAAATAGAGGCAAGAAGATGAAAATGGATAAGAAGAAACTAACAAATTCATCTAGAATGTCAAAGATGCATATCCAATAAGTATTAAAGAATTGGGTATTTCTTTGGAAATTATCTAGTGCAAAGTTAATAAATATGCATACCATTCTCGTATCTTCAGATAAAGAGATCTTGAGCTTGAAAGAACAATCAAGTGTGTAGACAACTAATATTGAGGGTATGGTGACATCAACTAAGAAGGTTGCCTCATTCAAAAATAAACTCATTAAACATGTTAATGAATATTTTGATGCACTTTTTAGTTTGCATACATTCAAGGCTATGGAAATAGAGTTCAATATAAAAAATGAAGTTTAAGTTAACACTTTTAAAAAGGATAGTGACAGTGTTAATGTGGAATAAAAGCATAACTTAACCGTGTTTTTTAGTAAAATAATAAAATATTTGCGATACTATATGTTAGATGAAATGATAAGTTAAATATGATCTTTAATATATCGCATTAAATTCATTCATCATACTAATATCATAGTGAGAAATGATAGTATTACGTAAAACTAGAGGTATGTATGTCAAGATACAATTTATATTGTTAATTTTTTTAATATGGGTAATTTATTATATATTAATATTAGATAAAATGATGTCCACGGGGTCTTGGATATATGGTGATCGGGTGCTCTGTTAAGGCACTAATTGATGTGAAGTCGTCGGTTCAATTCTCTGCCCTGATCCGGGTGATATGTTGGACATGATAAAGATTTAGTCCTCCCAAGATTACAAAAATAAAAATATTAGATAAAATGATAAGTTAAAAAATATTCATCATATTAATAACATAGTGAGAAATGATAGTATTAAATAAATTTAGAAGTATGTATTTTGAGCTACATTTTATATTGCCAAAGTTTTTAGTATGGGTAATGTCTTATACACTATCGTACACACACAAAAATAAAATGACAGCACATGTAATTGTAACAAAATGATATGTCAAAGTAGTAAGACATATAGCAAGAAAGAGATAACAATAGTCAACAAAGATGATGAATAACGCACAACATTGAAAATATTAAGGTTGGAGTGAGAGAGGATGCTCTCACAACAATTTATGCACTTTGAAAGCATCTTTTACTATATATATATATATATATATATATGGGATAATTTACAACATACACATAATTAGAAAGACATATTAATATAAGAAAAACTTTCGATGTAGAAATATGTCATTATAATAAAATAGTGAGATAAATTATAACGTTACATGAATAACGACCACACATAAAAAACAATCTAAAAAATATAAACATTAAAAACAACATAGAAATTGTTCACCATGTAAATTGACTATCAATTTATTACCATATTAATATTAAAATAATTAAATTATTATTATATCAATTTAAAATTTTAATTTAATACAAATTTCTAAAATAAAATATATTTTAAATTTTATAATTATTTATCAACTATCTTAATTTTGCAATTATTATCTATAAGAATTTATTTATAATGTATAATAATATATAATGATTTAATACAAATTTCTAAAATAAAATATATTTTAAATTTTATAATTACTTATCATCCATCTTAATTTCGCGATTATTATCTATAAGAATTTACTCATAATGTATAATGATTTTTTAACCTGATGAGACTTGCTTACTCTCTTTTCAACTCATAATGTATAATGAATTTTTTAACCTGATGAGACTTGCGTACTCTCTTTTCAAGAATACCAACACTTTGATGGCACATTCTTAGATGTCACTTAAACACTTTTTGGATTGTTAAAAGAATGTTTCAAAGGAAGCCAATCCTTATGATATGATGTCATAGTTCTGTCATATTTGATATTTGCACCCTCTCTGGCAAAGGATGAACATTAAACTTTCTTCATACCCAGTAAATCTAGCTTGACAAATTATTCAAATAAATAGACCATAGAACTTTAAGAGAGTTGCACTGGTTGGATAAGATGGATATTTCCCATATTTAATATTTAATGGGTATCTTAAATATATTAGAAATTGAGAAGCTCAATTGAATCTAGTTTTACATATTATTTCAACAAATAGACCATTCACTCAATTAAAATGGAAAATTAATTTAGATGTTAAATTGGTGTATTAAATTTTTTGTTTTTATGTAATTAATTAACTATTAAAATTTACAGAAGTGTACATATTCTATTCTTTTAAATTTAAACTTATAACTTTTTAAAAGGAAACATGTGCTCTGAATTATTAACCATTACAAACTAATAATAGTGATATGAAGTTTCTAATATGACTCCACTTTTACTTGGAATAAGAAATAAAATACTTATATGAACTTTATAAAGTGAATAAATATATTACTTATGTCTACTTAAAATAATAATTCAACAATAAAATCTAAAATAACCATATAACTAATATATATGTTGTAGTTAAAAGACCACTTATTATTACATCTATAGGTATATTTATTTAGGAATAGGGCTTCTAAAATTTTAATATAACTATCCATAATTATTAGGTAGATGGTAAGAATTTAACCTCCATGAAATATTCTAAAATATTTATAATATTATACACAAAGCAAAGGTTGAGATTTATATCCAAGGTAGATATGTCATTTTTCTCTTTTTAATTTAATTGATTAATTAAGAAAATGGCATATGAATAAGTGTTGATATGAAGTGGGTTATAGCTTTTTGAGCATGTGGTATTGATAAGTCATAGTATTGTAACAAAGTATTTGGAAATTAAAAATCTCCGAAATAAAGTCGGGATAAATCTCCATGGTTAAGAATCTTGTTTCATGATATATATATATATATATATATATAGAGAGAGAGAGAGAGAGAGATGCCTTGATGATGAGTAGAGTATCTACTCGAAATGTCGAAAATTGGACAGAGTTAATCTACTACATATTTGCTTCTGACATTTTTGACATAACTATAGAAATCTACACTCACAAATATTTAACTTATATATTAATTATTTTTATAATTAATAATATTAATATTAATTTAAAATAAAATTACATTTTAGTTAATATTTTTAATTTCAAAAATGTAAAACTATCATGAAATAAATATCTTAATATTTACCAATAATATTTAAATATAATTTAATTAATAAAAATTATTATTATTACTATTATTTTAAAAATTATTAAAAATATAATTCATTCATTTTAATTTATTTAATTTACATTGCTCAGCGATTTTATCACGTCTCTGTGTTAAATCATTGTTAATTAACTTTCGGAAGAAAATTTGAAATTTAATTAATGCATTTAAAAATAAATTTCAATGATGTGAAATGGATTCTTATTAGATAATGATTCAAAGAAAAAATTACAAGTCATAAAGCTAATATGGCCACTTAAAGAAATATTATATCATCCCATCAACTTAGTTATTAATTTGATTAAAATATGTTTTTTCCCAACTCGGCCTTATTATATCATCCCATCAACTTAATTATTAATTTGAATAATATGTTTTTCCCAATTCGGAATTACTTTTTCTATCCTAAGTAGTACATAGGAAATATTATTAATTTGAATAATATGTTTTTCCCAATTCGGAATTACTTTTTCTATCCTAAGTAGTACACAGATTTCCTATGATGAAAAGGATAAAAGAAGTTAAGCGTTACATCAACTTATGCACTTCATTATTAGTTTGATTAAAGACGTATAAAGTTAAGATACCCACTTGGGATTTCACGGATTCTCATGTCATTATATGACACAAAATCAATATGAAGGTATCGAAGTTACTAGAAAATAAACATATTCTTAACGAATAAGATGTGGATTAATGAATTGTTAAACATGCGAAAGTCACTTTGATATTGTGTTTAGGATTCGGATAATCATTATGGGAAATCTCGGATGATTTGTATTTAATTATTATTTTTTACTATTTTTATACGCTTTTTAATTACATTTTTTATTTTTTATAAATTAATTAAAATATATTAATATTTTTTTATTTTAAATTTAATATATAGAGAATATTATTTTTATAAAGTGTAAATTATATATATTTTTTATTTTTTTAATAAGCCGAGGAAAATATCTTGGATGGTTGGGAAGGTTTAATGATAACCTCTCCACTTGGATTCGAGTAGCATCATGATTCATGACTATGTTGTAATATGTTGGAAATGTATGCAAATTAAGCAAGCATATTTCTTTCAAGGTTTCAAAAAATTGAACCCCATCTGACTTATTTTATTTTATTTTTTATAATGAGAAGAATTGGTAATTGAGTCACGGTGCACCACTACACATTTTGTTACGATATTTGCAACATTTTGGGTGTTGTGGCAAAAAGACATGAAGTGCACCAGAAATTTGGTGCTCGAGAGTAAAATGCGCTTGCCCAACATGAAAGATGAGGCACAAGTGGCACATGATTTGGCCCAAGGTGCACCCCTACCTTGGAGCTCGAGTTGACATGACCACGCCCATGTCGCCCCGTGACCTCCCAAGTTGGAATGAAGATGCTTGATTGAATGAGGTGGCTAACATGTAATGAGACACTTGATGCGCCCAATGCACCGAGGACAAACGATGCACCTAATGCCGCTAGTAGGAACGACATGCCCACATAGAACGAGCACACACAACACACTCAAGTGGAAAAAGATTTCCTAGGAGGAACGAATTAACCACTCTCAAAATTTGATGGAAAATTAATGGAACGAATTAACTGCTCTCAAAATTGTTGGAACAATGTGCACGAAGTAATGGAGCGATGTGTGGGAAAAAACATATCACATGACTACACATTTGGCACATTGATGCTCCATATATGTGCGACGAACGGATGTAGAGGTGAAATGAACAAACACAACTATGTAGAACACAAGAATGAAGGAGTAGGATTGAGGTGTGTATGAAGGAGCTAGTATGAACCAAAGTAGTTTTGGAATGTCCATACACATGAGTGTGGAGTCATGTAAAATTATGCGAAGTTGTGTCAACATGTACGAAATTATATGTGATCACTAAATCATATGAAGGTCCTATGGAACAATGAGGGAAAATTTTGGGGGCTAATATTTATAGGTGGCTAATTTTACATGATTTTTCCATAAAAACAATTCGGTCAATTTTCATCTTTCCCAAAAATTATACCCCCAAATTTTATATTATAAAATTATTTTCTCTAAAAAATTGCCAAAAATTTACAAGGATGATATAAAATTATTAGAAATTTGAATATTTTTACAAAAATATTGTGGAACATTTTTATAGTTTGCATGTTAGGGATTAGTAAGATTCGTCATGGTTTCTAAAATGAAATATAAATTTATATTGTTAAAATTTTCCATGGGAACAACTGAATCATGCGAAGGTCTTGTGGAATGACCAAACAATGTGAAGGTCTTGTGGAATTACCAAATTGAGCCAAATGACCAGTGGAATCACTGCACCATGCAAAGGGTGACTTGAAACAGAGGTGGGGTATTTGTGGTTGGTTTTCTATGGGGAAACATGGTTGATCAACCAAGGGGCTTGGGTTAGGGTTCTATGGTATTTAATTTGAGATTAGGTTGTGAGCCAATTCTAGTGTACATGAATTCAAGACCTAGATAAAGAAGGGACTATTCATACATGTGTTGTCTTTTAGGATGGGAAGTGTTGTTATGCGACATTTATATATGTGACATTGTTAGAACATTTATATTGGATGTTGAATGTAGATGCGAATGTTTGGAATTATACTTGTCATGAAGATTGAATCTTAATTTTACTAACATAATATATCTCACATGGTAAGAAGTATAAATGTTAGAGGTGTAGTCCAGAAGTAGTAGTCATAAGTTGGTTGCAACCATTATGATAAACATTTCCAGCACCACACTTCTATAGTGATCGATGTGCCTTAACTCAAGTGTACGCTCTAGGGGTTTGATAGTTGGTATCATAGTTTAAGTAGGGTGACAATAGTTTGGTGCTCTTCACCACAATGTCCCTAACATGATAGGTGCTATCAGAGCAAGGATCAAAGTCAAAGTTTGGCAACAACAATTTGGTGTTATTCACCACATTGTCCCTAATGTGACAAGTGGTATCAAAGTTGAAGCAACTTGAAGTCAGTTTGGTAACTTTCCCCATTCTTCTTGTGACATAATATGTGTAATGCAGATTCAACTGAGAGAAGAGATGGTCATTTATCAAGATGATGTGGCAAAAAATTCATCATGGAGGACATCGATGCATGATCACATCACTGAAATTCAAGCTATCCTAAGAAGTTGGGAACCTTGGAAGAAAATATGGTGAAATTGCACATCAATGCTAAAGCTTTTTGTGATAAATTAAAGAGAGTAGTGATAGATTACTCGTATAAAAAATTTAGTACTAATGTTTATTCAAGAGAGAATGTTGAACCTAGCCATATCAATGCATGCTTTCAGCTCTCTAAGGGACATCATATGAGATGAGATGTGGGGTGGCATACCTTGACTTGATGAGGGGGGAACATTATGATTAGGTTGAGTCTATGAAGAAGAGGAAAAATAGGAAGTCGCTTTCATGTTGGTTATGTGGATAAGATCATATGGTGAATAATTTTCAATGGAAGCGGAAAGTATTTTCATTGTAGCTGGAAGAGAAGGCATCGTTGGGAGTGATGCAAGCTTTGGGTGAAACTTCCTCAAAGGATGGTACTCCAAAGCATGATCAAAGCAAGAATCAGTTGAACTATGTGAGTATATGTGTAGATGGGAGGTAGAAGATTTCTTTCGTTGATAAAAGTGTTCCTCATAACTTTGTGAAGGATGTGTAGAAAGGATATTGGGTATTCATATTACTCCAATCCATATGTCCTTCAAGGCAGTGAATTTTTAAGATAAGAGAGTATTTGGGATGATTAGAGATGTTCTAGTGAAGATTCGATGATGGAGTGGGATGCTTGGCTTCACCATTGTTCAATTGGATGATTATGATGTTGTATTGGGACAAGAAATTATCATTAGAGAGAGAGTTGTGCCTGTACCACATTTGGAGCAATTATTAATTATTTTAAGAGAGGAGGTTGTGATTGTTATAACTATATAGACCATTTTAAATGGTGATGTGAGGATGGCAGTCATTCATGTGGAGGAGTGAGAACATGTTCATGATATTGTGAGGAGGCTAAATAATATGTATTCTACTCTTCAACAATAGGTAGAGGCAATGACTAAGTTGGCAAAGAATATTTTGATTCTTGCAAAGAGACTTGAGATGGTCAATGTTGAGACTTCGATATCCAAGTATGTTGACTTTGTTGACATTTATGATGATGGTGCTGAGTTGATTGAGGATCATATTGATGTTTACAATGGAACCAGAAGGATATCATCTATAGTCTAAGATGAGGTTCAAGATGATGAGCCTTGGTGCATTGGTGGAAGAGGTTGAACTAAGGATCCAAATTTGGAGATATTAATTTGGGAGAGTGAGGGTAGGATGGGTCCCTACCCCCCTTTGTGTAGATACATTGCAAACAAGTATGGAGAGTTCATTCTAAGAGTAGGAGGACCATTTCTAAGATCGATCAGAGCATGTTCGAGAGAGTAGGGAACATCTTTAGGAGTTAGATTTGGAGTGTGGAGAGGTAGTCCTCAAGGATACCCCACTTTATCTTCTTTGTGAGGATCTTCGAGATGGGCTTATTGTTAGTTTCTTAGGATGACAAGTTCGATGAGATGTGGAGTGCCTAGAATTGGTACTTCCTAATGAGAAGATGTTGAGATGATATGTATGAGTGAAGATGTTTGGATGGCATGGAGAGATGTGATGGTGTTTGCATGACGTTCGAGTGACATGAGTTATTGTGGAGTCATTGTTATGATCATATTAGCTACCTAGTTAGTTGATCACATGAGGGGATCTAACAAATGACATTCTTATAGGATAATTTGTAGAGTTATAAGGAGAGATTTGTATTAGAGATGAGCATTCCTCATATAGGATTGATGCATTTGGGAGGTTGTTCAATGGAATGATCTGTCAATTTTATGAGCACTCGTCTTGAGTTTGTAGTACCTTTGGTGATGGATGGTTTTGAAAGGGAGGTTCATTGTCAAGGATGACAACATTTTCTTAGTGGGGGAGGATGTATATTTTCTAATTGTATTTTCAGCCTATCTCCTTATAGGTTTGATCAAATGTTAAACGTAGACACTTATTATATGTGGAATTGAATTCGAAATCCAACTAGTGCCCACTTTTCATACTTCTTAGTAGACCCACAAAGAAAAAAATGAAAACACATGAAAAAAGTGTGTTAAATACATGAAAACATGTGTTTTAACTCATGTTTTCAATGTATTTTCAATTTTTTTCGATGTGATTCTATTCAAAACTATGCATAGTGTGCACTCATTAGACATGGAATTCAATTTTGCATTCAATGAGTGTTTACACTTGAAATTTGAGTAAACATATAAGGAGATAAGCCAAAAATATAATAAAAAAAATAGTTTCCTTTATTTCTCTTTAAAAATCAATAACCCTTATTTTATTATTTTCCTTAGAACACTCATTTTAGACATCAAAATTTACCAAATTCTACATGCAAGATATGCTTTTGAAAAAAGGGGAGGTAGGCAGGGGTGTTCCTCTTCCTCTAGGAAAAGGGATATCCACCTCCATGTGCAGGCTCAAGCTCATGAGTCTATGGCTCATTACTAAGAGATCATCCTTGAGTTATTTTGACAAGAAATTGAATGTGTGGAGGAAGAGGTGCATTGGGAAAGGCGTCACGCTCTTGATTATCATGTTGACGCAGCCACTCAAGAATAGACACAAAACATTAAAACCTCAACAAGATCATGTTTCTCCAGGTACTTGAAAGATGTTAATGTTTATTAGCATACCAAAATTCTTAGTGGCCATGTTCTCATGGATAGTACTGACAATCAGTAGGAGAACTCTATGAGACTAGTAGATTTAGATGAGAAAAATGATAGTATAGATCATAAACTTGCTACTCTCATCAAGAGTTCAATCAACCACTCCTTCTTCCCAGATCAGAAGGATTTTCATCTGACCTAGAGACTCATTCAAATAACTACTATACCCTACTAGTTTTATTTATTTATTTATTTTACTTTCAATAACTTCTTATATTTAATTTTTCCAATGTTCTTGTTTGATGCTCTGAATTGATAAGTTCTCATAAACCTCAAAATTTTGAACATATGCTTCTAGTCTGGTTTCCCTTCGAGTAGACAAAAGTAATTATTTCTTTTACTATATAATTCTATTTTGAAGTAAAACAAAGTTCCTAACTTCACACACATAGAAAATAATAATAATCTAATTTTAAAGTCATGGTCAATCCAAGCACTAAATGGTGTAAAAGGCTTTTTTATTTATGGAAAAAGGAGACATTTTTATTTTTATTTAGGTGAAATCTAAATATCTATTATTTTACTTATTTATTGAAATTTAACAATATAATTCTCTGTAAGATTGTTATTTTTCATTACTTAAAATACATTTTTAAATATATAAGTAAATTCAAAGCCTTTAAAAACCTCTTGAACATTTAATTTATTAAAATTTGACAATTCAAGTCTACTACTTTAACAACTTTTTCACCAAATTTCTAATAAAATTAATAACAAAATATACCAAACAAAAATGTATTAAGTTTATATTAATTTTATGAGTACGTACTATCTCAAAGAACACAAGGAAACTATCAAAAAATAACTCAAATATCACAGATGTTTTGAACATAGGACATAGATAATATGATATTAAGAGTCAAAGAGAACTTTCGTCATATTATAGAAACACCCAGAATTTTACAAGTGCCTTGAGTTGAGGTTTATGCTTCCTTATATAGGATGAGCCCTCGAGATGTTGCTCAAGGTTTGGATTCTTGTCGATCCCAAAGATATTTGGCATATCACATACAATCTTAATCATATGATACAAAGTGGAGATTCCAACTAGGGGAACCCATGAAATCCATAATGCATGTCCTAAAAGGTTATATACAGTAGATATTCCTTCAAAGGATTTTACATAAGTTATCATATATGTACTAAAAGTTGATACACAGTGGATATTCCAATATCTTGAAACCCACAAAAGCAAAACTATGTACAATGATTATTGACATAGATGAGACCCTTTTAAGGAGAACCCTCGAAAGCCTAAAATAAATAAAACTAGGTACAATGATCATCAATATAGAGGATATTGTTTTAAGGAGAACCCTTGAAAGCATAAAATAAAAACTCTTTGAATATTTGGTTACCAGCCATTGGGGCTATGGTCAAAGTCATAGTAAGGATCATAATCAAACTCATACTCTTCAATATACTTGTCAAGACTTAACACAGGAAGTTGTTGTAACCATGATGGTTCCCTTCTGAAGCTCGCTAAAAAAGTTGAGAAACACATGAATGGATCTAGCTTATCTAGGGGAATCCTGACTTCGCCAAAATAATCAATTCTAGTAGTAAAATTATATCTTGTAGGAGAAGTATTGTCTTGGTTGATCTCAATGTTGGTGAGTGTGCACTATCTCAAAGAACACAAGGAAACTATCACAAAATAGCTCAAAGATCACAGATGTTTTGAACATAGGACATAGATAATATGAACTTAAAACTCAAAGAGAACTTTCTTCATATTATAGAAACACCCGGAATTTTACAAGTCCCTTGAGCTGAGGCTTATGCTTCCTTATATAGGATGAGCCCTCGGGCTGTTGCTCAATCTTTGGATTCTTGTCGATCCCAAAGAGATTTGGCATATCACATAAAATCTTAATGATATGATACAAAGTGGATATTTCGACTGGGGGAACCCACAAAAGCCATAATGCATGTACTAAAAGGTTATATACAGTAGATATTCCTTCAAAGGATTTTACAGAAGTAATCATATATGTACTAAAAGATGATACACAGTAGATATTCCAATTTCTTGAAACCCATGAAAGCAAAAGTAGGTACAATGATTATTTTACAAAAAGGAGATTCTTTTGAGGAGAACCCTTGAAAGCCTAAAATAAAGAAAACTAGGTACATTGATTATCAACACAGAGGATATTCTTTGAAGGAGAACCCTCGAAAGCCTAAAATAAAATCTCTTTGAAGATTTGGTTACCAACCTTTGGGGCTATGGTCAGAGTCATAGTCAGGATCATAATGAGACTCATACTCTTCAGTATACCTATCAAGATTTAACCCAGGAAGCTGTTGTAACCATCATGGTTCCCTTTTGAAGCTGGTTGAAAAAACTAAGAAACATGTGAATAGATCTATCTTATCTTGGGGAATCCCAACTTTGCCAAAATAATCAATTCCAGTAGTAAAATTATATCCTGTAGGAGAATTTTTGTCTTGGTTGATCTCAATGTTGGTTCCCTTATATAACAAATCAAATTCAAATATATCATATCTCTCTGCTCCATCCTGCATGTTATTATACAAAATAGAAACAGAAAAATATTGGCAGAGCCTGCCTTTATCTTCTTTTCTGGGAACAAATGAAACAAGTAGGAGATTCATCCAACTACTCCGATGACTAAATGGAGACATGATATCTTCACAGTACATTATTATTGAAATTATTTCATAAGCACGTGCATACTTAAGAATGGCATAATAATTTATCCATCGTAGATTAGCATCAAAAATATATACTAGTTTGTAATATGGATATCTTACTGCACCAAAATAAGAACATTATTGTTAACATGTGCTAATGAAATATTGTAACTATGTCTTGTATCTGAGGACCAAAACCACTTCTCAAGAATGATCTTTTGGATCTCCACAGGTAAAGACTAAATTTTTTCCAAAAGGAAATCCACACAAAATGAATAATGGCAAGAAAAACACAATGTGACATGGGTTTTCTTCTTGGAGGAGGATGAACATTTACCAAATTCAAATTTTTTGACTGCATATTATGTCTGTATAATTTCTCCTTCCTTGGTCATTAAATCTGCAAGATAATTCTCTTTACCAGCTTTATATATGGTATCAAAATCACATCCATCTAACCATAAGGCCAATCTTAGAACTCTAGAATTACCTTGTTCTAGCAGTATTTTGTTTTGCAACATTCCCTGCATGTACCTGAGATCTGTCTTAATGAAATGGATACTTTTAAGAAATAACCTAAATATTTTTATACCATTTTTTACCATTAGAATTTCCTTATGGGAGGAAGGATAATTCTCTTCAGCACCTGAGAATGTTCCTGAGGCATATGCACACACGTCTTCCTTTTTTCCATGTTTTTGTAACAAAATGGCTACCAAATAGTAATCTGAGGCATCTATTTAAAGAATAAATGGTAGGTCACTATAGGGAAGAGTCAATGGTGATAGCTATTTGATTATCTGCTTTATATTCTTGACAGCTTTGGTCATGTGGTCATTCCAAATGCTACCCTTCTTTAGTCTTTGTTGCAGAATCTTTGTATCTGTGGCTTACTCTGGATAAAATTACTTGATGTAATTCAAACATCCTAAAAATATTTGCACAATCTTAACATTTGGAAAATAGTCTGGAAACTTTGATAAAGAATTTAAAACATGTGGTTGTAAGTCTATTTTTCCTTGATATATGATTAAACCTAAATACTCAGTTCAGGTTTGTGGAATGGTGAACTTATCTAGGGAGGCAGAAAGAACCAGACCATGTTTGAAAATAATGTGATAAAATATCTCTAGGTGTTTTTTATGTTCACTAATATCCTTGTTGAAAATTAACAAATCATCGATGTAGAAAATGATAAAAGAATATTATTGGAAAAGAGCATCCATCCTCTTTTGAAATTCTAATGGAGCATTCTTCAACCCAAATGTCATAACTTTCCATTGGAACTGTCCTTCGAGTACCCCAAATGTTGTCTTATATCTATCGTCGGGATTAATGCCAAATTTCCAAAACCCACTTTTAAGATCAAACTTGCGGAACACATTAGCTTTGGCAATATTTGATAGCAACATTTCTTTATTAGATAATATTTAATGGGAAAAAGAGCTTCATTCAGAGCTTTGTAATTGATAACTAACCTCTTTTTCCCATGTTTTTTCTCGGAGTTCTTGTTAACATAAAAAGTTTGACATGCCCAAGAACCCTTGCATGGTTCTATCAATTTTATTTCTATCAAATCATTAATTTCTACTTTGCAAAGCTCTTGTTCAAATAGGCTCATGTGTTTTTTTGATGCCTTTTGTGCTTTGAAAGAGCCTTGTTTTTGAAATGGAAGTGAGACAAAATATTTCTCCCTGAGCCAGAATGCATCAGGGTGTTCTGTTGTATAATCATTTTTCAACTTATTTACAATATCAAATAGAATGGTAGGGCCATGGATTTCTGCATTCTTAACAATTTTTTTTTATCTTAGAAAGATCTGTTACTGCTTCATCGAAATTGCTTACCTCATTAGGGTTTACCTTGAGTGTGTATTTACTCTGAGCAAGGGCTTGCACCTTTTCACCTTGAATGCTGAAAATTATCAAGTTCTTTTCAATGGTAATTGGCATGAATCTTTTCATAAAATCCTATCCAAGAAACATATTAGCACCATTATCATAATTATATAAAGTGACATATGCTTCTTGTGATCCTAAGAGTATTGGAAAGTTTGGCGAAATATATGGAATTTTTATCAGTTGTTTGTTAAATACTCTAAACTAGACTTGAGTGGGTTTCCAATAGTAAGTAGGAATGACCTTGAATTTGCAACAGCTGCTCATAGCTCCAGTATCAATCTAATCATCAAGAGTATATTCTTTGTAGCCTAACACTTTTATCTTTACAAGGATGACCATCCTATCATCAATACCACTAATATCATGATTGTCTTAATTATTGTATTGACTGGATGATAGTAATGAAGTTTGAGAGGAAAGGAGAGTAGAAGAAACAAACTATGAATTCAAACTATGAAGTTCTTGCATATTGGCTTGAATCGTTTATGCAAGTTGCTTCATTTAGTTTTTGTCTCTTTGGAGATCTTCTTCTATCCTTTTAATATTATCCAATAAATTTTCTGCAATATTATGAGTGTAATCTTGTAATGCTTCTGGTGTTATATGCCAATCTAAAATCTCAAATTATTCTGCATCAGTCATCTTGTGAGGAATAGAAGCCTACAAATGGTTAATCTTTTCTTGAATACATCTTCAAGGAATAATCGAGCTAGGATGAAGAGAGGCCTTGTCTCTAGATTGCTTCAATTTGATGTTGGATATCATCAAATGAAAACATTAAACAATTGGACAGATATGTACACTCGTTGTTGCCACTATGATTTTCTGAAAGAGAAACTTTTTGGAATTTTTAGCTATTATCTGAATCAATACTATGTACAGAAAAACATTCAAAATCAGAATCTATTTGAGAAACTAGGTCCCAATCAATTGGGTCATAAGAGGATTTAAAAACATCAACAATCTTTTTCTAGATCCCTTTCTTTCCTTTGTTGGGACATTTGTTAGCCCAATGACCAGTCTGATCACAAACAAAGCATTTGGACTGCTTAGTTAGTTTAGACCTTTTCTTGAAAACAAATCATGATCTTCTGGCTTTGGGAGATCTTGACCGATATTTCTTTTTCTTAGTAGTAGGAGGTCTCGACCTACAAGAAAACTTACCACTTTGGTCTTTTTGAGAACCCTTTCTAGAGTGGTTCTTATAACACCCAAAATGATATGTTTCAGTGGAGTCACATATGGTGGGGCTGAAATGAAACTTCCTTTTGACATTATTACGAGTTTTGTAGGAGGCACACTCATTCTTTAGAATGGTAAGAATGTGTTGGTGAAGTGTGGCTAGAGACAATGTATCTATGGAAATTTGTTATGCAAACAGTGACTGTTGAACTAATTCAGGTATTTTTCCTAGCATGGAGGCTATGTAGTTCTAGAGGTAAGCCACATTATGGTGATCAGGGATTTTATAATAAAGATTTTGCATTGTGCAATAACATTCTGATAATAAATCTAAATTGCACAAAGTCTAACTCATAAAAATTTGGGCATAATGTTCACTATCAGAGGAAATAATTCCCAGAAATTCATGGGAGAGAGCCATTAAGATAACTTCCAAAGGATCATCATTTTCAAGAATTTCTGTTTTGTCTTCTTTCTTAAGAATTTCCCACCATAGTCTAGCATTCCTTGTTAGGTTCCAAGTGATTAATATGACTACCTCTTTCCACGAAGCTTTACTGTCTGATTTCTTCTGATAAGACCATGAATTAATCTATTGCAGGAGAATTAATGTCTCATCCTTGTTTAGACAATCAAAATTGATAAATAAGGTATTGTTTTGATTTCCATATTTTGTTTGAACATTCATGTCATCTCTAGCTTCTGCAAAGGCAAGATGTTGATTCCAAGAATGGAATGGACTCTTTTTATTATAAGAACTAACACCACCTTCTGATGTCTTTGCATCTTTGTTAAAAAAGATGAAGGAACCTATTCTTTTATGCTTAGTTGTAGAGGATCTGCCTTCATCTCCTGACTCTCTTGCCATCTTTATTTCTCTCATGTAAAATTATGAAATCTTATTTTTTTAAAGATTTAATTTTTCTCGCGCTAACTCAGTACCTTTTGCTAAGGCTTCAGACTATCTTTCATCTTTTTCAAAAACTTTGAGAGAGAGACTAGATGAAGACTAGGAAGCTTTTAACAAGGTGAATTTAGGGCCTTCTTCTTCTATCTCAAAATATCTAGGGGGAGATCTTGTTCTACTAATAGCAGTTTCAAAACTTGTGACTCCTCTACTTATTACCCCTAATTGGTCATTAATTTCTCTCAACTAATTTTCATGAGTATTCTGGTGAGCATACATTGTATCTATGCTCTGGTGGATATTTCTAACATGCTCTTTTACCTCTACAATATCTCTTCCCAAAACATCTATGTTTTGGGCCACACATAGAGACATGCAGTTAGCATAATTCAGAATCTTTAAGTATTCTATCGATTCAGGCTATGTGGCTGATCTGTAATGCAGAAATTGCAGATCACTCTGAATAGCACCATTTCTAAATTTAGGAGTACTATTACCAGGTTCTAGTCTCCTTTCTGGCAATTCTTCTTTTTCACCCGTCTTTTCTCTAGGTAGACTAAACATTTTTTGGTCTCGGACAGGGAACCTAATGCATTCAGGATAGTCTGAATGTTGTCCTTGGTGTCATGTAGAAGTGATGGTTTGTTATTTCTTTCTTGAATTTTATTTTTCTTTCTCATGACAATATATATAGTCTAGTAACTAGCGATGATTATGAGTACTTGAAGATACTAACAATCTTGGTGGTATTTGTACAAAATGAGGGACTCTGACTGACTGAGTTCTTGAAAATTGTTTGTGTGAAGTAGTTGGTTGGAATTGTAAACCAGTACTACCATCAGGGTTTGGAACGAATCTTAGTTGGTTTGAAGAGGAAGAGCGTGCTAGCCATGGATACTTCTAAGACATAGAAGTATACTTACTATTCCATTCAGATGGAAGACTTAGTTCACAAAATCCTACCTACAATGAGGTAGTATTACCGGGACCAACAATGACACCTTCTTTTAATTCTCACTATGATAAACTGGGATGTAATGGAGGCATAGTAGAAGATACAAATCTAATACAAACATTAGATTGGAGTTGTGATATTTGTGTATGAGAGGTAGTATCATATCCATGGAACTATATGTAAGCTTGAAGAAATTCATTAATGTATGGATTTGTAAGCGATACTTCGTATCTTCGAATGACTGAAGACCAAATAGGACCATTGTTTAAGGGACTTTGGAATCCACCTATCAATGCGTCCTCAAAAATATTGTGTATGGTATCAAGAACAAAAGTTAGACCAAGTTATCTAACCCTTGTCATACAAGAGGATCAATCCCAATTTTTATGATTCCAATATGAATGTATTTGTAATCATGACTCATACCCCATTCTACATCTTCCTTTCTAATGAGAGGAATTTGATATACATTCTGACCAACAAAAACAGGAACATTTACAGAGGAAAATCTAAATAGTGTTGTAGTGATGAGCCTCATCATTGGGTAATTATATGGGCCTTAATTTACCTCCTAACTTAGTCAAACCAACTCTTCTCACAACTTATTACATGTTTTGATTATATTTTGTTTAATGAGATGAGTTAAAGTGAGATATTATGCCTAGTGGACTAATATGCATTGAATGCAGGTTTGGAAGAGAAAAAGCAAGGAATTTTGGAAAGACTAAGGTTTGAAAATCGAATGGGACAAGGGAGAGAGATTGTAGGAGGTAAATCATCCTCATTTACTCCCCCATTTGAATATTCCTCCACTAATCTTACCAGCTCGGAGTGCAAGCAACCAAGTCATGAAGATTAGAAAGTAGTTGAGCAAGTGATAGACAAAGAGTTATTTCATCTCGAGTTTGGGAGCTGAGCCTTCATAAATTTAAGGAAGTTGTTGGGGACTTCAGTTGTATAAGTAGAGAGGCCTAGAGCCTCATTAGGATTTGAATATTTATTGTAAAAACTCTAGTTATTTTCGAGCTCTAGACTTGTGGAAGACTTTGATGTAACTTTTTGTTTTGGAAATAGGAATGAGTTTTTTCTTGATTTAGTACTGAGTTAACTCAGAGAGATGAAGCTCTTGGGTTAGGGCCCAACCCTAGCATCAAAGTATCTTCTTCTTGTATCTTTATTCTTATCTTAGTTTCATAGATTCATGGTTAAACTATTTTTTTAGAAGTATTTCATTGCAAGTAGTGTAGATTTGTTTAATTGTTTATTAGTTTTCTTCCATGTGTGCCTTACCTCAGTAGCAGGTTAGAAGGGATAAAAGAAGCATCAAAAAGCTTTCAGTACGTGTCTTGGCCTCATTTCTTCCTTCTCAGATCATGATTTGAGGAAAAGACCCTTATGCAACCCCAAAAAGACAAATTTCCATTTCTTTCATAAGATCTAGAGTTTGTTGTACTTAAACTAGCATTTGATCAGTTTTGCAAAGTAGGATTCAATTTCCATCTCTTCTATCTTCATTCTTTAAGTAGATCGCATCCATGATTCCATTTTCTTTAGCAATTTCTTCATTAATAAGGTAGACAGTTAGTTCATTAAATTCTGATTTTCTAGCTCATGCGAATTCTTCTTATTTGCATGAATTTTTGGAAACTACACATGTTTGATGCAAAGAAGGTTCTTCAGAAGTAGAAAGAAATTTCATAGCCAACAACCACCTTCCAACTTCATCCACCCATAGGCATTCCTTGTTTTCATCAAAACCTTCACCAATATCATCATTTTACATAGAAATTTCCTCAAGCATTTTGAGCAAATCCAACCATCTCCTAAACTTGGTTTTGGGTTCTAAGTGATCCTAGGCATTTTCTCACTCCATTCCACCTATCAACCACCTTTTCTAAGCCTTCCATCACCTCCGACACCCATCATTTTTCTCACAGATTTATCCTGTAGAAATACAGGGAATCCTATAGGTTTCTAGTACATCCTGTAGGTTTTCCTACAGTGGCTTGTTTTGAGGCCAAATTGAGGGAAAACCTCTAGGAATCCTCCCAAGGTCACCCAAGGGTCTCCCAAACCTTCCAACCATCTCTTGAGCCTTCCAGCCATCCATCAACACCCCTAAATCACCTACCACATCACCAAACGAGATTATCTTGCACACTTGATTTTTCATGAAAAGCATAAAAAGAAAAAACATGTTTATTACAGTCCTTTACATGCATAACAGTAGCCTTTTGTTCATGTTAATTTAGCATTATTGAAAAGCATAGCTCTTAGCAGTTAATTAGGAAATGGTGTGCCTTAGCATTGAACTTCAGTCTTTTTCATTTTTGCAGTAGATCAACTCTCTCTTAGAGTAGATTTCTATTTCTTTCATCAAGGAACCAAGCTTCTTCTGAATCCATAAAGGTCTGTCTTGAAAACCCTAGTGGTCTCTCGCCAGTTGAATAGTGAAAAAAGGCAGAACCATCACTTTTACTTGTGTATACAACACTGTCACCTCCAAGTTTGTATGAACCCCGAGCTGATAAAGTGAAGCTGGTAGCCCAAGAGTTGTAGAATTCTTGCTACAATATTGGTGCTCATCACTTTTTGGCATCGTTGTCAGGGAGGTGTCTAAGTAATATGTGATTACAACTTTCTTTCTTCTATTTATTATTTCTAAAACTATGCTCTTAGTTTCATTTTTGCAAAAGTAATGTAGTTTGCTTCCTTTCCATTCCTCATTCTTTGGTTTCCTTTCCATTCTGCAAGTTAGATTTCAAACAAGTTGTTAATCTTTTCATTTAGTTAGTAGTTTTCATTCAGTCTGCAATTTCAATTCTGCAAGTTAGATTTCAATCAAGTAGTTAATATTTTCATTCAATCAGTAGTTTTCATTTAGTCTGCAATTTCAATTCTTCAATCACTTTCGAATTTTGAAAAAAAAAACACAAAACCAAACCAAAAGCATTTCCTTTCATGCCTCGTAGGAATAGGGATAACTTAGGGAATTTTTTTCGAAATACCCCCACCGCATCCAACAACCAACCTTCCCTCTTCTTTGGTGGATATGAACTGGAGGAACCCTTAGGTGAGCAACCAGACATATTTGAAGAACCTATAGGGGAAGAAGAAGAACCCATTCCTACCAAGCCAATGGCTAAAAACAGAAATGAAAGAGGGAATATAGAGAGAGTTGAGGGTGCCTTCCCCATCATGGAAACTAATGGGGACACTAAGATGAAAAATATAATCCCCTCTGCCCTTCCTCATTTCCATGGCCTGACCATAGAAGGTCCCAAAACTTTCCTATTTGATTTTGTTGTTATATGCCGAACCTATGACTACAAAAATGATGAGAAAAAGTTGAAACTATTTCCATCTACCCTCAAGGATGTAGCTTTACGCTGGTTCATGGGTTTACCTGGGGACAACATCAGAACTTGGGCTCATATGCAGCAAGCCTTCAACAATAAGTATCGAGACTACTGTAGGTCTAAAGATACTAAAGAAGACATTTTTATGATGACCTTAGGTAATGATGAATCCCTAGAGGATTATGAAGAAAGATTCGAGCTTAGTTACAAAATGGCCAGGTGCACACTTGAACCTGAGTCACTGAAACTAGTCCTGCTTAGAGGAGTAAGGGAAGATCTTTTGGATACCCTATACTTGTTATCAGGAGGATATATATACCAGTTGCCCTATGAGGATATTAAGACTATCTTTAGAAACCATTATAGGGCAGGTAGGAAGAAGGGTAGGGGAAGTCAACCTATGGTTAGTACATCCTCTTCCACTTCATCCATCAAGGGTGAAATTGGAAACACATTGGAATATTTCAAGAGTGAGATGTTGCAAACCCTTGCCTTACAGATGGACACTATGCACATTAGGAGAAAGAAGGAGAAAGCAGAGAGAGCCTTGGCCATTTTCTGTCCTAGATGCACTAGGACGCAACCTAGGAATGAACGTCCATTGAATTATATTGAGATTTGCTCAGTGTGTGAAGAAAACCACTCCACAGACAAGCTCCCTTCTTTGCCTAGACTCAAAGATGTATATCAAGGAGCTGAAGGGGTCACTGAGCAGCTCTCTTACATAAAATAAAGGAGACCTCATGGGCCTAGGCCATACCAACATGGCATGCAAGGGTCATCCCATGCATATTACAACCCCAACCAGACCACATCCATACCTTCTTGGGGACCCCCTGCTCATCCTTCCTAGTCTATACATCCTCCTTGGTCCTTTGCACCTCAATATCATTGCCAGCGAGCCAGCCAATCATTTCAACCATATGCTCTGCAACAACCTCAATGGAATGCACCACCCTAGGGGTCGAGGCCCCAGTACAAAAATGTTCCTGTTTTATTTCCTTCACCACCTGCCCAACCATAACTATTACACTCTACTCCACCTAAACAACACCAGATACCTACCCAGCAAAATCTGAACCCAAACAACAAACAGGCACAACAAGTATACAATGAAGAGGCATCATATCCAGATTATGTTGTGGAGATCCAGGAAATTAACCTGAGATCTGGGAGAGTTCTCTTGGATAACCACCCTCGACCTCCACCTAGGGAGGTTGAAGAAGAAAGAGAGGAAAGCATTCTTAAAGTATATCCACCCTTTCCTGAGAGATTAACTCAACCACTCCAGCCTACCCCAGAAGATACTGAACTTCTAGGAGAATTGAAAAACCTATGTTTCAAGGTTCCACTTCTCCAAGCCATCAAGGACATACCTATTTACAACAAGTTGATTAAGGAGAAGTGTTTCAAGAATCCAAGGAGGCGAAAAAGGGATTCCCATACCATTAATGTCATTGGACAATTGTCTGACTTAATGCTAGGGCAAGTAATTTGTCTAAAGTATTTGGACCTTAGAAGCCCTATAGCAGATGTGCACATCAATAGCACCATTGTCCCACACACTTTGATTGATCTTGGGGCTTCCATTAATGTGATTACCAAGGACACCATGTTTAAGCTCAACCTCCAAGGTTCATTGAGAAAGACCACAACAGTCCTGCAACTTGCAGACCACTCCACAGTGACCCGTGAGGGGATTGTGGAGGATGTGATGGTCTCCATTGACTCTTAGGAGTACCCTGCAGATTTCCTAGTGCTCCAGCCTAAGGATAAGCTTATTGGTTACCCTCTCATCCTTGGGAGGCCTTGGTTGGCCACTGTCGATGCTTACATCAGCTATAGAGCTGGGAATATGACCATCAAGAATGGGCATATGTCCAAGAAGTTAATCCTGTACCCTCCTGCTCAGCCATGCCTAGAGCATGATTTACCTTTATGGCTGGAAGAGGAGGAAGAAGATGAAGTTTATTCTTCCCAACTGTATACCTTATAAGAAACCATGGGAGGAGGACAACGAGATGAAGACAATTTGATTGAACACCTACTCCAAAGTCCAACTCCCAGTACATTGTCCCTAGAAGAAGTAGTAAAGGAAACCCAAAACACTTATCCAATTGATTTGTACTTGGCTGATTCCAACCCTCTCCGTGTCAAAACCATAGAATTCAGCCCTAAGAGAACTTTGAAAATCAATCCATGTCTTTCTGTTCTCCAAGAGGAGAAGCTGTGCAACATGCTAAAGGAACATTTGGATGCCTTCACTTGGAGTTACAAAGAAATGAAGGGAGTATACCAATCGGTGTGTACTCACCACATTTACATCAAAGAAGGTTGTAAGCCAGTCATACAACCCAAAAGGAGGATGAATCCAGCTATTAAACATATAGTCAAAGAAGAATTTCAAAAAGTTGCTAGATGCAGGATTGATCCAGACTTAAACAGGAACACAACAAATTACAGAGATAACCATATACACAAAGATGCAGTGGAAATAATACTTCATTTCATTAATGGAAAATACTGAAATATGCTTACAACCAAAAATGGAAATAAATCAACTAGGGCGATGGTAGCTTATCTCTGAGAAGAGATGTGTGGCTACTTGCCTCTAAAATGTGTTACAATGACGCTCGAAGGCCTATTTATCGTTGAGAAACAATGGAAAACCCTTCAGATTCCAAAACCTAACCCTAGAAGATGAAACGCCAAATTGTGGGCCCCGTTTTTGGGTAAGTTGGTACATCAACTTCCTGGGGTCGCGAATTGGTCGTATTATCTCTGTTTGACGCGCATGATAGCCTGTTGGAAAGATATCTTCGAGGACTACCACGGAAAAGCTGAGTTTTAGATAGAAAAGCACGGGCAATAGATTTCCCAAAAAACGTCATTTAGGGCCTCAAAACGGCTCCGGAAGTTTAGGACCCGAAAAACTGCTAAAAATAGTAAACTGTGCTATAAATAAGGAAACTGAAAAAACTGAAAGAAGAACTAGATGAGATCCAAGTGGAATCAGCGGGTGGCCACCAATATCCACCTGGATCATTCCTCCCCCCTTAGGAAGCAATGGTCCCCATTGCGTTGAGTTCCTCCATGATATGAGGGAACTTCTGCTGCACTTGGTCCCTGGTGAGCCACTTGCCCTGGGGAAGGAGTTGTCCTGCTTTGACAACTCGATACAGTTGGATATTCTACTGGTGAGTGTGCTTGATCTGTGTGTCCATGATCCGATCAGTTGCAGCTTGTTCCATGCAAGCTGGATTTAACTCTGTGGGTGTGAGTTGTTCTGCAATGTCGGACGTGTCTAGTAATGGTGGAAAGTATGGTCGAAGGCAGTCAACATTGAACACCGGGTGCAGGCCAAGGAATGGGGGAATGCTGAGATCAAATGCATTGTCTCCCACAACCTTGGTAATGGTGTAAGGACCATATCGGAGTGGTCTGAGTTTCCGATAGGCTCCGGTAAGGCATTCCTTTTGCAAATGCAACTAGACTTTGTCACCCACCTAAAACTTGTGTGGCACCCGATGTTGATCATGTCGTTGCTTGTACTTAGCATTTGGTTTCTCCAGAATGTCATGGACCTGCTGGCGAATATGTTGGATGTGCTCAATGAAGCTGTTTGCCTTATCTGTTTTGGATTGGACATGAGCAGAGTCTACATGAGTAGCTGCAAATGGCATGGCCACATCGATGGGACATAGTGGTTGGAATCCCAAGCCCACTTGAAAAGGGCTGTGGCCAGTCGAGCTGTGGAGAGCCCGGTTGTAGCTATGTTGAACATAGGGGAGGATCTCGTCCCATGTGCGTGGATGCTTTGAGTTGTACATGCGCAGAATGTGTACGATCATCCTGTTGACAACCTCTGTCTGGCCATCAGTTTGAGGATGGAAGGCTGTGGACTTAGTGAGTTTGGTGTCCAACATCAACCAGAGACTGGACCAAAATGTACCGAGGAACCTGTTGTCCCAATCTGAGATGATAGACTGTGGGATCCCAAAGTGTACCCACACTCGTTCAAAGAAGAGTTTAGCAGTGGCTTCTGCTGTGATATTCTTCTTGCAGGCCGCCATAAAAGCCATCTTTAAGAACCTATCGACAACCACAAAAAAACAGTCATTTCCATGCTTAGTGGAAGGAAGGCCTGACATGTAATCCATGGAGATGGATTCCCAAGGCCGACTAGGGTTAGGCAGCGGGGTATAGAGGCCTTGCTTCTTGATGGTCGGTTTGGCAATGGCACAGGCAGTGCATGACCTGATGTACTTCTCGACATCCTGTCAAAGATTCGACCAATAGAAATACTTCTACAGTATTGCCACCGTTTTTTCGACCCCAAAATGCCCAATAGCCCAACTGTAGTGTGCTTCCCAAATCATCTTGGCACGCTCGCTTGAAGGAACACAAAGGTGACCCAGGTGGCATAACAGGCTGTCCTGGAGGTGAAAATCTGGAACATGCCGACCCTCCAAGAGGTTCTTGTATGTGTGGCCGAATTCAGGGTCACTTTTGTAGAGCAGTGGCTAATCAGAAGTCTTGTGCCCACAAGAGTTGAGCACGGTGGTTAAAGCCATGATTGGTGGTCGACTGAGGCAATCTGCAACATTATTAGTGTTGCCCTTCTTATACTTGATATTCAAATGGAACTGTTGCAGGTATGTGGACCACTTTTGATGGCGATCATTCTGCAATTTCCCTTGGGTCTGTGTGAACTATAGGGGTCGGTGGTCTATGTGGATGACCGTTTCCTTCCCCAAAATGTAATGCTTCCATTTTCAGTAGGCCTACATAATGGAATACATCTCTTTATCATAAGTGGGATACTTCCGGACTGTGTCTGAAAGTGTTTCACTGTGATATGCCACTAGATGCCCGTGTTGAGTAAGGACTGCCCCAATAGCATAGTTAGAGGCATATGTCTCGACCTCAAATGGTTGCTGTAAATCTGGTAACACGAGCACTGGTGCCGTGCAGAGGCGATATTTCAACTCTATGAATGCCTTCTATTGAGATTCAGACCAAAAGAATTTTTCCTTCGCTCCTCCCTTGGTGACTTGACTCAAAGGCCAAGTGATATGAGAAAACCCCAACACGAACCTGCGGTAGAAGTTGGCAAGACCTAGAAAGCTACGGAGCTCTATCAGAGTGGTTGGAGATGGCCAATCCTGAATGACTTTGATCTTGGCTGGATCCACATGCACCCCCTGTTCATCAATAATGTATCCCAGATACTGAACCTGGGTCATGCCAAAAGTGCATTTCTCCAAATGGGCACATAGCTTGTGTTGCCGCAGTGTTTGGAGAACCTGTCGGATGTGGTGGAGGTGCTCTTCCCAACTCTGGCTAAAGATCAGAATGTCATCCAAGTATACCACTACAAATAAGTTGGTGAATGGCCGCAAGACATCATCCATTAGCCTCATGAAGGTTGCAGGAGCATTCGTCAACCCGAAAGGCATAACCAACCATTAGAAAAGGCCCTCCTTGGCTTTGAAGGAAGTCTTCCACACATTAGAGGGTTCGATTGGTACCTGGTGATATCCTGACTTCAGATCAATATTGCTGAAATATTTTGCCCCCTTTAGTTGGTCCAGGAGGTCATCAATCCGCGGGATCGGGTACCTCTTATGGACAGTGATCTTGTCCAGCGCCCAATAGTCAATATAGAGTCTTCAAGTCCCATCCTTCTTCTGTACCAACACAATTGGGCTCCCACAAGGTGATGAACTCGGACGGATGTGGCCTTTCTGTAGCAGCCCCAGAAGCTGCCTCTTGATTTCATCGTTCTCCAGAACGGAGCGCCGATAAATTGGTCCATTGGGTAGTGGCACACCTGGGGTCAGATCGATGGAGTGCTTGACCTGATAGTGCAGAGGAACCCCTATGGGGGAGGTGAAGATGTCCTCGTACCCCTCCACAACCATGTCCATCTGTAGTTGTCGTGTAGAGGGGCCTTGTCTGGAGGTTTTGGCCACCATATTCTTCTTTCCTTGAGGGCGTATCATCAGGAAAACAAATTTTCCAGTTTTGGAAATGAGCTTACTGCATTGTTTTGCAGTAATCAAAGAGATGGCAGCAGGCGATGCTACCTCTGGTATCCTATACAACTGATTTCCCAATGTAATAATAACAGCACGGGGCCTTGATTCATACACAACATGTCACTTCCACAAGTATGGTTGTCCTAATAATACATCACAAAATTCAAGCGGAGCAATGTCACATAATAGCTCATCTGTGAAGGGCTTGATGTTGTATGGAAGGCGACACTGTTGGCTCACGCGAAGATCTCGTCCTTGGTGCAGCCACCCGATGGTGTACAGTTGTGGATGTGCTGTGGTCGGTAAGACCAACCGCTTCACGACCTCTATCGAAATGAGGTTCTTTTGGCTCTCGCTATCGACAGTGAACTGTAGCAGGGAGCCCCTTACCCACATCCGGGAGTTGAAGAGACGCTCCTCCTCCTCTGGATCTTCGGGTTCATTTTTCTGGATCTTGGCAGTAGCAACAGTGGCATTGGGATCCACATCAATGATCTGCTTCCCTTTGTCATTCCCCTTGTCAGGTTCTGACTCAGAGTCGGAACATGCATCTAATTCTGAAACCTTTAGCTCAGCCACCAGTGATTGCTTGGCTCGACACTCACTTGTGTTGTGAGTGGAGCTCTTATGGAACTCACACCATTTTCCCGTGTCATTTTTCAGCTTTGCGGCACTGTTCTTTGCTTGTAGATTTGGCGGGTTGTCTTGGGCTGCCCTGCCTTGGCTTTGTCCTTTGTCCTGTGGTTTAGGGGCACCTTTCCCTTGCTTTGGATTCGCAGATCCAAAGTCTCGCTTCTTTTGTTTAAACTTCTACTTGATCTTGACGGCATATCGGTATGCTATGTTGAGCGATGAGATGTTCAGGAATTCCATTTCTTCCTGGATGTACTTGTGCAGGCAGCCGCGGTATTTGAGTATCAAATGCTACTCTGAATCCTTGATACCCAACTTCGTGCGAAGGGTATGGAAAAGAGTGGTGAACTCCGACACATCTTGATCCCTTCCCTGCCGCAACGTGGTCCACTTTATGTATTCATCCTCATATCTTCCAACAGGGTAGTATTGCTCCTTAATGGCATCCCAGAATGAATTCCAGGTGGGTGCGGCTGAAAATAATGAGCCTGTAGTTTCATCCTTCTGCTCGCAGTAGGTTTCCCACCAGTCCTTGACATGGGGGGCTGCTTTGAGAAGAGCAAAAACAATCTTTTCCCGACTCGAAAATTCATGAACAGAAAAATAACCCTCTAGCAGATTTAACCATTTATCTACAACATCTGCGTCTATCTGACCCTCGAATATGGGGATTTCAAAATTAACTTGTACCTTAAAGGGCGTGGTGTTTCCAGAGTAACTGCTGGAAGTCGATGCGTCACTTTTGGGTAGCCGCTAAAGGATTTGGGCAAAGGTGTCCATCATCGCGTTCCGTTGTTGCTCGAGGGCTTCTTCGAGCAAGATTTTGATAGGATCTCCTGCTCCCTCGTCTTTCTTCTCATCCACCATGGGAGGCCATCGGGATTTGCGAGGCTGGTCTTGCAAAGGTTCGACCAGCTCAAGCGCTAACTCCTTATATCCTGACCTCGTTGGGGACATGCAAAGAAAAACAGAGAAAAAGCAGATCGCTCTGATACCATTGATCCAGACTTAAACAGAAACACAAAAAATTACAAAGATAACCATATACACAAAGATGCAGCGGAAATAATACTTCATTTCATTAATGGAAAATACTGAAATATGCTTACAACCAGAAATGGAAATAAACCAGCTAGGGTGATGCTAGCTTATCTCTGGGAAGAGATGTGTGGCTACATGCCTCTGAATTGTTTTACAGTGAGGCTTGAAGGCCTATTTATTGTTGAGAAACAATAGAAAACCCTTCACATTCCAAAACCTAACCCTAGAAGATGAAATGCCAAATTGTGGGCCCCGTTTTTGGGTAAGTTGGTACATCAACTTCCCGGGGTCGCGAATTGGTCGTATTATCTCCGTTTGACGCACATGATAGCCCATTGGAAAGATCTCTCCGAGGAATACGACGGAAAAGATGATTTTTAGACAGAATAATCGCTAGCGGTAGATTTCCCAAAAAGCGTCGTTTAGGGCCTCAAAACGGCTCCAGAAGTTTAGGACCCGAAAAACTGCTAAAAATAGTAAGCTATGCTATAATTAAGGAAACTGAAAAAACTGAAAGAAGCACTAGAGGGGATCCAAGTGGAATTAGCGAGTGGCCACCAATATCCACCTGGATCAAGGATTCATTTATCCTATCTCCAACAGTGAGTGGGTCTCTCCTTTGGTGTTAGTTCCCAAGAAAAATGGTAAGTGGAGGATTTGTGTCGATTACAAGGAGTTGAACAAAACCACAAGGAAGGACCATTTCCCTCTACCTTTCATCGACCAAGTGCTAAATGACCTGGTAGGGAATTTTTTTCTCTTTCCTAGATGGATTCAGCGGGTACAATCAAATATAATTAACCCAAAAGACTAGGATAAAACCACCTTCACTTGTCCTTTGGGAACTTTTTCCTATAGTTTCCTTCCTTTTGACCTATGCAATACTCCTCCCACTTTTCAGAGAGCAGAACTAAGTATCTTTTCTAAGTTAGTCCATGATGCGGTAGAAATCTATATGGATGATTTCACACCTTATGGGGGTGATTTCAAGGAGGCTTTGTCTAGCTTAGGTAAGGTTCTACACAAATGCATTGAGATGAACCTGTCTCTTAGTTTTGAGAAAAGTGAATTCATGATGATTGCAGTGATCATGCTAGGTCATTCAATATCTCAACAAGGACTACATGTGGACCCAAAAAAAATAGCTATCATCCAAAGGGTCCCACCTCCTCAAAATCAAATATATGTCAGAAGTTTCCTAGGGTTAGCTGGATATTACCGAAGGTTCATAAAGGACTTCAGCAAGTTGGCCTCTCCTTTATTTTGGTTGTTGACCAAAGACTGAGTTTATATGGTTAAAAATTTGTCAAGAGGCCTTGGACATCCTGAAGAACAAGTTAACCACTGCATCAATTCTCCTAGGCCAAAATTGGGCCCTTCCTTTTTCACATTCATGTTGATGCCTCACACAAATCCATAGGAGCATCCCTAGGTAAAATAGATGAAAAATTGCCTTATTCCATTTAATTTATTAGTAAGAATCTATCAAAGGTTGAACTGAACTAGACAGTGACTGAAAAGGAGCTCCTGGTTGTTGTGCATTCATTGAACAAATTTAGGCATTATATTATAGGCTATCAAACATTTTTCCATACTGACCATGTTGCAATCAAATATTTAATGAATCAACCCGATGTGAATGCTCGTATTATAAGATGGTTATTTTTATTACAGGAGTTTGATCTAACTATTATTGATAAGCTTGTCAAGGAAAATATTGTTGCTAACGTTTTGTCTAGATTAACTCTGCCTGTAGGTGAGGAGGGAACAGTTGATTTCCAGCTACCGGATGAGCACTTGTTCACCATTTCATTTCTCTCTCCATGGTTTTCTGAAATAGCAAACTATTTGGTATTTGCACACTTCCCACCGAACTTGTCCTCCAAAGAGAAAAGCAAGATTATAAGGAAGAGCACCCCCTTCACTTGGATTGGGGGAAATCTCTTCAAACTTGGCCCAGATCAAATCTTGAGAAGGTGTGTCAGGTAGGAGGAAGTCTTTAACATATTTCTGACCTGTCATGATGGGCCTTGTGGAGGTCACTTTGTATCAAAGAGGACACCACTCAAAGTGTTACAAGTAGGCTATTATTGGTCCACTCTTCATTAGGATGTGAAAATATATACTAGTCAGTGTGATCGGTGCCAAAGGATGGGAAAGCCTACTCCAAGGGATGAAATGCCTTTGCAGCCTCAAGTGAATTTCGAGTGATTTGAAAAGTGGGGCATGGACTTCATTGGACCTATTGACCCTCCTTCCAAGCAAAAACAATACATCATTGTGTGCACTGACTATCTGACTAAGTGGTCTGAAACCAAGGCAATTAAGGCAGCAACAAAGGAGAAGGTGGCTGAGTTCTTGAGGGAGAATGTATTTTACAAATTTGGGTACCCTAGAGAACTGGTCACTGATCAAGGAAGCTAGTTTACCTCCAACATGATTGAAGACTTGCTCAACCAGCACAAGATCAAGCATAGCACCTCCACTCCCTATCACCCACAAGCTAATGGGTGGGTGGAGGTGACCAACAGAATGCTAGAGATCATCTTGACCAAAGTGGTGAGCAACAGTGGGAAAGATTGGGCAGATAGACTAGTTGAGGCCACCTGGGCCTATAATACCACTTGGAAGACCACCACTGGATTCACACCCTATGAGATGGTCTATGGTAAAAATGCCTTGTTGTCCATTGAGTTTGAGTATAACACATTAAGGATGGCAACCCAACTAGATCTAGATCTTAGCAATGCACAAAAAGAGAGATTGCTGCAGTTGAATGGTTTATATGAGTTTAAAATGTAGGACCTCCTACACACAGAGGTAACCCAACTTTAGAGGAAGATATGGAACGATAAGAACATCAAGGATAGGAAATTTCAATAAGGTGATTGAGCTTTGTTATATGGTTCCAGATATAAAGACTTTATGAGCAAGTTAAGGACAAGACGGCTAGGGCCTTATGTTATAGAAAGATGTCATGATAATGGTTCATTGCAGATTAGAACCATAGATGCAAAGGCCATTCCTTTACTTGTTAATGGGCACATACTGAAAGTTTACAATAGGCCATTGTCAAAGCAAGAGTTCATTGATGGTATCAATAAAACAGTCACGGTGGTGGAGCAAGTTTCAGCTCCTGCATGATCAAATCACTGAGAGAAAAAAGAAAAAAGAAAAATAAGGACTCATGTGAAAACCTCCATGAGGCACTTGAGTCCCACTATTGGGTTGAAAACATCTTGGGGCAGCCCAATGGTGTCAAAAAAAGAAAAGAAAAAGAAAATGAAGAGATCTCTAGGTGAAAACCTCGCTTGGGGTGCCCCGTGAAAACAACTAGGATGAAAACCTCTTAGAGGCAAATTGGTTATTTTCAAAAAAAAAAAGAGGAGAAAAAAATCATGAAAATTTTTATTTGCAGGTCAGCAAGGAGGGCAATCAGAGAACAAAGGAGGATAAAAAAGGGGCCTATTTCACTCACATTTTTATTTTTCCACTCATCCTCATTCATCACTCCACCATTTCTTTCATTTTTTCACTCCTTTTCTTAAGTTTACAAGGGGACTATGTATTCTAAAGGATCCCCTGTAAACCTACAGAATCCCCTGAAAACCTACCGGATGATCCTAGAGGAATTACAGTGGTTCAGGAATCCTATAGAAAGTGACCCTAGGGTGAGAAAATGACCTGCCATGTCAAAACAAATAACATCCTTACATCACCACTTAACTACCATACCTATCTCCACTTTCATCACCCCTGCATTCACCATCAAAAAAATCAGTCTCCAAAAAACATTTCACAGTCCTCAAGAGGAAACACAGAAAAAATGAAACAAGAGAGAAGAAGGGAGAAACACCTCAGTATTTCTCATTCTCCACACTCATAGTCTTCCTCTAAATCCATGCCATCATCCTCAAAATCCCAGCAGAGTGTATGATTAAAAGTTATGAGGAAGAAGCAGCTACAAGACATCTTGTAGGAAATCCTGTAGCAGTCTATCCCACAGAACAAAAATCATGGGTAGCTGCATGCTTCTAGTATGAATATCCAAGGGCAGAAGGAGCTCCAAAGCAACAGCAACACCATCATGTTCAACACTAGGTACCCACACATCAAAGGAATCATTAGAAAGAAATAAAAAAGGAAGGGAAAAATAGCATGCAGCCAAAACATAGCATGCACCTCTGGTCTTCAACAACTACAACAAGGTATTAGTACCATAGGTAAGTATCTTGCTTCACTCTCTCATTTGCATAATGTAGTCAAAATATGTAAAGGTTACAAGTAATTTGGTTTATAATCAAAAGGTGGCTAGTAAACTTGGCCACCTTTGTTTAGTTGACGAAGAAAAAATAGTTAGTCCTCCCACACATGGCAACAATCAAGTAAAAGAAGAGAAGAGAAGGACAAAAGTAGTTAAGTCTACAGAGGCATGAATTGGGAGTTGATTACGAGGAGAGAGGAATGATGAGGTGGTAGTGGGGATCAACGTCCAAAAAAAGAAATGTACCTCCGCTACTAGCACACCACCTCACATAACTCGGCCATAAAAGGAAATACTCATTGATCCCCATGCACTCATGCATTCATTTCCTCGAGGCTGACTCTAGAAAAGTCAGTCTCATACCCAGGAAACCTACAGAAGAGGAAAATTCCATCTGTCTCCTGCACAGGACTTCCTACAGGATTACACAGGAAATCCTACAAGATTGCACAGGAATCCTACAGAATACAGACAGACAATCTACAAGATTGGCCAAGAGGAGTTTCAGAAGGGAAAACATAGGGGTTGGCTACAAAAAACACTATGAGGAAGTAGGCTCTATAATTACTTCCCTTTTTCAAAGTGAATTGAACAGTAAATCCCCTTGTATTGAGTGAATTTGGCATTTGTGTAAGGGAATTGTCTCCCCAGTTCCTTCATTTATTTACTTCTGCATTCAAAAATTGTTTCAACCATCTTAGCTCCTCAAAATTCACCAACAAAATGACACGGGGGTTTAATATAAGGGAGCCCATTAATACTATGAGAATCCACCAACACCCTCAAGTGTTAGAAATCTTTACAAGGCATAATTGAATGGGGTATTTTAAAAAATTAAGAGGGTATGATGATGAAGTGGCCCGAGATTTTTCTCTCTCCCTCGTTCCACTAACCAGAATCCATGTCACTGTTGTGGTGAGAAGCATCTCCATAGAGCTCACCCCTGAACTCATAAGCAAAATTACCACACTTCCCCTAGGAGTGCCTTGGAGAAAGGAAGACAAGGGAGATAGCCAGATTGCCAAGAAGAAGTTCTTTTTAGAGGGATAAGAGCCCATTGAGGACAAAAATGGAGTAAGGAGAGTAAGCCTACCATACCCCTGGAATGAGGTGAGCTACCACCTTATCAAATACATATCATGTGAGGGCAAGTATAGTGTGGTTTATGGATATCACTTTAGGCTTCTTGAAGAATTGAGGTTTAGAGCAGAAACACGTCCTCAGCACAAGCTCAACATACCATACTTCTTTCTGCAATCACTGATAGATACAAGCATAAAGGTGCAAGAGGGAAACCACCAAAATTTAGCCCACCATGGATTAATTAGAATCATCATAGAGGATTCCCTCCACAGCCTCAAAATTCTTGTCCAATGGGAAATTTTCAGAGACATGTAGAAAGAGGAGGATATCAAAGCCCTCACATATGACATTAGTCCTACTGTCAGTGAAAAGGATGAGGAAGAAATTGAAGTATAAGGAGAAGAAACAAAGAGGGATGAAGATGAGATAGATGAGGAGGAGGAAGAGGAGAAAGAGACGGAAGGTGATGAGGAAACAGAGGAAGATGTCAAGGAGGATACTGATAAAAAAGATGAGGATCTAGAAGGAGGAGAAGAGGGAAAAAATAGAGAGGAAAAGGATAATGGAAAAGAGGAGGAAGAAGACAAGGAGGAGTCACCTAGGGTGTCCCCAGAACCCATGCCCATAGAAAGAGAAGCAGAAGCTGCCCTCACTGCTCTTAGCACCCCTATCAAACAAAAAGGCAAACAACAGAGGTTGATCCCCTTTTATTTCAGAACAAGGAAAAGCACAAGGATAAGGCAGGGGAAACCCCAAACTCCAACCAAAATTCCCATTGTAATTGAGGAATCACCTAAACAATAGGATAAAAGGCCTCCTCCTAAATCTCCTATCACCTATGTGAGAAGGCTTGTAACTAGATCCACCTCATCCAAAGGAAAATAAATCCTACAGGATACACAACAGAACCAACAAGAAGCAGAAGTAGTCCTATAGGAGACTCTACTAAACCTATAGGAGACCCAAAAATTGGACAAGGAGGGGAGCCTATAGTAAGAAACCAAAGAAGGGATCCCAGGGCTAAGGGAACCTAGCCCCCAACCTAACCTTGAATCCTACTACAGATTTATTGAAGGGGGTAGGGTCATTCCAAAAAAATTTGCTATTCCATTATTCTTTGAGCTTGAGAAGGAGAGAGCTAGAACTCATAGATGGATGTAGATTGCCAATTCCAAGGGGCTGGAGGACATTGGTCACATGGAGGAGAAGCTCAAATAGATGGGTGGAGAGATAACTAGCTTGAGGGACAGAGAGGCTATAATGAAAAATCAGTTAGAGATAGAAAATGCATGTTTGAAAGGACAACTGCAAGAAAGAGAGAACCAATTTTCATGTATGGGTAGTCTCTCTTTGGAAGCAATCCAATGTAGGATGCTAGCTAAATCCTATGCCCTATACCTTAAGGAATAGTGGTTGTAGTTCCAAATCAAGACCCTAGCACAGAGAGGCACTATGCCATTTCAGGATTATATACAATTCATTGATCTTTGTGATCAAAGTATATTGGAAGATAGGGCCAAGATGTCTCACTTCTATTTTCATAGCATGGCCTTAACAGACATGCATGTATGGGACCCTAATGCCAAGCTAGGAGATTTACAGTTGATGGATTTGGCATGATGGATGAACCATGAGGAAGCAAGGGCTACAAAAATGAAGAAGATATTGGCAAGAGAAGAAACATAGCCTCTTATGATCAGAGCTGAACAGTCCAATCCAATGGCCCTCATCGGTACACATAATTTAATTGCAAATGATCCTCAGCTTGCACCCAGGTATCTTGCTTCCCAAGAGCAAGAAATTTCAAATTTTGAGGACATGTTTAGGCTGTTAGGCAATGACAACATGCAAGCTTGCTTGAGGAGATGGAAAACATTACCATACAGTTTAAATGTAAGAGAGTACCACTCTCCTCAAAGAATGAGAGAAGCATTGAATAGGACACCCATGTACAAGCAAGCTATTCAAAGGCTCAAAGTCAATTGGATTGCCTTGAGACTCAGTCCACCACTGCTCTTAGGGATGCTAGAAGGAAGGAGGGAAGAAGAAGAAAGGAGGAAGTGTGAGGAGGTAGAAAAGAAGGCATGTTTCTATGCACAACAAGAGGAAACCACAACAGAGGCATAGGATGTCATGGAGGCCACTAGAGCTATGAAAGACATGGATATTGATTGAGTTGTTCAGGGGATGAGCAAAACGTTCAGTAGGGGGTGATGATGAGCCTCATCATTGGGTAATTATATGGGCCTTAATTTACCTCCTAGCTTAGTCAAACCAGCTCTTCCCACAACTTATTACATGTTTTGATTATATTTTGTTTAATGAGATGAGTGAAAGTGAGATATTATGCCTAGTGGACTAATATGCATTGAATGCAAGCTTGGATGAGAAAAATCAAGGAATTTTGGGAAGAATAAGGTTTTAAACTTGAATGGGACAAGGGAGAGAGATTGTAGGAGGTAAATCCACCTCATTTACTCCTCCCTCATTATAATATTCCTCCACTAATCCCACTAGCTCAGAGTGCAAGCAGCCACGTCATAAAGATTAGAAGGTAGCCAAGCAAGTGATACACAAAGAGTTAGTTCATCTCAAGTTTGGGAGCCGAGCCTCCCTAAATTTAAGGAAGTCATTGGGGACTTTATTTGTATAAGTAGAGAGGCCTAGAGCCTCATTAGGATTCAAACTTTTATTGTAAAAGCTCTAGTTATTTCGAGCTCAAGACTTGTGGAAGACTTTGATGTAACTTTCTGTTTTGGCAATAAGAATGAGTTTTTTTCTTGATTCAGTACTGAGTTAACTCAGAAGGCTAAAGCTCTTGGGTTAGGGCCCAACCCTAATATTAAAGGCTCCTCTTACTGTATCTTTATTCTTAGCTTAGTTTCATATATTCATGGTTAAACTATTTCTTTTAGAAGTATTTCATTGCAAGTAGTGTAGATTTGTTTAATTTTTTATTAGTTTGCTTCCATTTGTGCCTTACTTCAGTAGGAAGTTAGAAGGGATAAAATAAGCATCACAAAGCTGTCAGTAGGTGTCCTAGCCTCACTTCTTCCTTCTGGGATCATCATTTGAGGAAAGCACCATTATGTAGCCCCAAAAAGACATGTTATCACTCCAAAATTTCTTGAAAGTTGTCAGAAAAGGAAATGATAGAGGTAACCACAAACCACTTTTTGAAATCAAGACCTAACCTTCCTAATCTCATAGAGGGCTCTCTCTTTATGATTTAACTTTGCTTTAGCTAATTAATTTTAGGCTAGTTATGATTTTTCTTGGGTTTTGATTTGGATTTTGGGTGGTGGGATCACTTACTTAGATGAAAATGGTTGTCTTTTACCATTGGGCTATGGGGTCAAATGTCAAACAAACAAGACTGGATTAAGTTCTAAAAACAGTGTCTAGAGGGAAAGATAGAGGAGTTACTACAGATATAAAAGGCATGAAGGTGAAATGGTTTCCAATTGGATCCAGGGAGCAATTAAGGGTTCCCTAGGCTGAATCATGAAGAGAAGGAAAGAGGTCAACCAGGATGGGAGAGCAATTAAGGGTTCTCAAATCCAGGTATCAGAAGAAAACATATAAATGACTCACTGTGCAAAAAAGAGTGCACTTAGACAATTTCTAAGTTAAATTTCTAGTTAATTCATTCAAATTTAGAAAAACATTTAAGTTTATGAAACACATAAGAAGGTAAAAAAATTAGACAAACAAGATACTTCACTGCAATAAATCATCTCATGAATCCTCTAGTGCAATATTTTTATTACTTGCTCCAGTCTATTGACTTGAAAATTGGTACAATCACCCTTAGGTTTAAGATCAAAATAGCTCTACAAATGTGTAGCAATCCGCCACAGATACTTCGAATTATGAATTATTTATACAAAAGGAATTTACAAAATATCTCAAACTGCATTGAGAACTAATCTAGGAAAAGGAAATATCTTCATGCAAGAAGATAGAAACAACTATTGAACTGCTATTTTCTATCCCTATTATTTAGGTTCTGCTGTCTTTTAGTCTCTAATATTTTTCCCTTTAAGCTGCTTGGCTATTTGGTCTTCACACTGGATGTCATATTCACCTATGACCTTTTATTTGATACACTTTAATCTCATACATTTTGACCTTGCTGACATGTCAATATTCTTTACTATGCTTTTTAATTTTACTTTACATTTCAAATTTTTACTATGTATTTCAACAGTAAATCATTTAGTTTTTCACATGTATCAGCATCTGGTAGTGGGATATTGATAATATTTCTGTATGTTTCATCTGTTTGTCTTTCACCTATATGTTTTATCTGCTTCCTCTGTTTTAACTTTTTCTGTGTAAATTGTTTGTTTTAACATTTATTGTCTCTGTGTGAATGATTTCTTCTCCTCTGTGATAATTCTCTTCTTCTTCTAAATAAAGGCTTTTGAATAGATTTCCTTTCGAATCTTGGAGTAAACAAGTTTTGTGACTAGTATCAAAATTGTTTATCCAAGCTTTATGGTCTCCTAATTACCTGCAAAATACAACAATTCATTAATAAAACACAGGTCTGAGAGCAAGGCGACAAATGGCTCTATTTGAGCTAAGAAGTCTATGGAAGAAGTCTGGAAAGTGTTCGGGAAGTAATCCATGGTGAAATCCGGTTAGAGAGGCTTATGGTGGCGTAAATGGCTAAGGCAGGTTTTTAGTGAAAAACAAGCGAAAAAAGCGAAAATGATCGTCTTTGGCATTTTAACGGGTAATGGATAAATGTGGCATGGAAATTTGTATTACGAATAGTGATGGTTTCGGCTTTAGTGGGGATGCAGTATTAAGGCTCATCATACCGTTTTTGGCCATCAGGTAGTATTTTTTAGAGAGCACATGAGTTAATGTCATGCTGCCACTTAACCGCAAGGGGCCTGAGAAAAACCATGAATCTAGTGTGCTCTCAAGATGGTAAAGGTCGGAGATTAGGAGCACGCGATATGGATGCACACCGTTAGATCTGGGGCTAATAGATTTAATAGCTATTGTGTGGTCAAGATGCACGAAGGGCAGTCAGACAAAGATTAGTGGGGCCTGGGGGAAATTTACAGTTAATTTGTAATTATTTAATGAATAAGTGGTGTGGGTTAAAAGCATAATAAACTGGTTTAAGAAGGGGGGACGGGTTTTAATTCTAGCATGGTTTGTTAACTGCACCAAGGGGGTTGGTAAAATATTGGGAAAAAAGTGAATTTGCGTAGTTAATGTAAATAAAGCGGGAGGGAAGCAAAACTTAGGATATATAGGGTTTTATGGTTTAAAAGGGGTTTTTGGGGTTTTGTTGGGAAATGTAGGAATGGCAGAGTTAATAAAGTAATGTGGGAAGGGGGGGAGGGGGAATGGGGGGGAATTTAATCTTAGGATAAAAGGGTTTTAGTGGGTTTTTAGGGAAAAATGAAATTAATAGGGGGGGATGATTTTTAAAGGGAATGATTAGGGAAAAGGGTATTTTTTCAAGGGGAATGGGTTTCACACTAGGGAAAAGGGGTTTTGGGTTTGAAAATGACCTTGGACGGTAATTTTCTAGGGAAATGTGTGAAACCAAGGGGCAAGGGTCAAAATGAAGAGAAAATGGTATTTTCTTAGGAAATGATGGGATAATGGGGAAATTAGCAAGTATGTAGTGGGGGGTGAAATGAAATGAGGGTAAGTTAACCAAATCAACTTGTGAACATCCTTTCACTTTCAAAACTGCTCCTGCTTCTGCCACCTTTCTTCTACTTACCCTTTACTTACCCTAACATTTTTTCTTCACTTTAATGGGTGCATTTAGACTAGCAGACCCTTTCTTTCCTTTTTCTTTTTGAAAAGAAAACTATATAATTCTAACCTTATATCTTCCAATGGCTTATATTAAGCTTATGAGCACATTTTATTTCTCTACATAACTACTAATCTGCCAAGATTAAACAGTTTAGCTAGATCCTTATTCTCTATCTATAAACATGAAATTTAAAACATGAACTAGTCAAGATTAAACAATTTGACTATCATGGGTTGTGGCATTTATGAAAAGCTGCACACAACCATTATTTTTGTTTGGAACTTAGACTTGCACACTTTTATGATCTGTTTTTGTTTGGGGTTCATATTTTTTGACTTTTTTGATCTTTCCTTATTCTTTTTGTCCTTTGATATTTCTTTTAGGACATACCCTCTTTACATTTTTTTTTTTTTTTTTAATATGGAAAGCATTTTGCAGAAAGCAAAAGTATGTACAATATTACAAGACTAACCATAGATAATTCAAAATTATGAATCTTATTATTATAGGACTCTAACAGTGGCTCCACATGGGGATGGAATTTCTTGGTGAAATGTCAAGAACATTAAGATCAGTAGCCTTTGAATTGTGCCTAGAGTTACCCTGAAAACTGTTCTTCAATGATTTCTGCCTTATTCATATTTATGATGGTAAACCTTCAAAGCTCAAGGCCTTCTCTCCGAGCTTCAACTTCAAAAGATCACCATCCAATCCAATCTGCACTCTGCAATGTTATGTACACTGATGCAAAGTAAAATGAACTATCATTAATTAGTGGAATATTAATGCTTCAACATTCTACCATTGATAGGTCCTCCTGGTAGATCTGATCCATTTATATCTATCAAGAAAAAATCATCGTTACCCCTGTAACCATAAATGGCATAAGGCCCTTGCCATAAGAAGTCAAATTTTCCATGTTTTCCTTTGTCTTCTCTTCTTGAATCCCACCTAAGAACCTTATCACCAATGTAAAAATCATTAGCTTTACTCTTTTTATCAAATACCTTTTTGATTTTGTCCTAGATTACCTATGATTTTACATATACTTCTTCTCTAGTCTGTTGCAAGTGTATGGTATGATTTATCCTTCTCTAGATATCATTTGGTTCTACCTACAACTCCTGGATGATCTTCATCACTGGCACTTCCAAAGATGATGGAAAAACAACATCCATCCCATATACTAACTGATAGGGAGGTGTTCCAATGGACTTCTTAGTAGTTAGATTGTCTGCCTATAAGGCATTGACCAACTTTTTGTTCCATGTCTTTTTGTTGTCTTCTAGTAATTTCTTAATGATATTGACCAGGATTTTGTTAGAGGATTCTGCAATTCCATTACCTTGAGGGCAATAGGCTGTGGAGTGGCCAAGGGTGATGTGGTATTTGTTACAGAATTCTATCATTCTCTTGGATTTAAAGACAGTTGCATTATCAGTAATGAGATTTTGGGGGCAACGAAATCTTGACAAGATATTATTCTCTAGGAAGGAGATAATAACAGTGTCTGTGGCTTGTCTAGAGGGGATGGCTTCTATCCATTTGGTAAAATAATCAGTGGCTATCAGAATCCACTTATGCTAAGCCGAGGAGGCTAGGTGTATTTCTCCAATGAATCTAACCCCTATTTTTGAAATGGAATTTCAGTGGAGATTGGTTTAAGAGTCAAGGGTAAAATTTTTCTCTTTCCTTCAAATATCTAGCACTTATGAGAGGAAGTTACATGGTTCTTAACATCTGCAAACAATGTGGGCCAGTAGAAACGAACCCTTAGAATTTTGATAGTAGTAGTATTCCAATACAAGTGTCCTCCACGATGCCCTGCATGAAATTCTTGCATAATTTTATCAGCTTCAACTTTAAGTAAACTATTTAAAATAATACCACTAATGTCTTTCCAAAACAAAGAATTATCTATGATACAATATCTTAATGACTTCATTTTCAAAAATCTAGCTTTAGTTCATGTTAAACCAGGAGAGGCTTGTAAGTTTAGTAATACAAATATGATATCTGCATACGATAATCAATCTGTAAAAGGTTCACTGATCTGTGGAGTTGCCATCTCTTCTTGATCATCAAGGGAACTAATGAAATTAATATCTAGGGCCTGACAGTTCGATTCAGCCATGAGTTTGGCTAAACCTTGGCCTTTGATAAGTTTAGTAGGCTTTATTTCTATGTCATATTCCAATATAGTGGCAATCCATTTGCCTATTTTCCCTTCAAGTCTATTTTGTGTCAAAATGTCCTTAACTATTGAATTTTGAACATAAGCAACGATGTGAGAATACAAAATATAGACTTTGAAATTTTTGATAGCCTTTACTAAAGCCAATGCTTGTTTCTCCATAATATTGTATTTGAGTGTGGAATCTCTTAAGGATTTACTGAAAAATGCAATTGGTTGTTCATATCCTTGGTCATTCTTTTGTAGCAAGACTACAGCAATGGTGTGTTTTGAAGCAAAAGAAAAAAATATAAAATCTTTATGAAAATCCGAACTTATAAGGATCGGAGTATTGGTTAGGGATTGATGCCTTCAAAGGATTGTTTGGCCTCCACTTTCCATTTATGTGTTGTTTCTTAACATGTTATTTAGTTCTCTAACTACTTTTGCTAAATTTGAAATAAATCTCCTAAGAAAATTTGCCTAAAAATGACTGCAATTCTCTAATGTTTCTAGGATGGGTGATGGTTAAGATGGCTTATATTCTAGCATGATCTATTCTAATTCCATATTTAGATATGATATGTCGCAACAACTTTCCTTCATCTAGACCAAAGAGTGTCTTTTTTGGGTTTAAAGAAATCCCAAATTTCCTGCATTTAGTGAAAAATCTTCTCAGATGATCTAGGTGTTCATTATCAGATTTAGAAAATACTGTGATGTCATCTTGGTATACCACTAAGAAATCATGGATCTCCTTGGCAATATCTATATCCATAGCTCTTTGAATTTTTTCTCCTGCATTCATTAATCCAAAAGGCATCTTCAAATACATGAAGGTACCCCAAGGAGTAGTAAATGTAGTTTTGGCTTGGTCCTCTAGCTTAACTAAGATCTGGTTATATCCATAAAATCCATCAAGTAAAGAGATTCTAGATGAACCTACTACCCTCTGAAGGATATGGTCCGGTTTTGGTAGAAGATAGTTTTATTTTAGTGAGACCTTGTTTAAATTTCTGAAATCAACACAAAGTCTGATTTTTCTAGTCTTTTTCCTAGTAGTGACTAAGTTTGAAATCCAATCTGAGTATCTAATGGGAGCTATAATTTGGGCATCATACATTCCTTTAACTTCTTTCTCAATAGATGGCATAAGAATTGGATCAATCCTCCTAAGTTTCTTTTTGAAAGGTTTGTGATCTTCATTAAGAGGTATTTTGTGTTGGATTATGTTGGTGTCATAAGACTTCAAGTCTTCATAACTCCATGAAAATACATCTTGGAACTCTTTAAATAGATTTATGTATTTTACCTTTTCCCCTGGAGGTAAGGTTTTTTATATTTTAATGAGTTTTGGTTTTTCCTCAGTTCCTATGTTACATTCTTCTATATATCCTCTCAAAGGTTCCATTTTTCGGTTTCCTAACTATATCGTTTGAGTCAAACAAATCTTCTAAGGGGACTAATCCCTTAGGCAAAAAAGTATTTTTTAAGATTAAGAATTTTAGGATCGTCATTCATTATTTCCTCTATTTCTACATTTTCTAAGTTATCTACTTCTAATCTATTGAAATTAGTGGGTTTACCTATATCTAAAATATTTACATCTATATCACTATCTACTGTATAGTTTGTATCTATTTTACAATTCTGAAACTCACCTTCAGCATTCATGAAGTCATAAGTCTGAGAATCCTGGGAGAAAATCTGCCAATACTTCAAATTGTCTGGTATGACAGGCCTATGTCTCACTTCTACAGTGTATTGATGGTTGGGTTGAAAGGGCAATTTGCAGATACTAGCAAAAGTGGCAAGACTGTGGGCTTGCATATCTTGCTTTCTAGGAATGGCAGAAAATTTTGTTTCTAGGACGTCTTTAATCAAATCTAGGAAAGTCTCCCTATATTGACTAAGTCTAGGATTGTTTATAGAGTATTCATCATTAATCTGTTTAATAATCAATTCTGAGTCTCCAAGTATGGAAACTCTTTTGGCTCCAAGTTTTCTAACAATTTGTAACCCTAAGATTAGAGCTTCATACTCTGCCATGTTATTTGTACACTTGAATATTAATCTGAATGCATGTCCCTCAAAATGATTTTTCTCCATATTATGGATCCACACTCCTACACCAGCCCCTAATATATTCACAGATCCATAAAAATCTAGATGCCATAGGGACTCATGAAAAATGTTCTCACTATCAGTTGTTTTGTATTTTAGTTCTTTAGTTGTGATTTCCTTTTTATCATGGTCTGAATTGTACAAGATGAAAGAGTCCATATCAAAATGCATGGATTATATGGGAAAGTTTTGTGGTTTTTCAGCACTACTCACCATGTATTTCATCAAGGTCTCTCTATATAGTCTCCTTGTTGGCCCAAAATAGATATGGTGGCATAAGACATATCTAACTGCAAGAATCCTTGCAATTTTTCTCCTCGTGAGTGAAATAATAGCATACCATATTTAGGTGGGATGTCTGCAACTACCGTGTCCATCAGAATACTCTTTGTTGGGCACTAGACTATAGTTACACATAAATCCTTGACCAAACCAAGGCATTTAACTTGGCTAGAGTCAAAGGAAAACAAGTCCTTATATGGTTTGGTAATGTCTAGGTTTAGTCTCTCCATGATTGATTTTGGCATCAAATTATGGGATGCCCTTGAGTCTGACATAGGATTATGTAATATTTTATCATGAATGTTCAGGCTAATGTAGAAAGGGGGGACTCCCCCTTGCTAATGAATACCATTGGCCTCAGGACCAAACAATAATTCAGGTTTATCATCATTTAAATTGACAACATCTTCTCCCTCTCCTATATTTAAAGTTTCAGTTATCTATGATCTATAGGATTCATTCTTTACTAGTTCAGTCAAAGGAACTGATATCTTTAATTTTTCTATTTCATTTTTGATGTTGAAAGCAAGTTGAGCTTTGTTTGTTTGGATGAGATCTTCCTTAACGAATGGAGTTTGTGTGTTTTTATCTTGCTTCTCAATACTAGGAAATTGAGTCTTTGTTTCAGCTGTATTGCCTTGATTTCTCCTATTTGGAATGTTTTTAGTGATTTTTTCAGTTTGAGTTCCAGTGGAGGTTATATCTACAATTTTTGGGGTACAAGTCTCCGGTGTTCCCCTAGGAAGAATTTGTAAAATTTTAGTGACATGAGCTTCTATTCTCTTTTTATTTTGGGTATGGATTGATCTTTTTGTGGGAGCTTCATCTTTCTTTTTATTTCTTAAGCTATACTGTTTGTGAACCACATATATAGCTAACTCATAACCTTGTTTAAAGTCAAAGGACTCACCAGATTCTAATTGTAATTGTTGTAGCATGTACAAATCATGTTCTTCCTCAGTAAGAAAAACAATATTTTCATTGTTTATTCCTAACAAGTTTATCTAGGTATCATCCTCTTCTTCATGGCTCTGTGAACCCTCAACATAGTTCTCCTAGAAGGGAGGCCTAATTTGTTGATCTAGTATAGCATTCTTTCCAGCATTAGGATTCTTCCTAAAGTTGGGGTTTCTTATTGGGGGTGCTTGTTGATTCTCCCATTGATTTTTTCTTTCCATGTTGTCTAATCTATCCATTATTCTCTCTACACTCTTTTCTAAATTATCTATTTTTCCATCAGAGGTGGAATTTTCCTCTTTAATTACAACTCTCTTTTCATTTCTCATTCTGGCTTTCTTGCCTAATAGGTTGGCCTCTACACGAACAACATTTCTTTGCATTTGTTCCAATGTTTGAGGGTTTCTTTCCCTTAATTGGTATGACATGTCAGTGTCAAAACCATCAGGGAACTTGATTAATGCTAGGTTAGGTGGAGGCTTAAGATTCGCAGGGATTGCATTGTAGATGTTAGTGAACCTAATACAATAATCCTGGACTGACTCATTAGGAGCTCTTCTAATGTTATCATATTCAGAAAGTACTTACAGGGGGGCTTTATTTCTCTCCCATCTATCAAGGAATAATATATCAAAAGAAGTTGAGTCTGAAATATGGGAAACAGGTAAAGCTTTGAACCATTTCTTAACATCCCTAATTAATGTTTGGGTGAACAACCTCATTTGGAAATCTAATTCATCTACCTCATGAAATTCAAAATAGTTTGTCATTTTGTTCACATGTTGTTGGGCAGTGTACTGACCAGTAGCATCAAACAAAAATATTTTGCTTTGATAATCTTGGGGCATGGCATGGAGTTGTTCAGGTAAAACCAAAGGTGCATATCGGTCTGCCATGGCTTGGATTCTAGCTTGACTAGGGGATAAAGTGTTGGTAGTTGAGGAAGGGATTGAACTAGATGGAGATGAACTAGATGATGGTGAGGATGGTTGATGAATAACTGGTTTAGGGGAATAGACTGTGGTTGTTACTATAGGTGGGGTTGTGGTAAATGAAGGTGTATTTACAGTGAGTGAAGAATGTGTAGAAATTTCAACAGCAGCAATAGTTAGGGTAGCTATTTCAACAGATTGTTGAAGGTAAGCATCATCTATATTGCTTATTGATGTAGAAGTCAAAGCTTATAACTTGTCAAAAGTATCCAAGACAAATTTATCTAGATCTAGATGGATAATCACCCTTTTTTATTCAATGAGTTGAACAAACTCAGGGTCTAAGACTGTTTCATGAATTGCATTCTCAGATTTAGTTCTAAATAATGAGAGGTCAAATGACAAATCAAAAGGGATTTCGTGTAAAGTTGACAACTCCCCATGGAGTGAGTTTGCTTTGACTAACTGGCTACTACTTACCTGAGTTTCTACGTTTTTTGGTTTTCGTAGAATTTTATCTAGGTCAACAACTATGGTAGAACGGTTTGGATTTGGATTGGCCCTGGTATAGTGAGTCTTCTTAGGAGCCATAATTCTAACTTTCTTAAATGTTTTTTATGAAAATTTTCAAGAACAACTTGGGAAAATGACCCTAAGGGGCTTAAGATTAAATTTAAGGTTTCCTTAAAGTTTTAGGAGACTTGAGGATCAAAGTCCCCAGTATGGTAGCCAATGATGTTATCACTCCAAAATTTCTTCAAAGTTTTCAGAAAAAAGAAATGATAGAGGTAACCACAAACCACTTTTGGAGATCAGGACTGTTGGCCGCTCTAATTGTTTTCACAATTCGAGCTCCACATAAATTGTCAACCCGAGAAGGTCTTTTTATTCCAAAGGTAATAGCGCACTGGATATGCTCAATTTCAAAAGCAGTTCAATGTTGTAGTAAAAGAAAGTCACACACAATTGTTAAATTCAGCAATCTATCAATTCACAGTCTACTTAATTAAAGCTGAAGTCAATTAACTTATAGCAGACACGATTTCTCTGTTACAGCAAAAGGGAAATAAATGTATAAGAAAAGAAATCATTCAACTATAACAGGAACAGGACCCTATTCCTTGGTGGGAACTTCAGCACCTGCTGCCTGGCACTAATCACACTGCAAAAGAAGTAACCTTAAGAGGTCAAGACCCTATGCCCAGGGACAGGAATCTTCAGCACTTGGCCTCTCTGTTCTAATCACACTGCAAGTAAAAGAAAGCAATCAATGGAGCAAGACCCTATCCCTCTGTACAGGGATCTTCAGCACATGCTCTCATCATCCACTCGTGCAATCAATACATGTAGCGCTAAGAAACAGAGTATCACAAACCATGTAACTAGTGTTCAGCAACAGAATTAAATACAATGCAAATACATAGGAAATAAACAACTACAGGAATAAAGGGGTGGATCTTGTGAGGAAGGCGGGCCCTTTCCTTCTCACAAGATTCCCCAAGAGAAAGAATTAAACTAGAATGCTCAAAACAGGTCTTTATTCATCTGTCAAGAAACTGGTACATACAAAAAGGAGACTAGCTCCTGTCTCACACAATGCTGTTCTCAAAATTACAGTTCGATCCCCTCTAATGATGATGTCTCCTCTTTTTAAAGAGGAGACATCATTTACAATTTTACACAAGAGCGGATATCTCGATTCTGTTCAAAACAAGACTATTCTGTTCTTTTTTAAAAAGAGATACTGTTACAACCGAGACAACAGTCATGCTATCTTTACAATAATTCAGGTAACCGTATCTTCGGCCTGCTGCTATTATCCACAAAAAGTTCTTCAGAATCGCAAATTACGCATAACGGAATTTGCGTCTTTGTCGGCTGTTTCAGCAGCTGAGTTAACTGTTTCAGCATCGGGACCAGCTGTTTCAGCAACGGGACCAGCTGTTTCAGCAACGGGACCAGCTGTTTCAGCAACAGGACCAGCTGTTTCAGCAACGTAGTCGGCTGTTCCCGCAACTCAGTCAGCTGTTTCAGCTACAGCCGCTCGTTCTCATCAAGGCATATAACTTTATCTGCGATCTTCAACTTATGTTAGCAACAATGCACTTCAATAATTGATAAAATATAAGAGTATTATGGAATTAAATGTAAGACAGATTAACCATATAATAAAGAGAAGGTTTCCATATACCTTAGGATATAGTGAATGAAAAAGACATTGGAGCTTATGGTTTTGAGAGTAAAATGATATCAAAATATATAACAAAATGGTACATATTGGAGTCCTAACATCCCCCCAGCTAAAAATGTTGCATGTCCTCAGGCAACCCCTTCGTCTGAATCAGAGTCTGAGTACTGGGACTGGCAATGCAAATTACTCAGGCAGTAGCTGGAGAAAGTGGCGTCTGTAGGAGCTCGGAATCCGCTGTTGGTCTGCAACTGTTGCCATGCCGAGGCTTCCTCTTCGTCAGTCAACAGGTAATGATTTTGATATTTTTCTGAAGGCAGCCATAAGATTGGAAAACGGAAATGATACCCAATCCAGTTGACTCCACAATGCTGAATGCAATCAATATACTTAGGGACTCTATACAATGTAGCGTGAAAATTGAGAGGGTTAAAAGGATGATAATCCTGTCTTTCCTTATCTGATTGCTGCCAAAAGAGATCATTGGCCTTCAGTGCAGCAGGACCCTTCATTCGAATATGCTCTTGACAATTAAAAAGGATTGAAGCCTGTAATTGCTCTATGTGCTCGCTCATACCTGGCTTCTGCAAGAATTCATAGTACTGTGCTATAAACATGGCTGGGCTTACCGGCTCTGGCCTAATCCACAGGAGTTTATTCTCCTCATTATGACTGCTTGTATTGAACGCAGTCTGCCAAGTGAGATGATTAGACAAAAATGAAGCAAATGCCCTAATTTGTATATCACCTGCAATTGGAATAAGATTAATTCTTCTTTCTTCAGGCATGGCTTCATTATGAAGGTAGAGTTCGCACAGCAGATGCTGGTCGCTTTCAGGGGCCTCCTTGAAGGTCTCAACAAATTTTTCTGAAGTCAGTACTTCATGTGGTCTACCATGTGCTATTGATTTAATTTGAAAGTAAGCTAGTCGTTCAGCAAGAAAAAGAGCGTAGTTTACAGAAGGTTTCCGTGTAACCATCAACTTTCGCACCAATGAAAACATCAGGGCTATCCGTTCCTTAGACTGTCTGGCTTCCTTCTTATATTCCCTGTGCTCTTGCAGTAATTGCTCCAAGTTCTCCCAGTTAGTGTATACAAAGTTTTGCCATTGCAACTTATGCTGTTGTAATACTATATCCTGTTTCTCAGCATGTTCCTTCTTCCATCTGTTGAATTGTTCCAATGGGTCCCATGGCCGAGTCTGTGTCTTTTTAACAGAAGTAGTAGGTTTGGGCACTATTCCCTCTGTCTGTATGGCTGCCTCAGAGGAAATGCATTGGGGCATTATTTCTTCTGTCGGGATACTTACACCAGTAGTGTGCTGAGGCAGTGTCTCTTCTGCCGAAACAGCTGTATCAATAGTAGTATGCTCTGGCGATGTTTCCTCAGCTGGAATATCTGAGTCAATAGTCATGTGCTCTGGCAATGTTTCTTCTGCTGGAATATCTGAATCAATAGTGGTGTGCTCTGGCAGTGTTTCTTCTGCCGAGATAGCTGCATCAGTCCCCAAAGGATGAGATATCTCTTGTTCGATTTCTTCTTCTTCTTCTTGCATCATAGGAGGTCCTACTGGTTCTTGTGGAGCAGTGGGGCATTCCTCTTGTGTTCCCTCTGTCATAATTGTCTCAGGGAGTGAAATTTCAACTACTTTATAGCCTGCATTCTGATAAATGATGCCACACTCTTTGCACATATATTCTATGCATGTCTCCCTGTTTTGCATTGAGGCTACTTGTGCTAATGTATGGAGATTGAGTTCTTTTTCAAAAGCCTCTCGAGCCATGGCTAACTCAGCTTTGTAAGCTTCTATTTCAGACTTCAGGAACTCATTTTCCTGCAGTAGAGATGCCATCGTATGTGGGCCTTGTATGCTAGTTGTTTCTGCTGGAATATTTTGCTGATGCACAGTGGTAGCTGGTTGTTGCACCACAATGGGTGCCTCTTGTGTTTCATCCATCGTGCCAGGAATGGATTCTTGTTCACCAGTAACTAGTTCTGATACCACAGTAAATAGTCCTCGTGCTCTATCAGGAATAAATCCTTGTTCCTCAGCAACTAGTTCTGAAACCACGGTGAGTGGTGCTTGTATTTCCTCTATCGGACCAGTCATGAATTCTTGCTTCTCAGTGACTAATGCTGGTACCACAGTGGGTGGTTCTTGTGTTTCATCCACTGGGTTAGGGATGGATTCCTGTGTTTCGGTCTCCAGTTCTGGTACCACAGTGGGTGGTTCTTGTGTTTCATCCACCGGGTTAGGAATGGATTCCTGTGTTTCATTCTCCAATTCTGATATTTCAATCTCGAGTTTTGGTATTTCCATCTCCAGTTCTGGTATTTCAGTCTCTAGTTCTGGCATTTCAGTTTCTGGGCATTTCCCACTATCATCTTGCTTGTTGTGTTCCTGTGCCTCAGTGACTGGTTCTTGTGGGACAGTCACTGGGCATTCTTCAGTATTGATCTGCTCTGTAAATTCTTCTGCCTCAGTGACTGGTTCTTGTGGGACAGTCACTGGGCATTTTTCACTAACAACCTGCTCTGTAATTTCTTCTGCCTCAGTGACTGGTTCTTGTGGGACAGTCATTGGGCATTTTTCACTAACAACCTGCTCTGTAATTTCTTTTGCCTCAGTGACTGGTTCTTGTGGAACAGTCACTGGGCATTCTTCACTAACAACTTGCTCTGTAAATTCTTCTGCCTCAGTGACTGGTTCTTGTGGAACAGTCACTGGGAATTTCCCATTATCGACCTGCTTGGTGTATTCTTCTTCCTCAGTGACTGGTTCTTGTGTTAAAGTCACTGGGCGAGTGACTGGTTCTTGTGGAGCAGTCACTCCTTGATCCATAACCAATGTCGTATTATCCCGAGGCACTGATTTTTGTGTGACAGTGTCTTCGGACGAGGCCGGCTGGGGAGTTCGGGATGGGGATAAGGGTTTCAATGCAATAGTGGCAGGGTTAGGGAAAATGGAGGTAGATTCTGCCTCAACAGTCTTTGTCCTTTTTCTTTTTGGTAGGAAGGCAGCAAAATCGCTGCCTTTCCTTTTTCTTGAACGGGAGTGTTTTTTCTTCAGGACAGGGTTTTGCGGAGAGGTAGGAATTTTGGATGTGGACCTTGTCCGTGGTCTAGAACTTGTGACTGCTGGGGTTTTCCTTTTTTTCTTAATGGGTGAAGAAGGGGGTGTTGGAGAATCGTCACTAGGGACAGGAATGGTAGAGGGTGTTAGCTCTGCTAACTGAGGCGAGCTCGGGGTTGGGTTGACGGGAGAATTCAGGGTTTCCTCCTGTTGTTCTTTATGAGGATTTTCAGACAATTGGGACGTTTTCTCTTGCTGAGGAGTTTCGGGTGGGGTTTGCAAAGGGACTTCAGGTGGTTGGGGAATTTCTGGTGGGGCTTGCAGAGGGACTTCAGGTGGGGCCTGCAAAGGAATTTCAGGTAGTTGGGGAATTTCTGGTGGGGCTTGCAGAGGGACTTCAGGTGGGGCCTGCAAAGGAATTTCAGGTAGGGCCTGCAGAGGGGGATTTTGCTGAGCAAAACCCCTCTGTATTAGCAGCTGGCATAAGCGGTGATGGGTAAGGGATGTCATTGGAGATTTGGTTTGCTTACAATAATACGACATGTTTTTAATACAACCAAGCAGATAATAAGGGATATTAACCAATCTTCCATTCCTCAAATGATTCAGCAGAACAAAGTCATGGTTGTACACTACCTGATAACGCCCTTCGCATGTGAGGTAGTGTTTGACGAATTCTGCCACTGATGGCCATGGTTGAGGAAGTGAATGCAGACTGACCCCGCGGCCTCTAGGTTCCACTTGCTCGTCCGGGCGCAAAAAGTCTTGCTGCGCGTTAAGAACGACCGTCTTCCTGCTAAACCAGCGAATGCCCTCAGCTGGCAACCCTGATACCTGAACTATGTCATCCTCTGTCACTGAAATGCGAACCCCTCGGACCACTGAGAAATTGCCTTCAAAGTTCTGTGCGAATTCTAATACTTCTTCTGCGTTAAAATCTCCCAACCTTTCAAAATATGCTGTCCACCCTGCTTGTTGGAAGATCTGATATGCTTCAGGAAAGAGTTGTAGAAGACTTATGGAGCCGGGCTCATTTCTAATGGCCGCCTTTCCCATGGCTAAAGCTCTGAGTTTTTCCGCAGAGGCACAATTCAGTATTCTCAGACCCTGATCAGACTTAGTTGTTGCAACAATGGCTGCGTAGTCTAAATGACGGCAAAAATGTATATGATAACAGGCGGCAGGTTGGTGCATGCGAAATAATCATTCCATTTTTGGAATTCCCCCCCCCTACGTATGGTATAATAATGATTGGACGTGGGGAGATATGCAATCATTATGAAATGAAATCCTCTCTTTTAATATGATTTAACCGAATTACATTAAAACCATATACCTTATACTTTACCTTTAATAATTCGAAGTGTCGGTTGCAATAGCCTTGAATGATCATAGAAGGGTCTGTGTAATTGATTCTGGTATATTGCAAATAATTTTCACCAAAAGGATCTGAAGTATGATCGTGAAGGACCAGAAAGCTTATATGTTGTCAAAGAGAGATGCTGCTTTGATAATAACAAGTTGCTGAGACTGATGTGTGAGCAATTGACAAATGAACGATACATTGCTGAAGCAGGTGTTTCATCAATCGGAGGAAATTGATAATATATTGCTGAAACAGGTGTTTCAGCAATGGGTAGAATCAATGATATGTTGCTGAAACAGGTATTCCAGCAACGGAAAAAGTTGGTGTTACGTTGCTGAAACAGGTGTTTCAGCAACGGGAAAAATTGGTGTTACGTTGCTGAAACGGGTGTTTCAGCAACGGGAAAAATCAGAAAATTGTGATAACTGACTTAGGTCTGTGAATGATAAGGGTTTATTTCAGCAGTAAGGGATGGGTAACACAGACTGAAGGAAGATATTTCGGGAGTGGTGGGAATGATAGAAGTAATGGAGGGATATTACTTTAGGGAAGAGGATAAAATGATGGGCGGAAGCTTCTTGATTTAAAGCTTCAGATCTTCTCATGATGAATCTGTCCTCCTTATTGCCTTTCCAGAATCTGCAAAATTCAATTGTAACATGCCAATCCTTGACAGGGATTATTAGTGCTAAATCTAATCTACTACTAAAAATATAGTGCAGAAAATTAAGTGCTGTGAGGAGCAGAAGACTCCCCTGGAAAAAGATAATGAATATCAGTCATGCAAGCAGTCTTGAAATCTTCTTTAGAAACAGGGCGCTCGTATAAACGGAGCCTATGGCCATTGACTAGTAGAGGTGTTTTAGCATCATCAATTGTTACAAGTCTTACCGTTCCGTTTGGAAAGACATCTTCTACTTCATACGGTCCAAGCCAACGTGTACGTAGCTTTCCCTGAAAATTTTCAAACCGAGAATCATACAGCAAGGCCCAATTACCTTTTTGGAACTGCTTGTGTTTGATAATTTTGTCATGCCATTTCATCCTTTGTTGCTGAATCATGTTTGTTTGGTGAATGGCATCCAATCTCTTTTCATCCAACTCCAAAAGTTGCTGCAATCTAGCTGTCTGCACATCATTCAAATCAAGATTAACAGCTAAGGCAGTCTTTAAAGTTTTAATTTCAAATTCCACAGGAAAAATAGCATTTTTACCATAAACCAATTCATAGGGAGAAAAACCGGTAGTGTTTCTCCAAGTAGTCCTGTAAGCCCATAATGCCTCAGGGAGCCTTTGGGACCAATCCTTTCGGTTGTCCTTTACTGTTTTAGTTAGAATGGCTTCTAAAACTTTGTTTGTGCTTTCCACCTGCCCATTGGCCTGGGGGTGGTATGGTGTGGTCATTCTATGTTGAATATGATATTTGTGAAGAGTAGATTTGAAACCATGAGAATTGAATGGAGGTCCTCCATCAGTAACTAGCTCTCTGGGGATTCCAAATCTAGTGAAAATATCTTCAAACAAGAAGGACAAAACAGCCTCTTCATTGGCTCTAATAAGTGCTTTGGCTTCCACCCACTTAGTCATATAGTCTGTGCAGACTAATATATAGGTTCTTTGATTGGATGGAGGGTTAATGGGTCCTATGAAGTCCAAGGCCCATCTTTCAAATGGTTCAGAAACTACCTGGGGGTTTAGTGGCATTTGGTCTCTATGATTGGGTTGACCCATTCTCTGGCAGCTATCACAAGCCCTTACATACTTCTTTGCATCCTTGAATAGTGAGGGCCAATAGTAACCCATCCTCAGAATTTTATGCGCTGTTCTTTTATCAGCAAAATGGCCTCCACAAGGGCCATCATGACAAGCTTTCAGTATGTCATACACTTCATCTTCTCTGATGCATCTTCGAATCTCTTGATCAAGCCCAGTATAGAAGAGACATCCGCTGATCCAGCTATACCTGGCACTTTGTTGAACAATTCTTCTCTTTTCCCTATATGACAGGTGTGCTGGTAGTTTTCCTGCAACCAAGTAGTTAGCAATATCTGCATACCATGGAGAATGAGCAGAAACTGCAAACAAATATTCGTCAGGAAAACTATCATCCATTGGAATATCATTATCAGTTTTTAACCGTGAAAGAAAATCAGCCACCACATTTTCTTTACCAGGCCGATCTATAATTGTAATATCAAATTCCTGCAATAGTAATAGCCATCTGGTAACTCTAGCATTTGTAACAGATTTGTTCATTAAGTATTTAATAGCTGAATGATCAGTGTGCACAAACGTAGGATAACCAGTAATATAGTGTCTGAATTTATTAATGGCATAGATTACTGCAAGGAACTCTTTCTCGATAACTGTATAGTTAAGCTCAGCAGAGGTCATGTTCTTACTGATAAAGTATATAGCATAAGGAAGATGATTTTCCTCTTGTCCCAGGACTGCTCCAATAGCACTGTCTGAAGCATCAGAGGATATGTGAAATGGAAGATTCCAGTCAGGCCCCCTCAAAATAGGAGCAGTAGACAGCTGATGCTTCAGTTCTTCAAAAGCTTTTTGACAAGAACTAGTCCACTTGAATTCAGCATTTTTCATAAGCAATACAAACAATGGAGAAGCTATTTTAGAGAAATCTTTAATAAATCTCCTATAATAACCAGCATGTCCTAAAAAACTTCTCACATCAGTTTGAGTTTTAGGAACAGGAAGATTCTGAATGACTAATATTTTAGATGGATCTACCTGAATACCTAGAGATGAAATAAAATGTCCAAGCACTATTCCCTCACTCATCATCATGTGACATTTTTCGGTACTTAAGGAAAGGTGGGCTTGAATACATCTTTCTAGTACTTTCTCAAGGTTTTGTAATCCCTCTTCAAAAGACACACCATAGGGGGTAAAATCATCCATAAATATTTCCATACAGTCATTCAGCATATCTGAGAAAATTCCTATAACAGCTCTTTGAAAGGTTGCTGGTGCATTGCATAATCCAAATGGGAGAACTCTATAGGCGAAAGTTCCCCAAGGACTGGTGAAAGTGGTCTTGTCTTGATCCTGGGGTGCAATTTTTATCTGATTATAACCACTGAATCCATCTAGAAAAGAGAAGAATTTCTTCCCTGCAAGACTGTCCAACACCTGATCAATGAACGGTAAGGGAAAGTGATCCTTTTGGGTAGCTTTATTTAAAGCTCTATAGTCAACACATACCCTCCATTTCCCGTTTTTCTTAGGAACAATTACTAACGGGGAAACCCATTCACTGTCAGATATGGGGTATATAAACCCTGCATTAAGCAATTTTTGAAGTTCTTCTTTAACAATTTCTCGCAAATTAGGATTCATCCGTCTTTGGGGTTGACAAACAGGTCGGCATCCTTCTTTAATGTAAATTCTATGAGTACATAATTCCGAAGAAATACCTTTCATGTCCGTGTAATCCCAGGCAAATGCCTCCTTATATTTGTGTAATAACTTCATTAGTTGCTCTGTTTCAGTGTCTGTTAAATCAGGATTTATGTTTAATGTCTTACCGGGTTCAATTTCAACTGTTACGCTCTTAGATGGGATCGTGTTTAAAATTTGAGATGAATCTTCAGGTTCAATCTTTTCTTGTATATCAGTTTCAAAAATTGCAGTCAATTGATTGTGTGTTTCAGCAATAACAGAAGAAGGTTCACAAATAAAATTATTGATTATTTCATCTTCTGTATTGTCTTTAAGAGTTAAAGCTTGTCCTATAGTTAGAATCGGATGAACAGCATTATCATCATAATCCATCCATATAGAATCTTCATTATTAACTACTGGCGTGGCGTGAGGATAAAGAGTTAACTGTTTTGTTTCATAACCATTAGAAATTGTCATTGAACCAGATCTGCAACTTATAAATGCATCAGCTGTGGCCAACCATGGCCTTCCTAGAATTAAGGGATGTCCCCCCAGCTTTGTTTTAGTTTGCAATACAACAAAATCAGCTGGATATTTCCAGGATTCAACTAAAATGAGCAGGTCTTCAACAACCCCTTTTGGCTTAATTGTGGAACGGTCCGCTAACTCTAAAATGGTGGGTGTATCTCTGATTGTGTTATTCAGCTGTAACAATTGTGAAGTTTCCAGAGTCATTATATTAATTGCTGCACCTAAATCTACCAAAACCCGGGGGATTACTGCTTTACCAATCTGAACTGTAACAGTAGGATGGCCAGGATCACCATATTTTACAGGAGGGGTTTTTCCGGACATTAATGCAGACAAGTCTCCCATCACATGTACTGTAAGGGGATCCTTGGTTTTCCTACCAGGTTTCTTCACACAAATATCCCTTAATGTTTTGGCATAAATTGGTACATCTTTTAATGCTTGTAAAAGTGGAATCTTAATATACAAATTTTGCAATTCCCCCATAAAATTAAAAGCAGGTGTTTCAGTTGTTTTGGTTAAAACCAAACGCTCGGGGAATGGAGGTTCTGTTGATTCAGCATTTTTGTTAGAAGGTGGTTGAGCTTCTTTTTGCTTTTCGGTTTCATTTTTATCTGAATCAGTTATATCATCAATAATAGGCTCTACTACTCTTCCAGATCTCAAATGAATATCATTACATTGCATAGTAGGGGATATAGACTGATTCTGAATTTCAATAACTTGCACAGCTTTATTGTTGGGGTTAGGATTTGGTTGCGCGGGTAGTTGGGGTCTCATTTGGTTGTTTGGTGGGGCATTTGATGGCAGAGAGAGTGATTGTTGGAATTGAGGCATCTGATTTGGGTATGGAAGTGATTGATTATTCCAACTTGGGTTCCAAGGATTGAAAGGAGGTGGTTGCTGTGGAGGCCAAGGAGTCCACATTGAAGGATCAACAAAGGGAGGGTTTTGCATTTGCATGGGTGGGAAACTCATTTGATTGAAAAGTGGATATTGCATTTGGTTGAAGGGGGGGTAGCCTGTTTGGCCAAAAGCAGAATAATTGTTCCAACGATTAAATGGCATACCAGAATTCGTACCTTGCCCTTTAGGTTGCCACTGTCTTCTTTGAGTTAGCAGGTAGACTGCTTCAGCTTCTTCCTCTGTTGGCTGCATCGCTGCTTTTATCCCCGGTAGAGATGGACATTGTTCTGTCTCATGATCTTTCTCACAAAGGGTGCATGGTACTGTATCTCTTGGGCACTCCCTTAGTGGATGTTTATCTCTACATTTCGGGCAGTAGACAGCCAGAGTTGCTTCTGCCTCAGCCTGCTTCTTCTTAACCTGCAAAGTGTCAATCTGCGAAGCAAAAGAACTTAGCATTTCGGTTTTAAATTCTTCAAGCAAATTACCTATCTCTGCTCTTGTTGCTCCTCCATTGGCTGATTTCTGTACCCTTGAATAGGTGGAATCTCTTATTCTGTTTCTTGCAGCTCCCCTAGAACATCTTTTAGCAAGTTCACAAATCTCATCATATGATTCTTTAGATATATCTCCCTTAGCAAGCATATTTAACATATTTAAACAATCATCCCTTAACCCTCTAAGTAATATTGTTTTACGAATTTCCTTACTTATATCTGGATGATCGGATCTCTGTATGTTGTATTGCAATCTTTCGATGTAGTCCTCCAAGCTTTCATCCGATTTTTGTGCCATATTGAATAATTCATCCTTCTTCTCTCTTGTCCGGCAGTAGTCCTGATATTTAAGCAAAAAATTTTGTTTCATTTGCTCCCATGTTGTGATTACCTGGCTCCCAAGGCTCATCAACCATCTCAAGGCATTCCCTTTTAAGGTGGCTGGAAACAGTCTCAACTTTTGAGCATTAGTAACATAATCATAGCTTCTGCATAAAATATCAAATTCAAAAAGAAACTCATCAGGATCCTCAGTAGATAAACCATGAAAGTTAGGTAGGGCAGACAATGGGATATTTTTCATTGTTCCTGCAGGAAGATCACTTATGGGAAATCCCAAGGTAGAAAGAGAATTTTCATCCCTTCTTTCTTCTTCAGGACCTGTACGTCCTCCTCCAAAGAGGAGATTATCATTGTTGTCTTCCATTGTTGGTCCTCCTACTGCACTTTCTCGATCGTCAGAATCCTCTATTGGTTCTTCAATATTTCCTACCGGTCGTCCAGCGCTTTCTACTATCTCCTCGATATGTTCTTCTATTCTGCTACTTTCCTCTGACTCTTCAGCGCTGACTGCTGGTTCTTCTGTATTTTCAGGACCCACAACTTCTTCTGTATGTTCAAGACCCACAACTTCTTCTGTATGTTCAGGACCCACAACTTCTTCTGTTCTGTAATCTGACTGAGGGGAACGCTGAAATTTTGACTTTCGAGAACTCAGTCTTTGTGATGATTCAGCCTTTGACACGATTTCGTCAATAAACGTTTTTCGTCCTCCCCAGCCCTTGCCACCTGCGCGATTATTTTTCTTCTGGTTTCCTCGTCCTCTCATACAATCTGCACATTAGAAAAAATAGATAAATGCTTTTTGAAATCTATAATTACCTTCCCCGGCAACGGCGCCAAAATGTTGGCCGCTCTAATTGTTTTCACAATTCGAGCTCCACATAAATTGTCAACCCGAGAAGGTCTTTTTATTCCAAAGGTAATAGCGCACTGGATATGCTCAATTTCAAAAGCAGTTCAATGTTGTAGTAAAAGAAAGTCACACACAATTGTTAAATTCAGCAATCTATCAATTCACAGTCTACTTAATTAAAGCTGAAGTCAATTAAGTTATAGCAGACACGATTTCTCTGTTACAGCAAAAGGGAAATAAATGTATAAGAAAAGAAATCATTCAACTATAACAGGAACAGGACCCTATTCCTTGGTGGGAACTTCAGCACCTGCTGCCTGGCACTAATCACACTGCAAAAGAAGTAACCTTAAGAGGTCAAGACCCTATGCCCAGGGACAGGAATCTTCAGCACTTGGCCTCTCTGTTCTAATCACACTGCAAGTAAAAGAAAGCAATCAATGGAGCAAGACCCTATCCCTCTGTACAGGGATCTTCAGCACATGCTCTCATCATCCACTCGTGCAATCAATACATGTAGCGCTAAGAAACAGAGTATCACAAACCATGTAACTAGTGTTCAGCAACAGAATTAAATACAATGCAAATACATAGGAAATAAACAACTACAAGAATAAAGGGGTGGATCTTGTGAGGAAGGCGGGCCCTTTCCTTCTCACAAGATTCCCCAAGAGAAAGAATTAAACTAGAATGCTCAAAACAGGTCTTTATTCATCTGTCAAGAAACTGGTACATACAAAAAGGAGACTAGCTCCTGTCTCACACAATGCTGTTCTCAAAATTACAGTTCGATCCCCTCTAATGATGTTGTCTCCTCTTTTTAAAGAGGAGACATCATTTACAATTTTACACAAGAGCGGATATCTCGATTCTGTTCAAAACAAGACTATTCTGTTCTTTTTTAAAAAGAGATACTGTTACAACCGAGACAACAGTCATGCTATCTTTACAATAATTCAGGTAACCGTATCTTCGGCCTGCTGCTATTATCCACAAAAAGTTCTTCAGAATCGCAAATTACGCATAACGGAATTTGCGTGCTTTGTCGGCTGTTTCAGCAGCTGAGTTAACTGTTTCAGCATCGGGACCAGCTGTTTCAGCAACGGGACCAGCTGTTTCAGCAACGGGACCAGCTGTTTCAGCAACAGGACCAGCTGTTTCAGCAACGTAGTCGGCTGTTCCCGCAACTCAGTCAGCTGTTTCAGCTACAGCCGCTCGTTCTCATCAAGGCATATAACTTTATCTGCGATCTTCAACTTATGTTAGCAACAATGCACTTCAATAATTGATAAAATATAAGAGTATTATGGAATTAAATGTAAGACAGATTAACCATATAATAAAGAGAAGGTTTCCATATACCTTAGGATATAGTGAATGAAAAAGACATTGGAGCTTATGGTTTTGAGAGTAAAATGATATCAAAATTTATAACAAAATGGTACATATTGGAGTCCTAACAAGGACCTAGCCTTCCTAATCTTAGAGAGGGCTCTCTCTTTATGATTTAACTTTGTTTTAGTTAATTAATTTTAGGCTAGTTATGATTGTGCTTGGGTTTTGATTTTGATTTTGGGTGGTGGGATCACTTACTTAGAAGAAAAGGGTTGTCTTTTACCATTGGGATATGGGGTCAAATGTCAAACAAACAAGACTGGATTAAGTTCTAAAAACAATGTCTAGAGGGCAGGACAAAGGAGTTACTATAGATCTCAAAGGCTTGAAGGTGAAATGGTTTCCAAATGGATCCAGGGAGAAAATAATGGTTCCCTAGGCCGGATCATGAAGAGAAGGAAAGAGGTCAACCAGGATGGGAGAGAAATTAAGGGTTCTAAAATCTGGGTATCAGAAGAAAACATATAAATGATTAACTATACAAAACAGAGCGTACTTAAACAAATTCTGAGTTAAATTTCCAGTTAATTCATTCAAATTTAGAAAAAAGTTTAAGGTTATGAAACAAATAAGAAGGTAAGAAAATTAGACAAAGAAGATACTTCACTACAATAGCTCATCTCATGAATCCTCTACTGCAATATTTTTATTACTTGCTCCATTCTATCGACGTGAAAATTGGTACAATCACCCTTAGGTTTAAGATCAAAATAAATCTACAGATGTGTAGCAATCCACCATGTATACTTCGAATTATGAAGTATTTATACAAAATGAATTTACAAAATATCTCAAAGTACATTGAGAACTAATCTAGGAAAAGGAAATATATTCTTGCAAGAAGATAGAGACAATTATTGAACTGCTTTCGCTGTCCCCGTTATTTAGGTTCTACTATATTTTAGTCTCTGATATTTTTCCCTTTAAGCTACTTGGTTGTTTGGTCTTCACGTTGGATGTTGTATTCACTTATGACCTTTCATTTGATACACTTTAATCTGATATATTTTGACCTTGCTAACATGTCAATATCCTTTATTGTGCTTTTTACTTTTACTGTACATTTCAATTTTTTACTGTGTATTTCAACAGTAAATCATTCAGTTTTTCACATGTATTAACATCTGGTAGTAGGATGTTGATCATCTTTCTGTATGTTTCATCTATTTGTCTTTCAACTATATGTTTTATCTGCTTCCTCTGTTTTAACTTTTTCTGTGTAAATTGTCTGTTTTAACATTTACTGTCTATGTGTGAATGATTTCTTCTGCTCTCTGATAATTGCCTTCTTCCTCTTAATAAAGGCTTTTAAATAGATTTCCTTTCGAATCTTGGAGTAAACAAGTTTTATGACTAGTATCAAAATTGTTTATCCAAGCTTTTTGGTCTTCTAATTACCTACAAGATACAACAATTCGTTAATAAAACATAGGTCTGAGAAGGTGACAAATGGCTCTATTTGAACTGAGAGGTCTGTGGAAGGAGTCCAGAAGGTGTTCCAGAGGTAATCATGGTGAAATCTTGTCGCAGAGACTCAGGGTGGCGTAAATGGCTAAGACAAGTTTTTAGTGAAAAACAAGCGAAAAGAGTGAAAATGAGTGTCTTTGGCTTTTTAATGGGTAACAGATAAATTTGGTGCGGAAATTCATATTATGAATAGTGATGGTTTTGGCTTTAGTGGGGAGGGGGTATTAAGGCTCATCACACCACTTTTGGCCATCGGGCAGTATTTTTTGGAGAGCACACAAGTAAACGTGATGTTGCCACGTAACAGCAAGGAGCCCGAGAAAAACCACGAATCTCGCATGCTCTTGGGCTGGTAAAGGTTGGAGATTGGGAGAACGCGATATGGATGTGTGCCTTTAGATCTGGGGGTGATAGATCTAACGGCTATCGCATGGTCAAGATGCATAAAATATAGTGAGGCGGAGATTAGTGGGGCCCAGGAATAATTACAGTTAATTTGTAATTATTTAATGAATAAGTCCAGTGCGGGTTAAAAGTATAATGCACAGGTTTAAGGAGTGGGACCGGGGTTCAAGTTTAGCGGGGTTTGTTAACTGCGCTGAGGGGGTGGGTTAAATATCCATAAAAAAAGTGAATTTTCACAGTTAATGTAAATAAAATGGGAGGGAAGAAAAACTTAGGATATATGGGGTTTTATGGTTTAAAAGGGGTTTTTGGGTTTTTGTCAGGAAATGTATGAATGATAGAGTTAATAAAGTAATGCGGGGTGGGGGCAGGGGATTTAATCTTAGGATAAAATGGTTTTAGTGGGTTTTTAGGGAAAAAGGAAATTAATAGGGGGGGGGGGGATTTTTAAAGGGAATGACTAGGGAAAAGGGTTGAAATTAATGAAGCAAGGTTAAAATGAGGGGAAAGGGTATTTTTTCAAGGGGAATTGGTTTCACACTAGGCAAAAGGGGTTTTGGGTTGGGAAATGACCTTGGAGGGTAACTTTCTAGGGAAATGTGTGAAACCAAGGGGTAAGGGTCAAAATGAAGGGAAAAGGGCATTTTCTTAGGAAATTATGGGATAATGGGGAAATTAGCAAGTATGTAGTGGGGGGTGAAATGAAATGAGGGGAAGTTAACCAAATCAACTTATGAACATCCTTTCACTTTCAAAACTATTCTTGCACACTGAAACATAGGATTAAGCATGATAAATGTGCTTATGCTTCAATCAACCTTGTACTTCTGCAACCTTTCTCTACTTACCCTTTACTTACCCTAACATTTTTTCTTCACTTTATTGGGTGCATTTAGACTAGCAGACCCTTTCTTTCCTTTTTTCTTTTTGAAAAGAAAACTATCTAATTCTAACCTTATATCTTCCAATGACTCAAATTAATCTTATGAGCACATTTTATTTCTCTACCTAACTATTGATCTGCCAACATTAAATAGTTTGGCTAGATCCTTATTCTCTATCTATAAACATGAAATTTAAAACATGAAAAAGTTAAGATTAAACAGTTTAACTATCATCAGTTGTGGCATTTATGACAAGCTGCACACAACCATTATTTTGCATAGTAAAGTAAAATGTAGTGGCACTTAGACTTGCACACTTTCATGATCTGTTTTTGTTTGGGGTTCATATTTTTTTACATTTTTGATCTTTTATTATTCTTTTTGTCGTTTGATATTTCTTTTAGGACATACCCTATTTACATTTTTTTAACTTTTAATATGGAAAACATTTTGCAAAAAGAAAAAGTATGTACAATATTACAAGACTAACCATAGACAATTCAAAATTATGAATCCTATTATTATAGGACCCTAACAAGACAAATTTCCATTTCTTTCATAATATTTAGAGTTTGATACACTCAAACTAGCATTTGATCAATTTTGCAAAGTAGGATTTCATTTCCATCTCTTCCATCTTCACTCTTTCAGTAGATCTCATCCATGATTCCATTTTCTTCAGCAATTTCTTCATGCATAAGGTAGATAGTTAGTTCATTAAATTATGCTTTTCTAGATCATGAGAATTCTCTTGTTTACATGACCTTCTGGAAATTACACATGTTTGATGCAGAGTAGGTGATTCAAAAGTAGAAAGAAATCTCATAGTCAGAAACCACCTTCCAACTTCATCCACCTATAAGCATTCCTTGTTTTCATCAAAACCTTCGCCAATTTCGTCATTTTACATAGAAATTTCCTCAAGCATTTTGAGTGAATCCAACCATCTCCTAAATTTGGTTTTGGGTTCTGAGTGATCCTAGGCATTTTCTCACTCCATTCCACCAATAAACCACCTTTCGTAAGCTTTCTGTCACCTCCAACACCCATCGTTTCTCTCACGACTATATCCTGTAGAAATACAGGGAATCTTGTAGGTTTCTAGTACATCCTGTAGGTTTTCCTGTAGTGGCCTATTTTGAGGCAGAATTGAGGAAAAACCTCTAGGAAGCCTCCCAAGGTCACCCAAGGGTCTCCCAAACCTTCCAACCATCTCCTAAACCTTCCAGCCATCCATCAACACCCCTAAACCACCTACCATGTCACCAAACAATATTAGCTTACACACTTGATATTTCATGAAAAGCATAAAAAGACAAAACAAATTCATTACAGTCCTTTACATGCATAACAATGATGTTTGATGTTTTTACTTCCATGCTTACGACAGTAGCATTTTGTTCATGTTAATTTAGCATTATTACAAAGCATAGCTCTTAGCAGTTAATTAGGAAATGGTGTGCCCTAGCACTGAATTTCAGTCTTTTTCATTTTTGCAATAGATCAACTCTCTCTTAGAGTAGATTTCTATTTCTTTCATCAAGGAACCAAGCTTCTTCTGAATGGACAAAAGTCTGGCTTGAAAACCCTAGTGGTCTCTCACCAGCTGAACAGTGACAAAAGGCAGAACCATCACTTTTACTTGCGTATACAACACTTTCACCTCCAAGTTTGTACGAACCCCGGGTTGATAAAGTAAAGCTAGTAGCCCAAGAGTTGCAACATTCATGTTGCAATATTGGTGCTCATCATGTAGTGCGAAACCGAAAAACTGGGAGTTTATTTATCTTATCCATCTCAATGTTTGGTAATTCCCAATTAGGTTGTGGCTGAAATCCCTGCTCTACAACTCTAGTATCAAGAAAAACATCTGTATTACTTTTGTTCAAAAACCTTGTAATCCATGCCCATTTTTTTCTCATGTGCTGCTTTATGAGACTCAATAGAGAAATCAAAATTTTTCCTAGCATCCATATTGATGAAGATAAAAGGACTATAAGCACCTGAAAAATTGTAGATTTGCAATCATGGGTCATGCCTTGTGCCCAAAAACACCTCTCCTCGGCAGCAATGGGACTTATCGTAGTAGACACCTTTATCTTTCACTTACAACAGATATGTTTCTTCCTTCTACCTCGAACAGAATGGATAGAATGGCTTTGATACCAATTTTATGAGTGTGCACTGTCTCAAAGAACACAAGGAAACTATCACAAAATAACTCATAATACAATATAAGTGTTATCTATGTAACATATTTATTAAACTAAATTGTAAATGCATCTCTTCACTCTTAACACAATTATTTGAATATTTAAAATAAAATATTCTTTTAATTTTGAATATTATTTTTTAAATAATGAATATATATATATATATATATATATATATATATATATATATATATATATATATATATTTGATATAAAGGAAAAATTTAATAATCCAACAAAATTTTCATGTGTTAATTCTAAATATTTTAATGAAAATCCAATTTCAATAAATAAATTCAATGTTAAATATTTGAAATTAGTGTAATCATATTAATGAAATGGTTAATGAATATTAATAAGCATCAAAACACTTGCACATATATCACATGTCACCTAGATTTAAAAATATAAAAATTAACTAAAGATTTAAAAGATAAAAAGTATATAAATTATATCTTTATTTTAGATTATTATTACATCCATCAACATGTTTATTTTGAAATTGGGCTATCATAATTTTAATTTAATTATCAATATTTCTTAGGTGGATGGTAGGGATTTAACCTATATGGAATATTCTCGAATATTCTTAATGATAGTCACAAATCAAAGGTTTAAATTTATCTCTAAAGATGTTATGGCATTTTTGTTCTTTCGATTAAATTGATTAAATAAAAAAATTTCATATGAAAGTCTCATATGAAATGAGTTACGGTTTTTGGATATGTCGTATTAATAAGGCCATGGTATTGTAAAACAATATATTTAGAGGTTAAAAATATGCTTGGTAAAATGAGATTGAATTTTCATGGTTAAAAATCTTGTTATATATATATATATATAGACAAAAAAAGATATTCCCTTTGATAAGAACTCCCCTACTTCTGTCCTATCCTCACTATGCATCATTTGATCTTTCATTAGGCGATTGAATTATGCTTATCGGTTTAGTTGAATTACGCTGACATGTGGTGGTTGTGACTAGATCGACAATTGCGAAGGCTCATTTCTTGTCAGACCAGTCTCTTCTGCAAGGTATACAGGTTTCTTATATAGTTAGGGTTTCATTTATCGTGCTTGAATGTTCATCGTTACTTTATCCCTAACCATTGCTTTGTAATTATGGATGTAGACCTTTTATTGTGAAGTTATTTCTCTCTTCATTCCTGAGCAATTTTCAAGCGATTTCCAGTTGACTCCTCTAGGGTTTTTAGAGAAAATCACTACCTTTTTGACATTTATTTACCCCTAACTACTGATCTATAATTGTGGATGCAGATTCTTTTTGAAAAGTTATTTTTCTCTTCATTCTTGATCGATTTCCAAGAAATTTCCAGTCGACTCCTCAAGTGTTTTCAAAGAAAATCACTACCAAAAATCACTACCAAGAGGGTTTCTGACATATTTTGTTATCTCAAAAGATCACCACACAGGTAGTAAGTTCTTCCTTCAGCCCTTACTCATATTCATTAATTTTGATTCCCAATTTACCTTCCACAGTCCACACTCTAAGAATTGGTTAATATTTGAGTAGGGTTTCGGAGCTATGACAACTTCCCTATCTTTTACACAGGTAAATCTTACCTCTATTTTTTTTCACCATAGAACCACTCCAAGGAGATTCTTTTAATAAATTCTTGTTTTGGGTGTCTACAAGTTTGAACCTTTATTTTCTGAGGTGTTCTCCCCCAACGATTCATTTAGCAATGGTTTTTCTTGATAATCGGTCGACATTCTATGTTCTTATTCATTTTCTTTTGCTAATTTCCAGATTTTGTCAAAAGAAAATGTGTGCATTCTTTCACCTCTAATCACAACCACGGTAGTAGTTATATAGGTTTGTTATATACTTAGGCTTTCATTAATCATGCTTGAATTTTAGGAATTTCTCTTACTGTAACTATTGTTCTGTAATTGCAGATGCACACTCTTTTTGTTAAGTTATTTCTCTCTTTGTTCTTGAGTGATTTCCAATCAACTCCTTTAGGGTTTTCAAAGAAAATCACTACGAAGAGGGCTTCTGACATATTTTGTTGGCTCACAAAATTTCCGCATAGGTAATTAGTTCTTCTTTCAACCCTTACTGATATTTAATATTCTTTTTCAAAATTTACCTTCCACGTTCCACGCTCTAATAATTGGTACATAGTCCACACTCTACGAATTGGTTAATATTCTATCAGGGTTTCAGAGTTATGATGGCTCCCAGGGCTTTTACATTTTCTTCTTGGTTTTGTATAAGTTCAATAGTTCTTGTAAATATTGAGAGAAATTAGTTGACCCAAAACCCTTGGTGGCTGGGTTTCCTTTGGGAAGTTCTTTGTAAATATTTGAAGTCTATTTTGGAGATTAGTGGAGGTCATTTTTCCTATCTTACTGGTGGATTTAGAAGAAAGGCTCCTTATAAGAAAGGAAGTATATGGCCACTTCAGGATAGCCATATTCTAGATGATGATGATGATATTGAACCCTAGCTAACACAAATAAAAATGAAAATAGTGACATTGAAAGAGCCAGAAAAAGAACAAGCACAACTACCCTTTGTTCTAGCCATTGAAGCAGATTTGAAAAATGAAGTAGATTGCATTGAGAAAATTTTGTCCCCGTCTCCAACCAAGGAGGAAAACTTGAAAGAGCAAGAAGAGTGTGAATTTGATCAGGTGTTATTGAAGGATCTAGCCAATGTATTGGACGAGGGAATGACCTCTTCAATGCAGAAAGGAATATCTAGTGACATGTCATTTCATCTAGGCATTCATAGAAAACCTGTACATATGAATAGGTTAGGGAACATATTAGCTGAATCATGGGATTTTGTTGCAAAATGAGAAACCTTTGATGTTGAATATTGCCCTCGAGCACACCTTAACTATAATTTTAATTTCGACAATACTATAAAGAAACCACGAGGGCTTCAATCAATGAACCTATGTCATATCATGTGCGTTTGTGGCATATTAAACAATACCCCTAATTTGACTACATATTGGAAAGTACCTCTAAAAATAACATTATTTAACCCCCTACCAATAAAAACCAATTACACTTTCCCAATTTAAAAAACCCTACTTTCACTAGATATTGTAGGTATCCATTTTTTCATTAACATTTTTTATACCCCTTTATATTTTCTCATTAATTTTCAGCTCCATTTGTTATACCTGCCAAAATAAACACCATTTACCCCCTGCTATATGATCAATATATTATGTCATTTTTTCCTCGATATATATCCCATAATATGAATGAACATGGTAGGGTATTTCTCTCGATTGAAGCCCCCGTGAAAGAAAAACTCGCATAAAAGATAAAATGCATATCCTTATTATAGGATGGATATTTGAGTTCAAATCACGCAAGGGGTGTCATGATGTTAGTTATATATCCCCTATAGGTCAAAATTAGTATTCTCTTTTATGAGCATATTTGGCATGGAATAATAAGAAAAATATTCAGGGAGTAACAAATGGAAATCACGACGATAATGTGGAAAAGACTAACAAGTCAAGAAAACGTTTTTGGGGGGGTTTCTTCATTTCCTCCTCTACAAAAACCTCGGTCATGGGTTGCAAGAAACATGTCTTCAAATACTATATATCCAATATGTCAAGGAGATTCTATAGTTCTAGGGAAGTAGTAAAACCTGAAAACGACAATAATGAAATTGCTAAGGATGCTTTGAAAACTAACACAAGACTAAAGTGACGGGTATTTAGGAGACAAAATATGTGTAACTGTGTCAATAAAAGGATAAATGTTTTAGGGGAAATTTTTCATCTTACAAAAAAATATACTAGGGTAAATGAATTTACCTTTGAATCAGAGAGATTTGACCAAAAAAAGTGATGAGAAGTGCAAGCGCACAATGACCGAAACTCAAAAATTGAAGACAAGGTCTATTAGCAATTTTTGCATTTGGTAGTGAAAAGCATAAAGTTGGTTTAGAATATTTTCTTGAAGGTTACAAATGGAATAAAGTTAGACCATTCCTCCATGTGAAAATAAATGGGAAACTAGACAATGGTTACCGAATTTGGTTGCTTCCTGCTACTCCATGAAAATTAAAGGATTTATCTTCAGGCCAGGTGTTGACAATGTTAGATACCGCCAACATATAGAGGATCTTCCCGATATAAGGTCTGAACTAGACCTCACACTTTTTGGTGTAGGAACAACCTGACTACCATTTTAATTAAATATGTGCCTTGACTTTAGCTATCAACATGACAAAGAAGCACAATTGTCCTTTCGAATGAGCAAGCTAGTATGTCTTGTGAGTGTTCAATTGTTAATGTATCAAGGTTCTTCTACTACGTGGGGGGAAATTAAGTGAGCCTCTAAGTCATAAGTAATAGTACTACCATAATGGAGGCACACACAAATAAGTAAGACTCGTCTAACATCAAGAAAAATAGTTCAAAAGGATGTGACGATCTTATAGCATAACAACACATTTCCAACTAGGAGCACTGAAGTAACTAAAATAGTTAAATTAATCTAGTCTTAATGGAAGCAAACATGAACCATAAACATTCAAATAATAGTCTTAGAAACATTCACAATCCATATGTGAAAACATGTTGCCCTAGAAGGCTTCAATATCAAGCACATGTCCCAAGTTACATAAATGCAATGAACACCACTAACTCCAATAGTGGAGCATAAGAGCCACTACTTACTCCACAAAGTACTAACTTTTTCTATCTAATTCCTTCTAAGAGAAGCCAAGGTTAAAATTCCTTTACATGAGAAATGAGGATCTATTTATAACTTAAGGAATGACCTTTTACATCCTCATGACTCTAGATTTCTAACTTCTTGTGACATTTGGACTTCTACTACCTTTGTGATTCCAAATGACTTTTGGAATTACATATAAATTTTTATAATACATTTCTTTTAGAATTCCATGAATATTTTAGTTCACACATGACTCTTAGACTTCCACTTATTTGTCTTTACAATGATTACAACATTACATCATGACTTCCACATCATCATGTGATGAGACTTGACATGTCACTATCTTTGATGACTAGGACTAATAATGAATGATGACATGGAATTTCTCGAGTGGTGACATGGCTCCCAATTATATCCTTTTTCTTTGGGCAGCCTCAATTGTTGATTTCCTTACCCTCTAAAGGTTCTTTAATTTAATAGAGACTTTGGTATTGCTTTGATCATCACAATTCAAGCATATTCTTCATTATTTCTGATCTTCCTTCGTTTGGTATCCTTGCTCGATCTTCCTCATGTGTGCTTTCATGGTGTTTCTGGAATACATGTGTCTACAATCACTTATGACGAGAAACTATCAGCCTAGAAATATCCTATTCTACCACAATACATGCATACTTTTTGTTGAGGCCTTTCTAGTGCACTTAAGAGTAAAAAAGGGATTTAGGGTGCATGGCCGCACTTTGAAAGGTTGAATGGCTTGAGAGGATAGGCTTCGGTGCTTTGACATGTGCCTATGTGCTCAAAGGAAGAAGAGAATCAAGGAAAGATGTGTGGCGCAAGTCCGAAGGACAAATGGAAAAGCTTAGGGCTTCCCAAGTGTGTTGTGCACTCAAGGGAGTGATGAGGGCGCAGGGCACACACCTGAAGGATGAAGGATGAAGGATTTAGGCCATTGGAGTGTGCTTATATGCTCAAGAAGTCTAGGAGGGAGTAGGGCACACTCTTGAAGGTTGAAGGCTAGTGGTTCATGCATGCGCTCATGTGCTCAAAGAGTCCAAGAGGGTGCATGGCCCATGAGGGAAGGCTGAAGGGTGAAGCTTAGTGCCTTCATGGCGCGCCTATGATCTCAAGGAGGGTGCACTTCTTCGATTCAAAGGAGTGCGCTAAAAGAAGACATGGTTTTTTTTTAAGGGAGAAGTTCATAGTAAGGAAGGGGAAAGAAAGTGTAGGAGTGCACCTAGTGCTCTTGGAGGGTGCATGTCACACTTACGAACACTAAAGGATTCCTCATCAAGGTTTCAGAGTGTGAACGTGCACTCTTAACCTTAATGAGTTCACTTTGAACCAAAAATTTATCTAAGTCTAAGATATGGGACGAGGCGTGAAGAGGATGAGTTTATGCATATAACCAAGCGCGATGCACACTAACTCATCAAGGAAACTTAGCAAAACATGAACAATGGTACATATTCATTGAAACGAAACTTTGTACACATTCCCCAAGTATAACAAGGGATGTGTGTGCGATTGCGACCCAAAAGTTTCATTTTATGACAACAAAGATGTTATGACCATTAAATGCACTAAAAGATGTTATGAACAATGAGACGACACTTGAGACTGGTTAAATACACTTAACATACATATAATAACATGAAACGACCTTTTATAGTCAAAGCAACTCTAGATACAACACACTAGTAGAAAATGACTAATTAGTGACTAGGTGACTAAAAATGTTAGTCGCCATAGATTTTCCAAGTGAAATACTACAAAAAATGAGTAATATTAAGTGACCGAACTAGAAACGACTAACATAAATCACTAATTTAGTCATGGGTTAAAATATGTGACTAGCTAATAAGTAATACAACTAAATATGACTAACATGAATTACTAATTTAGTCTAAGAACAAAAATACAACTATGTAACAAGTACTACAATAATATGAACCAATTTTTTATGTTAGTCATCTTAATTGTGTCAAGCAATCTAAACTTACAAGTCATAGGGGATTGAAAGGTTGTTAAAGATTGGTTGAAAGGTTATCCTTCCTTAAACACTTCTTCATCCTCACATGGTGTATAGGTGGGACAAATTTGCATTATTTATCTATAATAATTTGTAATTTTAAAAATATATATTTTTAATAAAAAAAATATTTTATGTATTTTTTAAAATTCTATTCATTTAATCTAATTGGATCTAGCTCCAATTTGAAATTAATTTGAAGGGAAATTTTATTTTTTAAGACTACAATATCAAATAAAAACTACTTTAATTTCATATTAACTGACCTAGATCCATCTTAACCCTAGACCTATCAAGCACCGAGAGGGGTCCAATCTCTCGAGGTGCAAACTTTTATTTTCTAGTGCAAAACTTGAGGAAATGCTTGCACCTCGAGAGATTGGATCTCTCTCGGAACTTGATATTTATAAGGTTAATATGGATCTAGGTTGGTTATAGAGTACTATATAATATCTATATTTGTATTTGTGTCTCTTTGTTATTCCCTCTCTCTATCTCACCCCCCAAACGTACACACACTCTCTCTCCCCCTCTCTTCCCCTTCTCTATCTAACTCTCTCTTCCCCTTCTCTCCGTCTCTATCTATATCCTTCTCTCTATTCCCTCCTGCTCTCCTCTCTCCCTCACTCTCTCTCCATGACTCCCTTTTCACCCCTCTCTCTCTCCACCTTTCTCCCACTATGTTTTTCTTGTTCCCTCCCTCTCATACCCCCTCCAATTTCATCTCTCTCTCCTCATCACTATCTTCCTTCCTCTCTATCCCTTATCTCCCACCTCCCTCTACCTCTCCCCCCAAACCACTCTCCCTCTCTCTCACTCTCTCTTCCTTCCAACTCTATCACTATCTCCTCCCCCTGTCCTTCTCCATCTCTCTCCCTTCCCCTTCTCTCACTATCTATATCCTCTTCTGTTCTTTCTATTCCCTCCTCTCCTCTCTCCCTCACTCTCTCTCCATCTCTCCCTTCTCACTCCTCTCTCTCTCTCGACCTCTATCTCTCTATGTATTTTTTCTTTCCTCCCTCTCTCCCCCTCTCCAAATCCATTTCTCTCTCTCTCTCCTCTCTCTTCCTTCCTCTCACTCCCTCTCTCTCCCCCCCCCATTACACTCTCTTTTTCTCTCTCTCTTTCCTCAAACTTTTTCACTATCTCCCTCCCTCTCTCTGCCCACTCCCAAACTCTTTCTTAAATTTGATCACATTGTATTGTGTTTAAGAAATTATCTAAATTAAAAAAACTTAATTGGTTGTAAAATACTAAACGTATATTTTGGATCAATCATGTCAAAGGAAATAAAATATTGAAAAACTTTAAAAAGCCATGCACTATATTTAATCAATAATACTAGGGACTACTGATAAAATCTCCTGCATCCTAAAAAAGAATAGGATTCTAACCACCTTCAAACCATTAAACACCATCCATAGCTACCTTAATCCAATCAAAGACAAAATTGATCCAAAATGTCATAAGGGTGTCTACTTAATCCCCTGCTCATGCGACAAGCCCTATGTAGGTGAGACTGTGATATCCTTTAACACAAGAATCCAAGAACACTCAGCTGACATTAAACATAATCGATCTAAATCATCAACTTTAGCAGAACATTCTAACAAAACTAAGCGCCATATTTGTATAGAAGATACTCGCATCTTAGCTAGACGTGATCAATAATTCATAAGGAAATTCAGAGAAGCCATAGAGATTAGCAACCACCCCAACAACCTCAATAGAGACGACGGATGGACCATAAGTCAAAACTGGATTCCAACCCTGTCATCCAAATTTACCCCTCCCTAACTATAATTCTCCTCTAATTAATAATAATAATAATAATAATAATAATTTAATCCATTATAAGTAAAAGTAAATTATGACCTTAATATATTTAACAAGAAATTAAAATTAACAATAACTTAAAATTAGCAATAACTTAAAATTAACAACAAAAATATTTAATATCATTAATAAAAGTTAACTCAAACATTATTAATATAACTACAAGCAATTTGTGTAATATACATTTTATAATATATTTTAATTTATTGTTAAAATGTATTATTATTAATATTACTGTAATATATATTAATTTAGTGTAATATTACTATAATATATTTCATAACATATATTAGTTTTATTGTTAAAATGTAATAATAATAATAAATATGTATATACTCCCCTCATTCCGTGGTCCTTTCCACCGATGATCCGACGCATTCCTCTGATACATTCATCGCCCAGAAATGCGTCCATATGACCTCCTCCTCTGATTCAGAAAAGGAGGCCCCCCCTGAGGAGAACCCCAATCTTCAAGTTGTTATTGCTCATTCACCCCAGGATGGTTGGGTTGAAGTCAAAAAATGGAAAGGGAAAAAGCTTCGTGTTGAGGATTGTGCCCATTCTAGGTAGAAGTCAGTCTTTTTGCTTCCAGCCTTATGTTGTAGCTTCTTCCTTGTTTCACTCCTTCTCCGGAACCGAGGTTGATAGTCCTATCATTTCCGGTTGCTGATCTTCTGTCTCTCTTGATTGTATCATCTTGTATCATATTTTTGTTTAATAGAATTAGTCTAATTCAAAATAATAATAATAAATAAATAAATAAATAATAAATAAAATAAATAAAATAATAAATAATAAATAATAAATAATAAATAATAGTAAATAAATAAATAAATAAAATAAAATAAAATAAATAAAAATAAATAAATAAATAAATAAAAAATACATATGGATATACTATTTTATTAATAAAAAACCAATCAAAACATAATAAAATAATTATAATAAAACATAATTAAAATAATAGGATATAAATTAAAACAACTATAGCCCTAATTAAATAATAATTTAATAATAAATTCAATAAAATATAATTAGAGTAATAAGATATAAATTAAAACAATTAAAATAATAAAATATAGTTAAAATAATAAGATATAAATGTATGACCCTAATAAAATAATAACTCAATTAATCCTAATATCTATTGGCTAAATTAAAACAACTATAGCCCTAATTAAATAATAATTTAATAATAAATTCAATAAAATATAATTAGAGTAATAAGATATAAATTAAAACAATTAAAATAATAAAATATAATTAAAATAATAAGATATAAATGTATGACCCTAATAAAATAATAACTCAATTAATCCTAATATCTATTGGCCATGCATCTCATATATCTATTTATTTAACTTAAAAAAAAGATGAGTTTTCATTAATCTTTCACATCCTAAGATGAACCACCGTTGCTGGTTCGAAACGTCGATCAAAAGAAACCTAATGCGATGAATCTGGAAGATGATCTACACAATTATGAAGATCGCAGTCAATTTGCTTGCTCTCGTCCCTTGGATCCTTAACTAAGATGGATCTATGTTGTTCTATATATATATATATATATATATAGAGAGAGAGAGAGAGAAAGAGAACGGCATAGATCCATCTTAGGTTAATTTTATTAAAACCTTAATTTAATTTCCATGGGAATATTTTTAGTAGTCGTGAGGATAGAGTGTTTAGATATATCTCAAATTGTAACATTTTCAAAAAAATGTTGTATAATTAAATTAAAATAAAATATTTTTACTATGAAATAAGTTATGGTTTTTTGGCATGTGGTATTGATAAGCCATGGTATTGGTCCATGGTAAAGTTGGGGTGAATATCCATGGTTAACAATTGTCATATTGTTATAAAATATTTTGATTGTGAAAAAAATTATGTTTTTTGGGCATGTGGTATTGATAATCCATGGTATTGACCCATGGTATTGTAACACATGCTATTTTTATAAGTTAATAATATCTATCGTAATGTGGGGGAGATCCACAGTTAAGAATCTTGTCATATTGTGATAAAATATTTGGTTGTGAAATAAGTTATGGTTTTTGGACTTGTAGTAATGATAATCCATGGTATTGGCCCATGGTATTGTAACAAAGTCTATTCACAAGTTAATAACAAAATCAAAATATAGCAAATTGAATTTTATTATTTTTATTAATTTAACTTTTTATTATTAATTGAGGTCATATTTAAATGTTTACACTCATCCCAATATCATTTGTAACTTCTTATTCTTATTTTTAACTTAGCGCCTTACGCAAAAATAACAAATTCTTATTAAAAATAAATCATTTAATCCAATTTCAATTTATATATTTTATTTTATATTATAAATATTTCTTTTATTTTTTCCATTATTAATGTTCCTTTTCTTTTTCATTTCTAGATTAGCGTTGGGTTCAAATAAAAAATTCACATATTACAACATCACATTGTAGCACGTAGCACTACATTTTTCTCTGCCTTTTCTAAGGAAGACCATCAACGTGATCTATGGATTTCATGGGAACCACCTCACAAGAGCATCAACATTTTTCGCTGCCTTTTCTAATGAAGACCATCAACCTGATCTATGGATTTCATGGGAACCACCTCAAGAGAGCACTACATTTTTATCTGCCTTTTCTAATCAAGACTATCAATGTGATCTATGGATTTCATGGGAACCACCTCATGAGAGCATCAACATTTTTCTTTGCCTTTTCTAATGAAGACCATCAACGTGATCTATGGATTTCGTGGGAACCACCTCAGGAGAGCATCAACGATTAGATGGAGATTTTGGTAATTTTTACATGGATATGAATTTAGACCCTCGTAATCCATGGTATTGGCCCATGGTATTGTAACAAAGTCTATTCACAAGTTAATAACAAAATCAAAATATAACAAATTGAATTTTATTATTTTTATTAATTTAACTTTTTATTATTAATTGAGGTCATATTTAAATGTTTACACTCATCCCAATATCAATTTTAACTTCTTCTTCTTCTTTTTAACTTAGCATCTTACGCAAAAAAAACAAATTATTATTAAAAATAAATTATTTAACCCAATTTCAATTTACATATTTTATTTTATATTATAAATATTTCTTTTATTTTTTCCATCATAAATGTTTGTTTTCTTTTTCATTTCCAGTTTAGCGTTGGGTTCAAATAAAATATTTACATATTACAACATCACATTGTAGCACATAGCATTGCATTTTTCACTGCCTTTTCTATATTTGTGTGGAAATGCTAGAAGAATGAAGACCATCAACGTGATCTATCTACGGATTTCATGGGAACCACCTCGGGAGAGCATCAACTATTAGATGGAGATTTTTGTAATTATTACATGGATATGAATTTGGACCCTGGAGAGTTCTTCCTTTTTACTAAAGATGACTTTTATTACCGCCAATAATTCATGAAAAGACAATGCACAAGTAATTTTGGTAATTTCTACATGGGTATGAGTTTGGACTCTAGAGAGCTCTTCCTTTTTACTAAAGATGATTTTTCTCCTTATGGGTAAGCAATTTCGAGGGTTTATATGATCAAAGCATAAATTTTATCTAGAGTTGAGGGTTTAATGATTATGATAATGCAGATCTTAATTGTGGCCAACAATTCATGAAATGACAATGCACAAGTAATTTTGGTAATTTTTACATGGGTATGAATTTGGACTTTGGAGAGTTCTTCCATTTTACTAAAGATGATTTTTTTTCTTATGGGTAAACAATTTCGAGGTTTTATATGATCAAAGCATAAATTTTCTCGAGTTGAGGGTTTAATGATTATGATAATGCAGATCTTTATTACGACCAGCAATTCATGAAAAGACAATGCACAAGTAATTTTGGTGATTTTTACATGGGTATTAATTTGGACTCTCGAGAGTCTTCCCTTTTACTAAAGATGATTTTTGTTCTTATGGGTAAACAATTTCAAGGGTTTATATGATGAAAGAATAAATTTTATCTAGAGTTGACAGTTTAATGATTGTGATAATGTAGATCTTGATTGCGGCCAACAATTCATGAAAAGACAATGCACAAGTAAGAATTTTTCATGTCCTTATTGAGATTTTGGTATTTTTTACATGGGTATGAATTTGGACTATGGAGAGTTATTCCTTTTTACTAAGGATGATTTTTTTTCTTATGGCTAAACAATTTCGAGGGTTTATGTGATCAAAGCATAAATTTTATCTAGAGTTGAAGGTTTAATGATTATGATAATTCAGATCTTGCAGGTCTTGATTGTGGCCAACAATTCATCAAAATACGTTGCACAAGTAATAATTTTGCATGTCCTTAGTTTAATGATTATGATAATGCAGATTCATCAAAGGGCAATGGACATAGATTTTGCATCTCCTTATTGCACCTTTCTTTAGTGTTTGATTGTTTGTGTAATGGACTCTACCATGCCCAAATTCAAAGGGCTCAAGTGATGCAAGCAAACTTTTTGGTAGGATGCAAATGCTAGACCTTCTTGAAACTTTGCTACATGAAATTAAAATTTATTGCAATCATAAACATAAAATATTTTGTGTTTCATCCTTAGATTCTGATCTCAATGCCCGCAGTTTCAAACCATGTTACTATATTTTAAGTATAATGTACTTAGATCCATTAAACCTTACAACTCTCCAAATATTAGGTTAATTTCAGCTAAAAGGAATGAACCTGAATGGCTTTTACAGTTTAGATTCAATGCTTCCAAACAATGATTAAAAGTGGAAGAACCCAAATGGTATGATAACATTTACCCACCCATCAATTTCCAAGACCTTTCCTATTATTAACTTAAACAGAGAGAGTAGAAGCAAAAAAGGAGCATGGATAAGGTGGACCCTGACTTGCTTGATACTTTTCAAAAGTTGGGCATGCCCTTGACTAGAAGAAGAGATTGACCAACGTTGTTGTAGATGTTGTTTTTGACAATTTTTTCATTGCTACCATGCATAGGTAGACTCTATAGCCAGTTGATGTTATCTTTTGTTTATTATAAGAGGTAATTCAAGAGTACCTTTATGTAGTTAGGAAGTAGCTTGGCAAGGTTGTTCCTCCTGCTAATAACTATTATGCTGCATTGTATTTTTTTTTTAGTGATAGTTCCTTCTATTAAATCCCCAAGCACACTTTGTCACCCATGGAAATATCCACTTATTTAAGGACGAATGAGATGGAGACCAGGTAGTTTGTGAGGTCTCTTATTGTTGTAGATGAGAGGAGTTCTGTAAGGTGAGAGGAGTTTTCTGACATATATTGAAGGATGCATTGCACCATTTTATGACACATATCATATCCATGCCATAGTAGTGGATCTCTATTACACCAAGGGAACAATGATAAAGTATTCCACTGCAAAGAATTTGTATGTCATGGACGAGGAATGCATACGTGAGATATATAATTTTATTACGAAAAGAGGTTTGTGTGATGGAAACAATTCCTACAGGTAAATCATATCATTATATTTCTATGAAATATCAGAATGTGTTCAATACAAAAATATGTATGCACTTTTGAATTTATTTATGTTGTAATAAGATCAAGACTATAGTTGTTATTGCAAATAATTGGGATCTACCATGTATGTTTACTTTACTACATGGAATTCTTGATTTGTTAGATCCCAACTAGTTAGGGTTGAATTTATTTTTGTTGTAATTAGATTAAGAATAAAGTTGTCATTTTAATTACTGAAATATACCATGTAAGATTTAGTGAATACATGAAATTTTTTATTTGTTAGAGCCCAGCTGATTACGATTATGAAGAGTCCTCTTTCATGAAAATATTCATGAATTCTCTATTCTTTCTCAAAGAATTACATATTACAAAAAGGTAGAAAATAAATGAGATGAAACTGAATGGTTTCTGTTTTAAAATGTGTGGAGGGAGTATAAAATCATTTTCAGTTGCATTCAAATATTTTGGAGCACTAACTAAAGTACTTCAATTTTCTCCTAGTTAATTCCAATTCTACTATCCTAATGCTTCGAGAAGTCCTTCTCCAAAGTGATCCCTTAACCATCTTGGAGGGAAATTGATTACTTTATTGGAACCCATGGATTACAATTTTATTAGGAGCAAGGGATGAGAAAGCTTCATATTCTTCAATATATTCCACAAGTTAAAAGCATATGCAATGATTTCCTTTTTGTTTAATTGATACGACAATCACTCAACAATTTGTTAGGATTTTGAGACCGTTTTCAATGAATTTTTATTATGAAAGTTATGTTCTCAATTAAAGAAATTAAAGAAAAGGTGAAAATGATTCAACGTAAGGATTTTCTATTTTAGTGCCTAAGGATGCCTTGCTAATGTGAAGGGATTGGTACTTTCTTGACTCAAGATTAGTCGCATTTGACTTCCTAGCATTTCTTTTAATTTCATTTATGTTGTGTTTATATTGCTATCCTTGAAGTTGGTGATCTACTGTGTGTGTAATAGGAAGTATTAAATACTAAACACTCTCGAAGGTGATATTGATGGATGACTCACTTTAAAATGACACTACTTGAAAATTTAGTATTACATGATCATGAAAAGAAATTATTAACCAATATTAAAGGGAAGATGATTAACGTGCAGTGTTTCTTGGCTTGTCATATAATTAATGCATTGTGGCCCCCAATAATATATTTCAGGCTGCACTTTGGTTGTTACTTGTGGAGCTTCCCTTTGGCTTCGAAAAACATCGAGGATAAATTTCCACTACATTGGCATTGGACATCATCAAAGAGGAATTTACCAAAATCAATAGAGGACATGGGAGAAATTGGTAAAATGAGCAGATAATGCTAGAGAAACACTTAGGCGCCATATTTTCTTATGTATTTAGATTCACTCAAAATTCACTAGTCACGAAAAGTACCTTCTTTTCTGAATATTTTCATGTATTCATAAATACTAAAAACACAATGTTAGACTAATTGTTAAAACTAATAATTATTTCATAGTCATAATTTATAATTAAATATTATAATATGATTAATATTATTGGACACAACTATAGGGTACGATTGTGAGGGGAATTGTGACAATATATATATACACTTCTCGTTGTATTAGACAATCATCTCTCAGAGTTTTATATCCACCCATTGAAATGTACTCCTATAGGCCATTGTGGGATTGAAATTTTTTCTTTCAGTGGAAAAGTGGTGATATATTTTCTTAGGCCTTAGTTTTCTGCTTCACTAAGGTTTTGACACTACTCACAGCTAGCACCTTCATTCAACCTAGTGAGGTACACATCTCGAAAAGTTGAATCATTTTGTCTCCACAATTCAAATGATGTTGGATCAATCTCATGATCCTAAAAACATAGGTCATAATAGCAAGGAACTTTTACTGTGGGCAAAAGAATATCCAAATTTAAGGAACGCGACTCTTTTAGAACAAGCAATAGGGATATTTTTTACACTGATATTTTTTTCCATTTCTTTTCACAAGTTATCTATTGCATGATATTTTTAACATGTAACTTAGTTGGTATGATTGTGCCTAAGGTTTTGTTGAAGGTTGAATACTAAGTTCCTAAGGTGTTATTTTCTATGGTGATATTTTATTTGTTTTATTTATACAAGTCATCTAGCCGTATAGTGGCCACTATCGAATGTTTATGTATATGTTGTATAAATCTTTTTATAGTCTACTTTATTTTATATTCAAGTATTCATCGCCTTTCATGCCTTATACTCTGCATTGTATCTTCTTTCATTTTTAGGGAGGAACTAAATATTGATGGTAAGAAGCAGCAATTGAAGAAAGAGAAGAACAATTACACTAGAGCGACAAATGCAAAATGAGAGAAAGAATAGAATTTTTTAGTGATACCCTTAAAGCCAATATCTTGCATAAGACACACTCATAGAGATTGATGGTAAAGCCTTCAAAGTTGGTGAATTCACTTGCAATGCTTTGGGAACACAGTGATAATGTTTTGAAATGATAGAACAATATTTCATGTGTAAATTATAGTCCAACCAATATTAAGTTGGAAACTCATATTGTAATACTTGATATTTTATATAATAAAATTTATATGGTTGAAATTATTTTTATTTGCACTTGATATTATTTAGTCTTGTAATTAACACATGTAACTTTGCGTTATCATATTAGATAAACATGCATATTGTATGAGATTTTTTTAAAATTTAGTCGCAAAATCATACTAATTAATTTATGTTGATTAATAATAAACACATAAAATCAATCTACAACTACTAAATTAGTAGTTTATATTAATTAATGATGGACACGAATAAAATGAATATATGACTAAATTAGTCGTTTATAATGAATATAAAAGAAATTAAATGAAATAAATAGAAACGACTAAATCAGTCATTTATATAATGAATATGAAAATACCACAAAAAGATAAATGACTACTGCAAATGATAATTTTTTTATTAAAATGATGACTATATTTTGCATATATACAACTATTAGTAGCTAATTTATAGTATCTTATAACACGACTAAAATTTAGTCATAAATCTTTGGTCATTAATTGGTTTTAAATGATGACTAAAATTTGCATATATATGACTATTAGCAGCTAATTTACAGTATCTTATAACATGACCAACATTTTGGTCATTAATTGGTTTTCTCGATGATTCATATAGTAATATATTTTGTTGTATAGTTGGTCATGAATTGCGACAATTAATGACTAAACCAATGAAAAATTAATGACCAAATTTTTGACTAAATATACTACTAGATGGTAAAATTGAGGAAACTAATTAATGACTAAGCTAAAAATGACTAAAAGTTGGTCGCGTTATAAGATACTGTAAATTAGCTACTATTGGTCACCAACTGAAAAATAGTCATTTATATGCAAATTTTAGTTTTTTTTTAATAGTTAATTGTTCATTGTGTACTAGTGACAATAATAGTAGGCTCCAAAATTCAAATGTAGCAAGATGTTGGAGGGTGTTGTAGCAGCGACAACACCTGGCAAAACATTGGGTAGAATTAAACTTCTTTATCTAGGAAAAGATTTTGGTTGAGGGTAAAACTTTCAAGAAATATTAATTGCCTCATTTTCCCCTTTTCAACCTAGTTTTACATATAGCATATCACTTTTCTCAACTTGGTTGAAACGCAGACAAAAGATACACCATATCAAAATTGTTTCAAAACAAGAAATGGTAATGTGTGTGGCAAGTTTACGATATTCAGAGTACTAATTTTCATCCTCGGTTTTGCTTTACTACCAATAGGCCTGGATAATACCCCAACAAAGTCACTTGAGGAGCACAAGCATTTCTTATCTACCTACAAGCATGGATAGTACCCTAGCGAAGTGGCTTGCCTCACCTCCCTATGCAGGAATCCTTTCTCTTCTTTTACCCTTTATTTATTTATTTTAATAGAACTATGCATTAGAACATATTATTTTCAACAGGTGGAAGAGGAATCCCAAATTATTAAGAGCAGAGGAGGTTTCCCCTTCATAGAAGTATTTTTAATACCTCTGGTTTTCATTTGCTCACTTTAGATTTTCTTCATATCCCTCTCTACTATATTAGACAAGTGTTAAAACACAAGTATATTTACACCAATTCGAGCAATTTAGATACCATAATAGTCACAGATCTAATAGGTTCCCTCAAGGTTATCCTATTGGATGAATCATATTTTCCAAATGGACTTAGCTCAACCTATGGTATTTTTCCAAACAAAGAAGGAGAACAACAAAATTCCAAGCATTGTGGTTGTCACACTCCTCTTTAATTACACTACAAATCCTTTTAAGCCATGCACTTTATTCAAGGGTCTTATTTATGTACACTGACAAACCAATAAAAAACGACAAGACACAAATTACATAATGGATAAACAATGGACACAAATAAAAGAAAAAGAAACAAAAAATTTGTACAGGAAGTGCAGCTTGTAGTTGGTATCGAAAGTATTTCTTTAAATCTCGACGATTTACACGAAAGGGATCAATCCTCCCATCTAATGATTTCATCTTGAGAGAATTGTGGCTGAGATTTTCATCAACAACAAATGGTCCAATCCACAAAGGCTGTAACTTTGTGTGTTTCCCCCTTTTCTTCGTGGGGTTTATCGCACTTCAGGACTAGGTCAACCACATCAAATATATTTTCCCCTGTGAACTTCTAATGAAACCAACACTTTACCTAGTTCTAATGTACAAAAAATCGATCTTTGGCCTTTCACCTTTCTTCCTTAATTTTAGGTAGTGTATTTATCCTGCTCTGAACTAGGATGTAAGGTTTACCTTGGGACTCTTGAGAGAGTTTCAAGGTTGGAAGATAGACGTTCATAGGAAATATAGCTTCTTTACCATAAACCAAGAAGTATAGCGAGGTTCTCAAGGAAGGTTTCAAACTAACACGGTCAGCCTAAAGAGCATTGGTCAAATCTTTATGTCAGTTCCTTTATTCAGAGAAAATGGTTTTGCTAATTATACGACTAAGATTCTTATTCGTGGATTCATCGAAACCATTTCCCTGTGGAAAATAGTTAGATGCATGTTTCAATACAATTATGTTTTCTAATGCGAATTCATAAAGTTTTAACGATGAAAAAATGTCACATTATCAAAGACAAGTGATGTAGGAATGCCAAACCTGGTCATAATATTCTATTGTAAGGAGTGGATGACTTCCTGGTCATTTGTTTGTCTGAGAGGAACTTATTTTGACCACCAAGTAAAGTAATATATTTTTGTTAGCATATATCGGTGTTGCTTTGATGAATGAGTAAAATTTTCTCAAATAACATCAAGGCCCCACTGTTGGAATGGTTCATCAAATGCTATTGGTAGCAGTGGGGCGACTGACCTCCGATCACACTCAATGCATCTTTGACAAGAATAGCAATTGCAAACATAAGCATGAGCATCCCTAAATAGATTGGGCCAATAATAACCAACCCCACATAACATTATGTGTTGTAGTGTCACCCGCATAGTGTCCACTTTCTAGTCCATCGTGAAAATATTTCAAGACCTTATTTGTATCCTATGGCTCAAGGCGCCTTAGAAGGACACCATTGTGGTGCATTCAGAAAATCACTCCATGAACCAATTGGTAAGATACATCTTTTAGTTTTATTTCCCTCTTCATCTCGTTCAATAAGTGCAATGGAAACGTGTTGTGTTCTAGAAATTGTCATAGATTTGCATACCATGGCACTGTAGACATAGGTTGAGGAACATATTCAATATCATACATTTCTATCTCCTACTCCCATCCTGAAAAATATTGTTCAGGAGCATCTCTTGCTTTAGTGGATAACTTACACAGGCCATGACCCTTTATGGTATGAATTGGTTTGAACTCCATATCATACTCTTGAAGATAGGTCATCTAAGTAGCCCTCTTCTCACCCATCTCTTGCTACACAAACAATGTTCTTACTACTAGATGAGGTATGAATATGACTGTGTGAGCTTTCAATATGTAGGGCCTAAATTATTTAACTACCTTGTATACTGCATAGAGAAAATGTATAAAGAAAAAAATATTTTCCATAATCTAGACTGAAAAGTGCTGGTGCATCGGCAATAACCTGCTTAATCTAAGAAAAAGTGTCCTTTTCTTGTTTATCCCATTTATATACTTCATATTTCTTAATCATGTCCTATATGGGTTTGACTATATGAGCATAGTCAGAGATGAATTTTCTCAAGAAACTTATTTTTCCTAAGAAAGACTGCATGTCCTTCTTATTCATCGAGAATGGGAATTGTGTGATGGCTTTGTGTTATGAAACCAGCTCAAGAAAAGATAGAAAAGATAGATCAACGCCTTAGAATTCAGCCTCTTCGAGGGGGCAACCTCCTTTACATTACATAAATGAACAATTCTTGGATGATTCAAATGACAAAACCTCCTTTCTATATATAGGAGTCTAAGGAGTCACAATATAACCCAACCGACCTAATAATAATAATATAAAGCCACAAAAATAACAATAGAGGGATTCTATGGGGCACAGTAATAACAATATGGGGATAATAGGGGCACAACAATATTAATAAGGGGTACAACTACAATAGTAATGGGGTAATCACTAGTATTATAGGGACCCAACATGCCCCTCTCCTTCAAAAAAGTGTTGTCCTCAACGCTTGAGAAGTTTTGGATGCTTCTATATAAAATTCTCATCCTCCCATGTGGAATCTTCAGCGGATAAGTTCTTCCACTTGATAAGATACTCTGAAATTGATTGATTTCGTAGCTGTCGAGTTCTTGTTTCTGTGACTGCTTCTGATTCCAATATAATTTTTCCTTCCTCGTCAAGTTCTGGAAATATTGTTTGAACTGGGAGCTTGTCACCTATAACCTTCTTTAAACATGAAACATGGAAAACTGGGTGCAATCGAGAAGCTGCAGGAAGCTCCAATTTGTATGCCATAGTACCAATCTTTTGCAACACCTTGTATGGACCATAATACTTTGGTGATAATTTATTATCCTTCTTAGCTTGCTTGAGGGACATTTGCTTATATGGTTGTAGCCGTAGGAATACCCAATCACCTACATCAAAACTTCTTTCACTACGATGTTGATCTGCCTGTTGTTTCATTCTATTCTGTGCCAACACGAGGTTATCCTTTAAGAGTTGGAGGACTTGTTGTTGATGTTCAATGTGATGTTCCACTGCTTGAACCTTAGAATTTTCTCTTAAATATGATGTGATGGATGGTGCTTGATACCCATAAAGTGCCATAAATGGGGTCATTTTTGTTGCTGTATGGAAGGAAGTGTTATACCACCATTCAGCCAAAGGCAACCATTTGACCCATTGTGCCTGTTTATCAGATACAAAGCAACGAAGATATCCTTCCAAACATTTGTTTACTATCTCAGTTTTCCCATCAGATTGAGGATGATAAGATGAGCTATGAGCTAACTGAGTACCAAGACAAGAAAATAATTCTGTCCAAAAATTTCCAGTGAAAATGGGATCTCTGTCACTTACAATAATCTTTGGGTTTCCATGTAGCTTTTGAATTGTTTCCATAAATGCAGTAGAAACTGTACTGGCTTTAAATGGATGTGATAATGCACAAAAGTGTGCATACTTGGTAAGTCTGTCAACTACCACCATGATGACACTCTTTCCCTCAGACTTGGGTAAACCTGTGATAAAATCCATTGAAACCTCCTCCCAACGTTGGCTTGGAATGGATAAAGGTTGTAATAGACCCGGTGTCTTAATTGTTTCAACTTTATTTTGTTGGCAAACCACACATTCCGCCACAAACTTTTGAATATTTGATTTAAGGCCATCCCAAAAAAATTCCTTCTTAACCCTGTGGTAAGTTTTTAAAAATCCTGAGTGCCCTCCTAAGGGAGAAGTGTGCAATTCCATAAGAATCTTTTGTTTTAGCTGGGAATTCTTACAGAGGTATAAGCGATCTTTGTACCATAACGAATCATTTTTCCAGCTAAATGTATCAGACATACTGGAATCTTGTTGTAACTTTCGAATAAGTGCCCACACTTCTTCGTCATTCTTCCATTCCTCCCTTGCTTCGTTTATCCAATCTGGTTGGATAATAGAAATGGCGCACAACAATGCTTCCACATCCTCATCCTTTCTTGAGAGTGCATCTACCACCACATTTTGCTTCCCTTTTTTGTAGATGATTTCAAAGTCATAACCCAACATCTTTGTGACCCACTTTTGTTGCTCTTCAGAGGATAATCTTTGTTCTAAAAAGTATTTAAGGCTATCATGATCCATTTTTACCTTGAAGTGTCTTCCCATTAGGTAGGGTCGCCATTTCTTAAGTGCATGGAGTATTGCCAACATTTCCTTCTCATAAATAGCTTTGTGTAAAAACTTTCCCTTGATTGGACGACTTTCAAAAGAAATGGGTCTTTCATCTTGCATTAAAACAGCACCAATTCCATTTCCTGAAGCATCACATTCCACAATAAAGGTTTTTGTGAAGTCCGGTGTAGCTAAGACCGGTGCTTGGCACATTGCCTCTTTAAGATGTTCGAATGCCTTTGTTGTTTCTGGAGTCCATGAAAATGCATCTTTCTTCAATAATGTTGTTAGAGGTGCTGCTATTCTCCCATAATTCTTAACAAACTTGCGATAATACCCTGTCAACCCGAGAAATCCTCGTAGATGCTTTATGGATGTGGGAATTTTCCATTCCTTAATGGCTTTAATTTTGCTAGGGTCTACCTTAACTCCTTCATGAGATACAATATGACCCAGATATTCCACCTCTTGTACTCCAAAGAAACATTTGGATCTTTTTGCATATAATTGTTTCTCCTCCAATAGTTGTAGCACCCTGTCAACATGTTCAACATGATCCTTCCAAGACTTGTTGTAGATTAGTATATCATCAAAAAATACTAACACAAATTTTCTAAGGAATGGTTTGAAAATTGAATTCATCAAACCTTGAAATGTTGAAGGTGCATTGGTAAGGCCAAAAGGCATGACCAAAAATTCATAATGACCCTCATGAGTTCTAAATGCTGTTTTCGGAATGTCTTCAATCTTCATTCTGATTTGATGATATCCTGAACGAAGATCCAACTTGGTGAAGTAAATTGATCCATGCAATTCATCCAGTAATTCATCAATGACAGGAATGGGAAACTTATCTTTAATAGTGAGCTTGTTGAGCTCCCTATAATCCGGACACATGCGCCATGATCCATCCTTCTTGTGCACCAATACTACTGGAGCAGAGAAAGAACTTTGACTTGGTTGAATTATACCAGCCTCTAGCATTTCTGCAACCATACGTTCAATTTCACTCTTTTGGGCATAGGGATATCTGTACGGCCTGATGTTTGGAGGAACACTTCCTGGAATCAGATGAATAGCATGATCATGATCACGAATAGGTGGGAGACCTTTGGGAGTCTCAAATACCTTGGAATGATTGTCCAAGACTTTTTGGAGATCTGGAGAAATAGATGATTCCAATGTGGAAACATCTAGCGAACATAATTGTGCAATTACACCTCTTTGTTCCTTTTTTAGAAGCTTTGTCATACCGTTAGAGCTGATTATCTTTCCTGGTTTCCCTGCAATACCCCTTAATTCAACTTCCTTTCCTTCCACAGAAAATTTCATGAAAAGTTCTTGAAAATTAAAAGCTATTGTACCCAAGGATTGTAGCCATTGGACTCCTAGTACAACATCAACACCTCCCATTGGAATGGAAAGCATTGGGCTAGTCAATACATATTCTCCCATGGATAGCTTGATATTATGGCACTTTCCCGAGCAATTTATTGTTCCTCCATTTGCAACCATCACTTGACACTCTGGTGCTGGATATAAGAAGCAATTCAATTCTTTTGCTACCTTACAATGAATAAAATTGTGGGTACTTCCTGAATCAATCAACACTATTACCTTTTTCTTCTTGATTTGTCCTTCTATCTTGATGGTTTGAGGAGTGGTAATTCCCGCCAATGCATTACAAGATATGGTCGGATTCATTTCTTCTTTATCTAGGCTTTGTTCTTGGAGTATATCCTCTTCTTTTGACCTTTCTTGCTCCTTTTCTTCTTCCTCTTCACAATCTATGTAGAATAATTTCTTCTCAGCACACTTATGACCTTTAGTGTATTTGCTATCACAACTGTAACAAAGCCCTTTTGCTCTTTTTTCTTCCAATTGTTGTGGTGTCAACCTTATAGGTTGTGGAAGACTAGCGGCAACAACACTTCCGTCTTTATAGTTGTGAGTGGTATGCTTCCTGGTTGCCATAATTTTGCTTTCCATTTTTCTTGCTAACCTGAATGCCTTCTCTAATGAATCAGGTTCCCAAAGGCGAACATCATGTTGGATATTATCCTTTAAAGACCCTATGAACACATCAATCCTATGCTCCTCTGGAATATCTTTTACCCTTATGTTCAATTTTTGGAACTCCTCAATGTGCTCCATTATTGAACCCTTTTGTTTGAGACTTATCAATTTGCTAAAAAAAGTGTTGCTTTTTGTATCCTCATAATGTGCTATCAATTCTTCCGTAAAAATTGCCCAAGTGATAAATTGTTTACGAGAGCAAAGCCATTGATACCATACAAACTGATTTGGTTCCAAATATAAAGTTGCAATACGTACCTTTTGTGTGTTTTGCACATTATTGAGATCGAAAAATTGCTCCATCTGTAATATCCATGTTGCGGGATCCTTGCCATCAAACTTCCTCATATCGATTTTTGGAATATGGTGGGTCTTTGATCCAACATTAGAGTCTATGGAATCATGATTAACATTTCTTTTGTTCTCATCATGAGTTTCCTTTACTACCCTTTCACCATTAGTGACCCTTTCTTGTAGCAACTTATTCATATTTATCTTCAATTCTTCCATGTCTGTCTTCAAATCTATCTTCAAATCATCCATCTTAGCTTCGACGTCATTCATCCTAGCTTCTACACCTTTCTTTAAACAATCCATCTTAGCTTCTACACCATTCTTTAAACCATCCATCTTAGATTCTGTTCCTTTTTGTGCAAGGGACAGTTGTTGCACTTGGTCTTGTAATTTTGATATATCATGTTGCATTTCTTCCTCTTCTTCATGATTCATGCTAGAGCTTTCAGGTTCCTTACTAGGTGTTTGCATTTTCTTTCCTCGGGGCATCAGTTACCGATAATAATGCTCTACTATGCCCTTTGAATTACTTCAAAATAAATTTTCAGCTTAAGAAAAAATTTAAGAAAATCTACACACCTTTTTTCACTTTGTAGGAGTTCGATATTGCCTCTGATGTATCTCTATACTTTCCAATCATCTAGATTTGAATTTGTGACCTGCAATAGCCCTCTATGTCCTCTTTCCAATGCCACAAGTCTGACCCAAATTGGATTCTCCAAGGAAGAGTTATGCGAAATCTCCCACAGTGACTTGATTATAGACTAGTTCAGTAGAGCGAACTTGTACGACGTGCCACGAGTCACTGTTTCGACCTTTGGATCTGAAAAATGCATACAAGAAACTAAATTCCGTCCTCTTTCTGTACCTTCTTACGAAATTTCAATCCGATCCCTAGAGAGAAAGTTATGACGCTTTTCCCCAGGTCACCTGTTTGGAATGTAATTCGAGAGTCTGCAAAAAGACCAACTTCCTCAGATCATATCTCCGAAATTATAGCACGAAAAGCTCTGAAATTCGGACCCGAGGTTCAGCGCGATTTCTTCTCAAATGGGTTTTTTTTTTTGCAACTTCTGAAAATTCACAGAAAAAAAGTTATAGCGAAAATTCCACGATGACCTGTTTGGAGCAGCAAAACCTAGAATCCAAAGTTCTGATACCAAATGTTATGAAACCAGCTCAAGAAAAGATAGAAAAGATAGATCAACGCCTTAGAATTCAGCCTCTTCGAGGGGGCAACCTCCTTTACATTACATAAATGAACAATTCTTGGATGATTCAAATGACAAAACCTCCTTTCTATATATAGGAGTCTAAGGAGTCACAATATAACCCAGCCAACCTAACAATAATAATATAAAGCCACAAAAATAACAATAGAGGGATTCTATGGGGCACAGTAATAACAATATGGGATAATAGGGGCACAACAATATTAATAAGGGGTACAACTACAATAGTAATGGGGTAATTACTAGTATTATAGGGACCCAACACTTTGACCCTCTCAGGAATGATCTTGATTCATCTTTTTGCAATGATTTTCCCCAGTAGGATTACTTCGAAAACACTAAAGACACTCTTCTTGGGATTAAGGGAAATCCCATACTTTTGACATCACTTGAATACAGTAACATCATCAAAATAATAAAAAATGATGTGACCTATTAGTCTTTGAAATGTGATGTCCATTCATCTTTGGAAAGTCACACCTGTGTTTATAAGTGCAAATGGAATCCTTTTGAAAGTGAATGTTCCCCATTTGGTCTAGAAGGTAGTTTTTAGTTGGTCGAGTTTCTCTACTAGCACTTGATTGTAACTAGAGAACCCATCTAGTAGCAAAAACATTTCAGACCCAGATACTATTTGGATCATCTGCTCTATGGATGGCACTGGATAGTTATCTTTATCAGAATCTCGATTAGGGTTGCAGAAATCTACACATAATCTTATCTCTCTAGACTTATTTATAATTGGGACTAGATTGGAAATCCATGTGGAATGTCTGACTTTAAAAGTGATATGAACACCCAAGAGCTTTCTCAACTCCTTGTTTATAAGGGGATCCGGTGTTGGATGAAAGTTTTCGTAGTTTTCGCTGGAATGATTTTACGCCTTGTTTTATGGGGATGGCATGTTGAATAATACGAGTGCCATAAGTCTTTAAATAATTGTATGTCCATGTGAATACATCATGGTAATTTTTGAATAAGTGGATAAATTTCTGACATTCTTATGGAGAACAACAAGTATCAAGGTTCACATATTTCGGATCTTCGAGAGTTCTCAAACTGACTTGTTTAGATGTTAACTTTGAACTATGATTCTTTGTGTTGGTTGGCCCTCTAAATCGATCTTGTAGGTCATATAACTTCTCCAGGGACACTACATATTTTGGAATAATGTTTTCTTTCGTTGCATTAGATTCCTCCTATAGAGCTTGACTGTGCTCATCCTCCTCTAGGGCAACATCTTTGAATACATCATCATTAGCCATAAAGTGTAGTATTTATTGGTCGTCATTGAAAACATGTAAGTTAGTGATGTAGTCTCACATAAATGTTTTATATATTTTCAACATAAAAACCAAATTTCAATGGCAACATCCTGATAGTTACATTTTCTAATGCATATGTTGCATCATTTCTAAACAAAAAAAATATTGAAATCTTTGAAATGATTGATAAAATTCCATATTTCCTGTTGGTATTTTTTAATATCGAGTAAAACATAGTGTATAGTATCTCGTTCCTAACGAGTGACTACCTTTGAATCACCAATTACCTTGAGAATTTCTAGCTTCATGTTAATAAATTTCTTTAATATGAATATGAGTTCTTCATATTTAACAGTATTATTTCTGCACTAAAACTCTAAATGGAATGAGAGGATATGCTTCTTATTGCGTGGGTCTATAAGAACACAACTTGATCCAGAACCATCTTGCATCTTTGAACCATCAAAATATAAATTCCAAACATTATCAGCTACTAATCTACTTCCTATAGTAATATTATAGTTGTTATGTACATCTATATTACATGTTTCATTTGCACCAAATCGAGAACAAGGATCTCTAGCTGTGTATCTACTGGAGTAGGTGATGGTTGTGTTTGATAGCACCCAAGGTTGGTTTCAAGAAAGAAATTCCCAAAAATTAAATCATCAGAAGAAAGAGGCTTGTTATGGCCCTCAAGTGGTGTCACATTGTGTTTCATGTATGGCTCACCATTCACTCAAATATGATTATTCCTACCCTTATATGGAAGCTACAAATGTGACCAGTCTATTGAAAAATATACTTGTAATTTTTTAGACCAGTCTCTACTAAGTAGTACACCATAGGTTTTGTTATGTCCACAATTACAATATTTATACATTAGTGAGCTAGACCATCTTTTGATAATATGATAAGCACATTCCTAAGCTCACCAATAGTCTGGATAAAAGACCTGACCAACTAAATAATATGTGCATCGGCTTTCTCCCATTTTTCATTTATTTTCTTTGCTAAATATAATGAAACAACATTCAAATATTCACCAAAGTCATTTAAACAATTATGGACATTATAATTAAAAATCTCAAATGTTAATAAAAATAATGGGTGAAGAGGGTTAGCTTCTAATGTTAAAGCACTTACTATAGATTCAAGAGGACTAGAAGAGTTACCTAACACATTTTGAGAGGAGGAAGCTTTATCACCCGTCGAAGGTTGTGAAAAGGTCTCGACAATAAGTTCACACTGGCCTACGATCTTCATGAGCTCATAGATGGAAATTTTGGTTCACATCTTCTTCATATCTTCCACAATGTTATAATCAATTGTTTCACCTATAGCAATAAATGTTGAAGTGTCTGGAGGGGTGGCTTTATTTGATGCTTCTGGAGTTCTAGACTTACTCTTGTTACTAGAGGAAGTATTCTTGGAATTAACTATCTCTCCAGGCTTACTCTATGCATTTTGAGTAGGATTGAAAGGTGGCGAGATTCTTCTCAACAATCTCTCCTTCAATTTATATCTAGTCAATTCCTATTCAGATATAGGCCCTTTATTCCTTAATCTGTATCGACCATTTTCCTTTTGAGGAGGGGGATCATTATATGGTGGTTCTTCAACATCCCTATTATTAGCGTTGTAGATACAGTGATATGCTTTCATTCCATGTTGAATAATTTTTCTTTCTTTAGCTACTGCAAGTTCTTATGATTCTTCTGCTTGTTATGCCTGCTCATCTTCCAATAGAGTATCCACGATGTGAGCAACCAAAGTGTTCATGTTGTTATTACATTGAGGGAATGCATTTTCTGAGTGATATTCCTAATGGATAGAATAGTAATTGTCCATGCCTATGCTTTATATGTTCATCAAAACATTCGAGATTTGCATAGACTTGGGAGGTTGATTTTGTTGTTACTAGTGTTCCTTCAAAAAGGTAAGGAATTGGGAGGCTTGTTGCTAGTGGAAGCCTCACCTAACCTTTTCTTTAGTTCTGAAATTCTATTGTTGAGCATCTTCACCATCCTCGTCAAGCTTTCGATGTCTGATGATTCCTTCTCTTTGGCCTTACTATAAGAAGGTTGCGGCTTCCTAACAGTCTCTTTCGAGCCTTTTGATACCTCATCATTCAAAGACCCCAATCATATGCAAGTACTTCTGAACGGAAATTGCTTCTTCAAAATTTAACGCTAATGTTGCCTTTGTAGCTCTCTTTACGAACTGGGAAATAGTAGTGAGAAAGGTAGTTTTGTAGTAATCAATGGTAATTGAATTATATGTTCATGTATCTAGGGGGAATTTATTCAATATACGATTGAATTTATGATTAAAACCCCTTTAATTTCTCCTTCCTCTCCATCTTAATGCTTTCGAGCTCTTTGAGTAGCATAGTGGGAATTTTTCATCAACAAACTTCTCAAGAAATAGCTTTTTAAACTCCCTCCAGGTGTGGATTGAATTGATAGGCAGACTATGGTACCATGTTTTTTCTCTACCTTCTAATTTATAAGGAAAAATCTTGCAAGCAACATGATCATACCGCACCTCAAAAATTTGTAAATTTAGGTAGAAATCATTGAAATGGTCTTTTTCCTTCGTCTTCTTATCTAGATCATACTTTGGGATCATATTTTCTGGATGTCTTGGCATCTTGTGTAAATTGTCAAAAAAGGCGAGAGGCCCTTAGGTCATCCAATCCAAATCCTAGTCAGCCATGTTCTCAACTTTGTGTTCTTCCTCCTTATCAAAATATGAGGAATATTCACTGTCTAATTTGTTGAAGAGGTCGTTAGAAAGAACAACCATGTCATCCTTGTATCCTCCGTTAATGGGTGGAAGATGATCTTTATGTTTTGTATCATCTGCAGTTTCTTCCAACTCCTCAAGAGTGGCAAAGAAAAAATATTCCAATGTAGAAACCAAGGTACCGATACCAGTTGTCTCTTTCTTCTTCGGAAAATTTCAAAGATTCTACGCTCTAGGAATTAATCTAATAGCCTTCATGAACAAAGGATTTATAGGTCGAATTTCTTAGATATGCTCGTAATTAACCTCACAAGTTGGTTCCATGCTAGGCTAAGAATATCCTCTTACTTTATGAGTCATAATGGTGCTTGGAATGTTGCAACCTTTGCCATAAGAGGAATGATTTGGGTGTGTAGAGTTATCAACCATAAAAAAAAATTGTTTCCCTCCTTCTAGCGCCAAAATGTTGTTAGTGTTGGATACTACCAACATACAAAGGATATCCCTGATACAAGGTCCCAACTAGACCTCACACAATTTGGTGTAGGATTCATATCCGAAATATGGTCTAACTGTTGTTTTAGTTAAAGATGTGCCTTGGATTTAGCTTTCAATGTGAGAGATAATCTTAATTATCCTTTCGAATCAACAAGCTAGTATGCCTTGTGAATTTTCAATTGTCGATGTATCAAGGTTCTTATACTACATTGGGGGGAATTAAGTGATCCTCTAAGAGAGAATTAATAGTAATACCCTAATGGACACACATACAAATAAGTAAGACTCGTTTAACATCAAGCAAAATAGTTCACAAGGATATGACAATCATTATAGCATAACAACACATTTCCAACAAGGAGCACAAAAGTAACTGAAATAGTTCAATTAATATAGTACTAATAGAAGCAAACCAAGCCATAAACATTCAAATAATAGTCTTAGAAACATTCACAATCCATGCGTGAAAACGTGTTGGCCTAGAAGGATTCAATATTAAGACAAAGTCCCAAGATACAAATGCAATGAACACCACTAGCTCCAATAGTGGAGTGTTAGAGCCACTACTTTCTCCCCAAAAGTACTAACAATGTCTCTCTAATGCCTTGTAGGAGAAGCATGAGAAATGAGGACCTATTTAAACTTAAGGAATGACCTTTCACATCCTCATGACCCTTGAATTTCTAACTTCTTATGACATGTGGACTTCTACAATCTTTGGGATTCCAAATGACTTTTCCAGTTACATATGAATTTTGATATTACATTTATTTGGACTTTCATGACTCTTTTATTTCACAAATGACTCTTATACTTCCACTTATTTTTCTTTATAATCATTACAACAATACATCATGACTTCCACATCATCATGTGATGATGCTTGACATGCCACTATCTTTGATGACTAGGACTAATAGTGAATGATGACATGGAATTTATCTAGTGGAGACATGGTTTCCAGTTCTATCTTCGTTCTTCGAGTAGCTTCGATTCTTTATGTCCTTTCCCTCCAAAGAGTATTTGAATTAATGGAAACTCTGGAGTTTCTTTTATCAACAATATTCAATCATCTTCTTCATTCTTTTTGAGCTTCCTTTGTTTGGTCTCCTTGCCTAATCTTCCTCGTGTGTGCTTGCCAAGGTGTTTCTAGAATACCCGTGTCTGCAATCAGTCATGACGAGCAACTATCATCCTGAAAATATCCTATTCTACCATGATACATGCATATTTTATATTCAGGCCTTTTTGGTTCCCTAAAGAGGAACAAAATGGGATTCAAGGCACATGGGCGCATTTTGAAAGGTTGAAGGGCTGAAGAGGAGAGGCTCCGGGGCTTTGGCATGTGCTCATGCACTCAAAGGAAGAAGGAAATCAAGGTAGGGCACATGGTGCAAGTCTAAAGGATGAAGATGAAAGCTTCAAGCTTCCCAATTGAACTCTTGAAGGCAAAGTACACTCCTGAAGGCTGAAGGATGAAGGATTTAGGCCTTCAGGGTGTGCTCAAGAGGCCCAAGAGGGTGCAGTGCACACTCCTCAAGGCTGAAGGTTGGTGCTTCATTCCTTTGGAGGATGATCATGCACTCAAAGAGTCCAAGAGGACACATGGCACATCAAGGAAGGATGCAGGGTGAATCTTAGGGCCTTCAAGGTGCACCTATGTGCTCAAGGAGCGTGCACTTCTTCAAACTGAAGGAGTGTGCTCAAGGAAGACTTGGTGTTTTTGGAGGGCGCAGTTTAGAGTAAGGAAGGGGAAAGAGGGTTGAGGAGTGCACCTGGTACTCTTGGAGGGTGCATGGCACACTTCTGAACAACAAAGGATTCCTCATCAACGCTTAAGAGTACACTTGTGCACTCTTTTCCTTAATGAGTTCACTTTGAACTGAAAATTTGTCTAAGTTTGAGATGTGGGGTGAGGGGTGAAAAGGATGAGTTTAGACATAGAACTAAGTGTGACACACACTGACTCATCAAAAAAAATTAGACAGACTTGAACAATGCTAAATATTCATCGAAACGCCACTTTTTACACATTCCACAAGTATAATGAGTGAAGTGTGTGGGAATGCAACCCAAAACTGTCATTTTACTACAACAAAGATGTTATGACCACAAAATACATAAAATATGTTATGATCAATGTGACAAGACTTGAGACCATTCAAAGACACTTGACATACATAGAATAATGTGAAACAATATTTGATAATTAAAGCGACTCTAGATATGACAATAATAGTAGGCTCCAAAATTCAAATGTAGAAAAATTTCAGAGGGTGTTGTAGCAGTGAAAATACTAGGTTAAGTGAACTATTCGATCGGTTTCTTCCAGTGAGAAGGCTTGATAACTTATGCGGGAATCATGTGTACATGTTGTAATAGATTGTTCTATCTAACAAACTTTGAAGCTCATGTTGGGAGCAAGAATCATCGACCTTCTACAAACCGCGTTTTGGAAAATGGTAGATATTTACTACAATCCCAAATGCATGTACTGCACAATAGCCATTTAAAGTGGTGTAGAGATTTTGTGATCATTGTCCATCTTCATTCCATTTAGAGTGCATTCAAATGGAGGTATGTTATGTCGATACTTTATATCAATATCTTCCTTGTATCTTTTGGTTGGATAAATATTTTCACTATTAATAATATTTTACTGAATGGAACTTTTTATGAGGTTGTGTATTTCTATAGTTCATTGGTTTTGGTTGATGTGCTATTTTTTCTTGAGGACCATATTGTGTTGTTTGTTTTTGTGTCACACTCTAACGTTCCATGTCTACAAATTTTTTTGTCAGTTTTGGAATGGATTTATTGTTGTTTATAAGCTTTGAAAGCGGGAGATCGCAGGAGTTGAGTTCGAAGAACACTTTTTTGATGGCTACGAAGAGACATTATTTTATCTTAAAATGGTGAAATATTATTCTTATGTCCTCGCTTGTTCTTTTTCAACTTCTATAAATGTTTTGTTAGAAATAGTGGTTTTTTTTTATATTTAAATACTTATATTACGGTGAATGACAAATTGATGAAGGAATTTTCTAATCATATTCACTGCTTTCTAGGCATTTTCAGTTCCAATACAAGGTAAGATATATGTAGTATTGTTTGAAAAATACCATAAAAAGTAGGTGTGGGACTAAAAAGTATAGTGTGTGCAATGGTGACATCACAAGTGGTTGATAAGATGCACAAACTATCTCAGAGCCCTACAAATAAAAAATCAACTACACATTATGACCATGTTGAGAAAGCATGGAAACCAAAATCCTTTTGTTCCGGTAACATATATATATTAGATGTGAATCATAACATTAAACATAGAGTTTTATACCAAGAAATCCTAAAAACGTCCCAAGAAGCATACAAATTAACAAAAATAGTTTGTTATTGTGTGACAACTAAAGACCAAAAAACTATAAATTAAGATGGATGAAAAATATCTTCATAGAAATTCCTATTTGATATGCAAGATATAAATAGGCTAATTCACATCATTTGAGGAAGATATAAAATATAATGCTTCTGTTTTTAAAAGTGAGGAATGGTATTAAGTAATTGAAATAAACATAAATATAGTTGGTGTAGAATTAATTGGGGAGGAATTTAAGCTCACACACAATCGATGTGGTTGATATAATTTCGAAGGGCTCTATTTCATTCTCCATGTGTTTGGGGAAATTTAGCTTGGAGTCTCTACATCATGCCTCTTGGGAAGAAAGTCTCATCACTTGATAGGGTAAATTATAAAGAGAATGCAACCATTTCTCTATCAAATGATCTATAGTGCAAACATAGAACTTTTAGCAATATTTTAATGTTCAAACACACTTGAAAGTATTGGAAAATATATAAACATGAGAGTCCCACAACCATTCCATTTGATTTCTCATCTTATGGGTCATATTTACCTCATTTGTTTTTGTATGGGCTTGTCATGATGGTTGCAATCTCTAGTCACTTTGAATTCCTCAAAAACTCTACGAATTACACTTGATACCTTAGAAACAATGCAAAAAGGGAAGATGGGCACACAAGAAGACATAAAACTCGTCATTTTGAAGGCTAAAAAGCATAAATAAAACCCGGATGACTTCGATATGAAAGGCTCCTCCCTGCTACACTAAAATAATTTGTTATCATCCCTATCAAAACTTTCATTTCTTTACATATCAACTCAACATATTTAGGGAAATAAACAAGCCAGAAAACCAAGGATCATAGCCATCACCAATATGCTACCTACTGCTACACTACAAAATCCACTAAGCCAACACACAATACTATATTAATACATTCTAGAGCTTTAGGATCAAGGTAAAAATCCAGTAGATCAATTGAGTTTGACAAGATGGCTAAATCATTTTCATTGCCACATTCACCAATATCAAACCCTTGACCAAACTCCATGAAATAATTATCATCTAATGTAGATAAGCGTTCATGATCAAAAACATGTTGCTCTTTGGAGGAAGAAAATGACTCAAGAAGATAATATATGACAAAAGTAAGAGATTTCTATTTCCTTATCAAATTGAATTGTTGCTCTCGATTTTGACTATCTAGATAATTAGTAGTCAAAAGTTCATTGACAAATGGAAAATTACTAACTTGTGATCTAAAAGAGGACCCTTCACTTGAATTAACTTACTGAGAAGTAGGTAAATAATTAGCCGCACACTAACCACTAACGCTGACCTACTGAAACATTGTATCAGAGCCTACAATCTTCCAACAAAAAGTGAGAACAAAACATTATAGCCATCCAACCACTCTACCAAGAAAAAGGACTTACAAAAAAACAAACAGAATTAGGCATAACAATACAAACAATCAACATGAAAGATAATTGATTTAGGAAAAATAATTTATTCGATACTATATCGTAAGCATCACTAAGAATTTTACAAAAATATCTTTATATCATAGCAAAAAGATTAGAAAACTAGATAGCCCAAAAGGATACCATGGTTGGGTATAAGCAGGGGGTTATGTTTGGGTCTTGAGATTTTCCTATTCAAATTCATTTGCTAATATTTTAGTGGGAAATAAGTGCATAAATTTTTTTATTATGTGATCTGGAACCCCTTATTGCCTCAAGAATTAAGATTCTAAATGATGGGAATTTCTTGAAAGATTAGTGTTTTGTAGACAATTTTCAGGTCTTGAAACTAAGTCTTGCTATTTTGTATCCTATATGGTGGAATTGGAGACGAGAGAAGTTCGCATATTTCATTAAAGATAACCAAGGTAGGTCATGCTTCTGTGTTGGGGTTTATGTTTTCTGCAAGCATAAACATTTTGTACGATTGAAAATTTTCTTACTAAGTTTTCAATCGCATTTTGCATGAGTCCTATACAACCCATGATTTCAACTCTTGGTTGGGGTTTAAGGTTGTTTATGAATGTAAACATTCTAAAGGATTTCAATTTTTTCTTCCAAAGGAATCTCTTCAATTCCACATAGACTGTCTTTCCTTATTCAACCTCCTGAGTGGGATAGTTTGTTTGTATTGTATTTATGCAGTTGAGTGTCCAATGGTATTGGTAATAAATTTTTAAATCTCCATATCTAGTGCTCCCTAATATCTGTATTTTTTTCTTTATATTTCATGGCCACCTAGAATGCCTTTCCTTATGTAAAAATCACGAGTGAAAGAGAATATTGTCTCTATATGGTACAAATATTTAAAGACATTAACGATATTGATTTGTTAGGTTGTTGGTTTTTCTCTGCTCCACATCTACTAGTTGATGTGTCCACGGAAATTGAATTTCTGAGGTTTGTTGGGCTCAAAGACTTCACTAATTTGTCTGGGACCTTCATTTTGCAAGGTTTGAATGAATTGTTTGATTCAAACATTGTGGTTAATCATATATTGTTGTTGCAACAAGTGTGGAATTTGATCATTGACCTTTATTATATGCACAACTTCACTAGGCTATCTATTTCCTATATGTGAACAAGGGAGTTTATTATTCTTTTTTCTTTCCTTCTTGTAATGTGAATCTACAACATATAGGAGATTGTTTAGAGTATTCTTGGTTACTAACTAGATTTTTTCCTTGTTTTATGATTAAAAGATTCAATTACATCTATAATTCTTGTTAGATATAGGATGGACATCATTACTCTACTCCACAATTTTTAGGGAGACCTACTAGCTCAATCATTACTATATAATTATACATGAATTGAAATGGAAAAGGGCCCAATAGGAACTAAAAATTGTTCTTTTACTTCAGGTTGACTATATGTTGATATTATATAACCAGATTATACAATAGACTAACTTGGTTATCATTTGTAATGATTGTGAATATTCTTTTTTAACTCTGTCTTCTGGATCAAATTTTATAGGCTTTCTTTTGTTTGATTTTATGGGAACTTTCTTTAAGAAACATTCCTCGAGGTAGGGAGATATAGTGTATAACATGAGCTATTTTGGCTAATAGGTAAGGGGTTGTGGTGTAGTTAATGAGTTGTATTTGGCTCATGTGTTGGATTAGAGGGGTATCTATTCTACCAAAATCATCTGAGACTTGCTCCTAGCTTCATCCCTTATTTGAAATACGCGAGTTTGGTTGAATTTTATATTGTTAATGCTAAAAAATGTGTGAAATTCACACATAGTTCTATGGCTCTGATTCCTAAAGTTAAGGGTTCATTACATCTTAAAAGAAACATCAACACTAGAGAACCATCACATTCAATCAAGGATCCATAGTTACATTCACCAACCATCCATTTCAAAATTTCCATGCTATCCATTTCCCTAAATGGGTATAAAACAGAGCTAAAGTTGCAAGTACAATGTTGAAACTGCTAAGGATTCCCTCAATTGACATATTGCAACTCAAATCAATAGAATAGTGAAAGAGGAGTTCGCTTTACTTTTAACACCATGTTATTTATCTCACTGAAATTGTAACATATCACATTTGTCTTCATCTATGCTCTTCCTCCATATGTTATTACCTTATGACATTACTTTGCAACATCTGGTGCAATTGCTAGTTATTTTTTTTTAATTAATACATGTCATGTTGTTAAAATAAAAATAAAAAATCATGAAAGTTAACTAAGCTATATCGTTGTCTAAATTATTATTATTATTTTATTTGTCTTCTACTCCAGAGGAACCCAACAACCTAATTGACATGTACCTATGTTAACTTAATTATACCTTCATTTAATTATTATTATTATTATTTGTATCCTAGAGGAACCCCACAACCTGCTTGACACCTAGCTACTAGTAAACTGAGTCACAACTGGAGGCATTTAAACCTTGGATCTCTCATTTTTCTCGATGACCAATTGAGCTACCACCCTAGGACTATTATAATTATATAATAATTATTATTACTAATTACAAAAAAAAATAATGTATGAATTAAACATGTATACATTTAAAAAGACACATAACAATATTCTTAATAAGAGAGATTCACCCCCCCACTTTACCATGGAGATTCTTAACATGTAAATAGGTTTTGTTACAATACTATGGGTCAATACCATGGCTCACTAATATTATATGCCCAAACAAGCATAACTTGTTCATATGATAGAAGTTTATATGACATGCTTTTTAATTAACAATTTAATTAAAAGAATTGAAAGGGCATAACTACTTTTGAAATAAATATCAAACTTTGATATGTGACTATTACTATGAATATTCTACAATATTCCAGGGAGGTTAAACCCGACCATTAGCCTGATAATTAGTGATAATATTATTGCTGTTTTTTTAAGGTGAAATCTATTTGTCCATGTTTTTATTTATTTATTGAAATTCAAAAATATAATTTTGGGTGAGATTGTTAGTTTTTGTTACTTAAAATGCATTTTTAATTGCAAATGTATTCAAGGCCTTGATAAACCTCTTGATCATTTAGTTTATTCAAATTTACGTATTCAAATTTACCTTAACAACAAATTTTGACCAATTCTAATAAAATTCATAAAGAATATACCTTAAAAGAACAAAAATACACTAGAGTTAGGCTAGACTTTTCCATATGTAATGTCATTATTATTTATTTTAATGAAACAATTACTTTTTATTATAAAACTTAGATTACATGGCCATAACCATTTACATCAAAATTGGAAAAACTTGCTTCAGTCAGCTTAATTTCTTCTATATTCCAATACAACTAGAGGAAGACTTTCTCTCCTTGACAGACCCTATGATCTATATTTTACATTGATGTTTCCCATATGACCTGCAAAATTACCCCAAAGGAAAAATGTATTTACCATACATAAAAGAAAATAGTTAACGAGGCTTTAATGGATTGACTTCCTCATTTATGACTTATTTCACTTTACTTGTCTCTGCACTTTGGAGGTGGAGGTCCTCTATTGCTCACTAAGATTAGGGTCTCACTATACAACTATAATCTCATAAGCTTCTGCATGTAGAGTTCAAAATTATTGGACATGAGGTCAGCCTCCATCTCACTTATCTTCCTATCCACCGTCACCTCCATACCTTCTAGCTTGGCATTAGTGTGTGATGCATTGGCTGCCGTATGAGTATTTTGAACGAGAATTCCACGACCTTCTTCCACCACTCTGATTCAGCCTCCGATGGCTGCACTCTGAAGGAAGGAATACATTGCAGCTAATTTGCATTGGCAAGGGGTGAAAATTGTCTTCGTCTATTCACCATTAGTATTATTGAATGTAATGTCATCATTCCGGGGATGGAATTCACCCAACTTTCTATAGTTCTTTCCACGAAGCACTTGGAAGGCGATAAGGATCTCATCAAGCTAAGGATTCTTAATGCTTCCCACTACCCACCTGTTCGAAATGCGAGGAGTTATTAACCTGAGGTGTGAGAGCGCAATCATTGATAGCCCAAATCTCCATATTTGTAATCATTCTATGTCATGGAATTGGGAAATTTTTATTTTTATTTTTAATTGAAGATTAATCCTTTTCACCAATGCAAATCTCAAGTGATTCGTTGCATGTTTAGAATTTGAGAGAATTATGATCACTAGCATGGAGTCCCCGAGGATGATAATTTCCTTAATGCCATGATTCTAGGAAATATTGAAATCTTTCCCTAGTGTTATAAATTTCACCTTCTTGTTAGTGGTTGGACCTAATACCCAGGGATATATGATTGCATCTTGTTCATTGGGGTATCACCCCCACTCTTTCCGCCCCTGTTAAATAGATTATATTTTTTTATATTCACACATGATAATGTAATTGTTATCGACATAACATCGTTATTGAACTAAATTGTAAATACATCTCATTACTCTCAACATAACATTTGAACATTTATAATATATTATTCTCATTTTCATTTTAAAAATTTGAACATTTATAATATATTATTCTCATTTTCATTTTATTTTTAATAGCTTATGATTTTGAACAGAAATGAAAATGATATAAAATGAAATTTTATTATTCCATTAAATTTCATTAAAATTCGACGATATTAATTTTAAAGTTTTTAATGAAAATCAAATTTCAACAAATAAATTTAATATCAAATATGTAAAATTACCACAATCATATAAATTAAATGGTTTATAAGTGTTAATAGGCGTCAAAACACTTACACCATGATGCATCTCACATTACAAAGATTTTATAAAATCAAAAAAATTAACTAAATTATAATGTTATTTTAAATTATTATTAAGTCAATAGGCATGTCTATTTTGGAATTGAGCTTCCATAATTTTAATTTAGTTATCAATAATTATTAGGTGGATAGTAAGGACAACCTCCACAAAATATTCTAAAATATTCTTAGTAGTAACAAATCAAAGGTTGAAATTTATCTGCAAAATAGTTATGCCCCTTTTGTCATTTTATTAAATTGATTAAACAAAAAAATGTCATATGAACAAATATAATATAAAATAAATTATAGTCTTGAGGGTTAGCTAAATTGGTCGAGTTGAGTCCCCATCATTAAAGAACCTTTGTTATTGAGAGGTCATGAGTTTAATTCTCTCCACACTCTCGAAGTTACGTTATGTGGAGCCAGCAATAAGTGATCCATTTCAGTGGATTTTTCTGATACAAATATTTTGTGGACATAGTAGTCATTGATCTTTGAGGTCTGTGAACCACATAGCAATATATATATATATATATATATATATATATATGCAATCAATTATATTTTTAATTGTATCTTATTTCTATATGTGAATTTTACTAGCACCCCCTCCGGTGGCCTTATTTTAATTATACCTTATGGGATTCTAGTGAATAATGAGAAATCAACTAAGAATTATGAGATTGATTTGTGTAATTTTCCTAGTGGCTAAAATTTAAAGGCCAAAAGTATTTAGTGAAATGGAGCTTTGTTCAGATGATTTGAAGCATGTGTTGTAGAAAAATTTAAGAGGAAAATGTAGATTCAAAATGCAGATCAGGGAAAATGAAATCTCACTCAAAAGAGACACATCTCAAAACCTAAATATACTAAGCATTTTGACAATGCGAGTTGAAATGAAAAACTCTAATGCTGAAAATTATTTTAGAAATATTGCAAATGCATGCTAGCGATCATAATATCAAAGCTTGAGGAGCTCTACAATGATAAATTATAAATTATTTGTTTCATAAAAGTTGGAGATTTTGTTGAAAAATTGTGTAGATTTCTATCATAAATTATTTGTTTACAACCCATGATGTATGCCAATAACCATTCTCTAGTTTTCTCATAGACTGAAATTATGTTCAAAACATTAAAGCTAAAAATGATTTGAATCAAATAAATATTTCACTGACCTGTTTTTATGCCAAAGTGAAATTTTTCCAGCGGTTAAAATTAAATGGCCATAAATAACTCGGGAAATGGAGCTCTACTTGGTTGATCACTTCCGGGCTTTCTTCCTGTACACATGGATGTGGGAAAACCCATGGTGTAATACTATGATCATTTCAAAACGTTAGCTTATATAAATATTATAAGAATATTATTAGCAAAACCATGGGTGGTAAAAATTAAAATTAAAATTAAGATAATAATAAAACTAAATAAATTATAAATAAATAAAAATTAATATATAAGTCAAACATATACACATTTGAAAAACATGGAATACTATTTTTATCCATGGAGATTTACCCCACTTTACTCTGGAAATTCGTAATTTGTAAAAAGACTTTTCTACAATATCATAAGTCAATACCATATTTTATCAATATCACATACCCAAAAAAATATAATTAATTTTACATGACCACATTTGTTTAATTAATAAATTTAATTAAAAGAGTAAAAAATCATAAATACTTTAGAGATAGATCTCAAACTTTAATTTTTATATATTATTAAAAGTGTTTTAAAAAATTTCATGAATTTTAAAACCTTACCATTCATCTAGTAATTATTAATAACTAACTGAGGAGACGAGGATGAACGACTGGCGATCGAAGGACCTGCGCGTGACCTAGAATCCCTGACACCGCTCCCGCGCCCCCTGCGCCTGGCAGCGCTGCTGCTAGGCCCGCGCCCCTCATCTGCTGACCTCCCCTTCTTCGCTCCTGGGCCTCCTGCCCTCCCCCAGCACCGGGGCCTCCCCCCGGTAGTCCTCACGAGGTTTTCCCAGAGATCTGACTCTCCAATGGCAGAAATGGATCCCCCGCCTCAAGATCCAGAAGACTTTGAGAAAATGTTTGCCTCTCTCATTCCCGAGAGCGCAGCGGGAAAAATCCGTCCTACAGCCTCCAAGTTCATCAAGAAATTAGATGAAATACCAGAAGTATCTCTACCTCCTTCCCTCCCGAGAAGAGCAGCAATCTCCTTAGCAGAAAGAGGCCTGGTCGGCCAGTTCACGGGACTGTGGCCCTCCCCAAGATCAGTCCAGAGATGGGTCGAGAGAAACTGGAACTCGATGGTGCAAGGGAAAATAGCAATCAGGTTTTGTGGCAGAGGATTTTACACCTTTCTATTCGAATCAATGGAGGACAGGAACCTCATCTTCAGAAACGACCCCTATTTCATGGACTCCCGGGGACTCTACTTAAACAGATGGACTCCAGACTTTGACCCAGAAATGGACGTCCCCAACGTTGTCCCCGTCTGGGTCCGTCTGCCCCACTTGCCGCTTCATTGCTGGGGGGATGAGTCAGTCAAAGCCATAGGGAACGCAGTTGGCAAATACATTGATAGATTTGAACCAAAGGAGAACATGCATGCATGCGTGAGGATCTGTGTTGAAGTAGATTTGGGGAAAGGACTGCCGGAAGCAATCAAACTCAAAGTCGATAAGTGGACGCACATTCAGCAAGTGGACTACGAGCAGCTACCCTTCAAGTGCAAGGTATGTCATGAATATGGGCATTTCGCTAATAGATGTAGCAAATCTAAAACAAATGTTCCTGAAGGCAATGTCGAAACCCCCGAGGGAGCTTGGGAGCAAATCAAAAAGAAAAAATCAAACCCCCCTCCAGGCCCAAGCTCAAAGGTTCCCCCTGAAAACCCCTCCCTTCCTTCTCATCCCTCTGGCTCTGCCCCTTCTTTCCCCTCCTCCTCCAACCCCTTTGAAACCCTGTCCGCAGAGGACCCTCCATCCCCCCCCCTTCCCCTCGAGGTACCGCCATCGTTATCTCCTCCCCTATCTCCCTCCCCCAGCCCTCTCCTCCCCCAACAGTGGAAAGAATCTTAACCAGAAATAAATCAAAGGAAAACAACCTCTCCACAGATCCCCCCAGAAAAGTTGGAAGAAAGTCTAATAAAGAGATCAGAGATGAAAACGCTGCAAAAGAAATGGCCACCGGAATGCAGCAACCAATGGACACATTTCTAGATAAACCAAAAGGAAGCGGAGAAAAAATGAAAGAGAAAAGCGGGGCAAATACCAAACAAGGAAAATGATGATTTTGGTCTCCTGGAATTGTAGGGGGATGGGCTCCTCCCTAAAAACAAATGCAGTCCGGGATCTCCTCAAATCTGAACATCCAGACCTTCTCCTACTTCAGGAGACCAAAATCACGGAACAAGAATTCCAAAATCACATAAAAAGAAGCAAAAGCTATGCAGGCGTAGCAACAAGTGCAGCTGGCGCCTCAGGAGGCATAGGAACACTATGGGACAAAAGAAAATGGGAACTCAAAGAGCAAAAGTCTTACAGCTGGTGGGTAAGAACAGACATGCAGAACAAAGCCTCAAAAGAGGAATACTCTATCTACAACATATATGCTCCTAATCATTATAGGGACAAAGCTTCATGCTGGGAATCAATAACATCTGACCTCATGACAGTACAGGGAAGGAACATTTTCCTTGGAGGTGACTTAAACCTTATAAGGAATGTCGACGAGAAATTGGGAGGAAATTACTATGCTGATCCCTCAAGAGACTCACTAGAAGCAATAATCCAAACCCATAATCTAGTGGATATTCCTCCGCATAACGGGAGATTCACCTGGCGCAATAAAAGAACCGGCAACAACAATATAAAAGAGAGATTAGATTGAATCCTCGCTCAAGAAAGAACAGTGGCAAGATTTTCAAATATCCAAAGCAAAATTATCCAAGGATACATTTCAGATCATAAACCCGTCGCTCTAAATTTAGACAAAGGAAAGAACATGGGGCCTCTCCCCTTTAAATACAACAAGGCATGGGACAGCAAAGAAGAATTCCGAAACTTGATCAAGGAGCAGTGGGCAAAAGAAATTATTGGCTCGCCCCATTATATTTGGGAAGCTAAGCTCAAATCCCTTAGGACTGTCATCAAACGATGGGCAAGAAACCACGCTGCAGAGGAAAGTAAAAAAAGAACTGATCTCCAATCACAGCTTGAACAATGGAGTCAGGAAAAGGAGCGAATCCAATATACAGAGGAAGATTAGGCCAAAGAGAATGAAATGTACAAAGAATTGTATAAGCAGAACAGGATGGAAGAAGAAGAGCAGAGACAAAAGTCTCGCTGCCTTTGGCTCAAAGCCGGAGACAAAAACACTTCCTTTTTTCACAACAGCCTAAAGCTCAGGCGGGCAGGGAACCATATAGAGAGAATCATGATTGATGGAAGAGAGCTCAGAGACCAAGAGGAAATAAAAGAGGCTACGTCCAGACACTTCTGCACCCTCCTATCCGCAGACACTCAGCCCAACGATAATGCGGAATTCCTCAGCCTAATCGAAAATAAAATCTCAGCAGACCAAAGCAACGAGCTGGACCAAGAGGTCACGACAGAGGAAATTGAGTGGTCGATCTTCAGCATGGCGCAGGACAAGGCACCGGGCCCAGACGGGTTCGCAGTGGCATTCTACAGAAATCATTGGGAAACCATCAACAAAGACTTCATTAGAATGGTAAAGAATTTCTTCTCAAAGTGCAAAATGGGGAACAGCATTAAATCTTCTCACTTAGACCTCATCCCCAAGGATCCCAACCCCCAATCCTTCGATCGATTATGCCCAATCTCCCTGTGCAATGTCTCCTATAAAATTATCACCAAAATTCTAGCCAACAGGCTAAAAAAGCTCCTCCCCTCCCTCATCTCTGAGAATCAAGGAGGCTTCGTCCCCAGAAGACAAATTACGGATAACATTATCCTTATCCAAGAGGCAATTCACAGCACCATAAATAGAAAGGAAAAGGGTATGATTATTAAATTAGACATGGCAAACGCCTTTGATAGAGTCAACCATCAATTCCTTAAGGCAGCCCTTGGGAAATTTGGGATATCCAGCACCTTCATCAGCAAGATCATGGAGTGTATATCATTCCCTTGGATAGCCCCTCTGATTAATGGCAGGCCAAGCAACTTCTTTAGAAGCTCAAGGGGATTGAGACAAGGCTGCCCGCTCTCCCCTTTCCTCTACATCATTATGGCCGAAATGCTAAGCATACACCTGGAAAATCTTCGCAGGAAAAAAGAAATCACAGGTATCAGCATAGTGCGTGGAACCAAGGGGATAAACCACTCTCTCTTCGTTGATGACACCCTCCTAATTGGAGGAGCTTCCAGTCTCATGGCAAGAAGGTTCAAGAAAACGTTAGAGCTCTTTCTACAAGTGTCTGGAGGAAAGCTCAATAACAATAAGTGCATGATATATACCTGGAATGTCCCCAGGCAGATTATTCAGAGAATCTCCTCAATCTTGGACATCCCTGCTCAAAGGAACTGGAGCCATTTCATGTACCTGGGATTGCCGTTAGCAAAGGAATCGGTCAAAACTGAAATTTGGGTGAAACTAATAGAGAAGCTGAGAGGGAAACTTCAGAGTTGGGGTGTGTCCTGGCTCAACCTGGCTGGAAGAACAACTCTCATAAAAGCCATCCTCTCAGCTCTCCCCATATATTAGTTCGCAACCACTCTCACCCTGGCCAGCATTCATAAGCACATGGAATTAATTATCAGGAGCTTCTTGTGGCAGGGAGGAAGGCAGGACTCCAAAAAATTCAGTCTTGTAAAATGGGACCAGGTTATTTTACCTTTCGAAAAAGGAGGGCTAGGAATCAGAATCCCAAGACTAGCCAACATGGCCATGGGTTTCAAGCTAATTTGGAGAATTCTCAACGGAGAAGGCGCCTGGTGGACAGAAGTAATCAAAAGAAAATACCTGAACGGCCCCAACTCCAACATCCTATCGGAATCTATTGTTGACAGGCAGTGCACCCCAGTCTGGAAACTTATAAAAAAAACTCTCCCCCATTTCAAAGTTTATATCTCAAGAGCTCTGGGCAGTGGAATGGACATTAACATCTGGACTGATCGTATAATGGGCTCAGAAGCAAGGGAAGCTCTCCCAAATCTCACACCTCTGCAATTGTGGATGGAAGGAAAAAATCTTAAGTCCCTATATGACATTTCCTCTTGGGACCAAAACAGGTGGCTGGGCTGGAAGCACCTCCCCCTCCCAAACAATCTAAGGGAACTGTGGGCCGACCTTAAGCTATCTCTCTCAGGGTTAGATCCCCTTAACAATTTTTCCGAGGATAAGTATGTCTGGGACCCCAATGGCGGAAACTACACAGTCAGAGAAGGATACAAAATCCTCCAAAATGCCACAGCCACCAATAATTGGCCTCTTCATAAAGCGGCCTGGAATCCGGAATGCCTTCCAAAGATCCAATTTTTTAATTGGACCCTCCTTAAAAGCAAAATCCTTACAGCGGAAAATCTAAGGAAGAAAGGCATCCTCGGTCCCTCAATATGCTGCCTGTGTAGAGCAGCGGAAGAAAGCAGCAATCACCTCTTCCTAGATTGCTCCTTTGCCCGAAATTGCTGGAAGCTCATTACCAGTCCGTTAAGGATAGGTGAATTGCCCAATCAGATCACCCTCCTTCAAAAAAATTGGGGGAACAGCTATCCCTACCCCAAGAAAAACAAAACCCTTGCCAAAAGACTGTGGAATAGCATCCCTCCAACCCTTTGTTGGAAAATCTGGAACACCCGAAACAAAACCATTTTTAACAATAAGAAGCCCAGCATCTCCAGCACCCTTGCAAAAACAATTGCCCTCATCTCTGAGACCATCAGTGCTAATGGAATAGTCCAATCAGATCAAGAATCTGGGAATCCAAGGGAAATTGAATGGATGGGCAAATTCAGTCATGAATCAAGGAGTCACAAAGCAGCAAGTACAGGTCAGAAAAAGATTGATTGGAAGCTAAGAGGCTCTAATGAGGAAATCAGAGAATGGATTCAAAACCAAAAGAGGCCCTCCCTTCAGTTCGATGGGGCCTCAAAAAACAATCCGGGTCAGGCAGGTGTAGGAGGAGTCATCAAAGATCATCAAGGTGAAATTATAGTGACTTACGAGTGGGGATTGGGCATAATGTCCAACAATAGGGCCGAGGCCTATAGTCTTCTCCTGGGAACCTCCATTCTGAAGAGACTTGGTCTTCAAAATCCGCTCATAATGGGTGATTCAGCTATTATTATAGCTGCTATGGTTTCGGGGAGGGATTTCAAGCAAACTGCCCTGAACAATATTAAAACTAGGATCATCGACAACATAAGAGACATAAATGGGGCCACCCTCAAACATGTGCTAAGGAGCAGCAACAAAGAGGCTGATGAACAGGCCAACAAGGCAGCCAGTAGACCCGCAGGCCAAGTCAGAGAAAATGACTCCTTCTATGACAAAGCAATCCCTTAAAGAATCTTATCCCACTCCCTCTTCTCAGATTCTGAGCCACCTCAGACTCCATCCTTCTCGAAATTTGCTCATCCCCGAATCTCCTCACTCTCTGCCAAATCTCCTCGACTGCGCCACTCTGTCCCTCCTCTCTCAGATCCTCCCCCTTGTGATCGTATATGTCACCTCTCCCAGCCCCGATCTTGTGTTTTATTCGATCTCCGCCGTCATTCTCAGGTTCTGCTCAGACGGACATCATTCCAAAATCTCCATCGCGTGCAGCAAAATCTCTACCTGGACTCACAGTCACCTCAGGAATCGAACCGATCAGCACTGGATCACTCACTCGAGCTACCTCTCTTCCTTTATTTATACAGCATGGCTCTCTCTTTAATCTCTTCCTCCACCACTACGAAGGTCCTGGCACACGCCTCCTCCCAGCACAGACTCTCTCATGAAGCAGGGCGCAGTCATCTGGAGCTTGGATCATGACCCTCGACAGCGGTAAACTCAGGCAATTTTAATTACAGAGTTTCTTTTCCTTCTAACAGGTTGTTTGTTTGGCTGTCACAGCGCTCCCCCTTTCTTTCTTCTGCTCCTCCGTCATCCTGTTCCTCCCCCTCCCTTCTGGTCCCCTCCTTGTGCAAAGCTCTGCACTCCCCCTTTCTGTTTTCCTTATTCCCCTATTTCGCCCTCATTCCCAGAAACCGCCCCTATCTGCAACACGAGCACTTTGGCTTTCTTTCCCAGCTAGGAGAAATGGCGGACCAGCAGGAACAGCAGGGAGCTCAGGAGCCTGCTACCAATCCCTTATAAAATGTCATCACGAACAGTGAGAGCACTCTCTGCAAAGCGCACACCTTCATGATAGCCAGATTCACCAAGTGATTCAACGACCTCAAAGATGATTATCAGGCGGACAGCAGATCAAAAAGGAAGAAGCTGGAAAAACAAAAAGCTGAGGTCGAGGCCTTGAAGGACAGATGCACCCACCTAAAGGAAGTTATAGCTCATATCAGGACACTTACCCAAAGTATGCATGCGGAAGCTTCAACCAGAGCCAACGCAAGGAAGGAATCTCTCCCGGATGACTCAGTTAATCAGAAGTACCCCTAGGACTTATGAACTGCAAATTTTGTTGGCTGGCAGGCTCTTTTATCCAGCAATATAGCCGTTATCCTTTTCATTTTAGTTACCGTTTATGTAGCAATGAGGATCAAGGGTCTGCGAACCCGTTTTGGATCCTTAATGCCTTGGTTTGTCATATCCATGTAATAGGACTCAGTCCCTGAAAGTTTTTATAATATATCAGTACCCGATTTTGTCAAAAAAAAATTATTAATAACTAACTCAAAATTATGAAAATTCTATTTCAAAATAAACAAACATATATATCTATTAAAATTATTATTTTGATAAAAATACCATTTAATTTATAATTTATGAAAATTTTAAATAATAAGTTTCAAAATATGGCTATGAATACACATCTCTAAATTTAAATAAAAATAGAGAGACACCTCCAACTTAAATACTTTTTTTCAGGGGGTAATTTCCTCGCTGAAAAAGCATTATATTACAATGTATACAATCTGTACAACTGATATCCGTACAATACAATACGTTGCGTCATGCTTGACAGCAACCTAGCAATAGTCAACATATGTTGTCTCAACATGAATCGAACCCGAATAAGGAGGGCAATAGTGCTCCATCCCAACCACCCAGGACAACACACGATACAAAAAATACCTTATTATATAATGGCATTACATTTTAATAAATATCAAACACTAACTAGAATATTCGATGTGCGTGTGGAACAATGTCTACATCTCATGGAAGGAGAGGGGCCTATTGGTTGGGAATCATCCTACATCAAATATAACTTTCTAAAAGGGAAGAACCTTTGAATGTATTTAACTCAATTAAAGTGAGTTTTCTAGGCGAAGAGGTCTGATTGAGTGAGGTGTTTTCGATTTTGGGTTTGAGTTTGCAAAACATCAATTATAGTAATCCAAATTTCTCATATTTATTTATTGGTACCATGAGTTAGATAGATCTGACAACTTGTGTTTCAATAATTTGTATATTTCATTGTAATGTTTTTAATGTTATTTTGAATTCAATCAATGAAGGTATTTTGTTTAGTGGGAGATCATGAAGAATTCATAACTCAAGAATATTTAGGGTGACTTTATTTAGGAATATTGGAAAATTCTTAAAAACACATGGAAAGGGTTAGACTCTTCGGTTGATTAGAGTGCTAGCTATCTTAAATGTTCTAGGCATACTAAATGAAATTTTTACCATTACCAGCTAGAGCTATTCAGGAATGTAGTAGATGTTTTTAGGCTTTCAACTAGCCACCGATTTACGGCTCTACCCTGACATGATCAAGAAGTAATTCTACCTCGCATGGAGTTAAGTAAAGGAAATTATGTGCCAGTAAAGGCTTTGCATGCTTGGTCTCTCATGGTTCTCTCTTACTATGTCGATCTTAAGCAGTCTTGTTTCAAAGTCTTTATGTTGTATTCTAAAAAAGCTAGTTTGGCTCATTTTATTGATCATATATGTATATATTGTGTTACTCATAGATTGAAAGGAAGTCTAGTTAAAAGTACGATGTATTAGTCATACTTTTTTATGTCATGATTTTTCTATTCTGCCATTAGCATAGCCTCAAAGTGGAAGACCACGATAGAGACTTGTGACACCCCTTATGCATTTTCCCTTGATTTTTGGTAACGTGAAAATACTTTTAATTATATATGAGTATATTTTTGTGTAATGGCCTGAAGAGTGGGACCGCAGATCCATGATCTAAGAGGGAAGAGGAAAGATAACCCTAGGTGGAGTTAGTTAACACATTTAATTAATTTTTGGTGCAAATAATAAGAAAAAGAAGAGGAAGATGAAAAGGCACGCTTGAGAAATTATCAAGATGCATTTTCACAACAATGTTGGGGTTGGATTTTCTTCTTAGGGAAGCACATGAGAATTGTTGGAAGCCTTGTAAAGCGGAGGGGATGAAATTCCCTAGGAAGCTAAATTGTGGCCTGAAGGAGCTCAAGAAAATTTTGAGGAAAATGAGAATGAGTGCTTCCCAATAATTGGCTTAGAAACAACTAAGGGTGCTTTCTAAAGAGCTGGTAAACCACCTAATTTTATAAGTAAACCTTGTCCTCTTTGAGATGAGTATGACCTCCTGCTGAAAAATATTGAATAAATTCCCCTTAGATCTATAGAAATTTTAACTTGAGAAAACAAAACATTTTCGGAGTTTTATTGAGAGAATTAATAAATCAACCAGCAACAATCACATATTAAAATATGCACACAATCTATCCTCAAAAAACCCTAACTCTCAGGAAAAACTCAACCCAATGAAATTTGATCAGCCTTGGAAAAAACCCTAGCCAACCCGGCCAGGTGAGCCTTCTCTACTCACCTCCCTAGCCTCATTACAATGAAGTCTTCCCAGCCTTTTATAGGCTCCATCACATGCAATTCCATGGGTAGAAACACCATGGGTACACTATACCATGCGCTCGAAACCACCACTGTTTAAGCTAGTCAAGTTTAACTCTATCCCCGAGTCAAGTTTAGCTAACATTCCCCCCTTAAACTTGACTTGGGGTTCCTTGACTAAATCTAACCAACCTTGAGAAGTGAGTCAGCCCCGCTCACATTGGCCCTTACCCACCTCAAAGTTTATACTCGGGGTATCGGATAACGTGACAACCCCCCTATCACCTAGGTCTAACCTAGACTTTACCAGTGATTACGTAGGGGTAAACATGCCTTACTAGGTATTATAGTTATATGTCCATTTACATGCAAACATTTGACTCCATTATAACTCTTTTTTTTGTTTATTGTTGTTGTTATTCTAACCCATCCTCTCCACACTCTGAAACATTGATTCTATTTCTCTCCTCTTGCATGTTCTCTCTCCATGACCAATACACCCTTTTTGCGTCATTTCCTTCCAAGATGAAACCTTTTGAAGACATGATCCAATGTATGCCATAGAAATCCATTGGAAAACACTATGATTTCAAGCGCCGTTGACATCTTTAGCTCTCGCATTCCTCTAGATCTAATAGTGATTCTCCTTATTTTTCCTTGACAACTATGACTTTCACACTGCCTAATTCTCCAACTACAAACTTGCTCGAACAACATGTTCTTCTTAGGCCATCTGCCTCATTCACGAAGCTAACCTATGCACCCAAATTGTCTCATGTTGCATCCACACACCTCCATCAAGTGCTTCACCCACATCGAATTTCATTTTCTTACGGTCACTTGTATCCATCACCATGACCGACATTTCATGAGGGCCACTCATTCACACAAAATCGGTTTTCTCTGCACATTTAGTGCACAACATTTCTTTCTAGCAAGATGTAGCACCAGTCCACTCGTTTGCTTCGCTGCTCTAAACTCACCTACCATATGCTGAGAATAATTGTTGTTCTAGATCTGCATCTATAGGTCCACACCTATGTATTTTCCTTGATGATGGTTATATCACACACAAACTAATATGCCCTTCATATAATTCATCCCCGCCTTTCTATGGCCCATTGATTTCCATGAAATTAAGTGTTTCATATCCTTCCTCCATCTCGATTGTTCTCCTTCTGCACCTGCGATTCAAAATCCATCTCATCTTCAGGCAACATTCTCTCATCAATACTCCATCATGCCTTCCACATACTTGGTGAACCCTTCTTGGCCCTATGTAGAAAATTTCGTCCACTCTACAACAACGACAATGAGTGCTAATGATTGTATGTCTTCGCCATGGGCACCATCATTATCTCTGCCATGATCTCATGTTACCTTTGCCTCAAATCAAATCGATAACCTCTTTTTCCTCGAACTTGGACATGGCTTCATACACCACTACTAGAATGCAATCATGAAGCCAAGCCTCTACTCTCTTCCACTCGTTGGTTAACAATAATGATCATAAATATGTGAATTTACACTCATCAGTCCTGACATGTTAGGTCCCCTTTCTTTTCTTTTTTCTTTTTTTTAATCTCATCCTCACTGTCAGAAGGAGGTTTGTGAGTCCACTAGTGCCCCTATTTCCATCACTAACAATATATCTCGGCAAATAAACCCTTGACAATAGAGTTGTCCCTCTGAAGCCAAAAGTTGGCTTTGATACCAAATGTAGAAAATTTAACGAGAGCAAAAAAAATATTTACAGAGTTTTATTGAGATAATTAATAAATCAACCAAAAACAATCACATATTAAAATATGCACATAATTTATCCTCGGAAAACCCTAACACACAGGAAAAACTCAACCCAATGAAATTTCATTAGCCTTGGCCAAAACCCTGGCCAACCTGTCCAGGTGAGCCTTCCCTACTCACCTCATTGGCATCATTACAATGAAGTATTCCTAGCCTTTTATAGGCTACATCACATGCAATACAATGGTTAGAAAACCATGGTTACACTATACCACGAGCCCAAAACCAACACTATTTAACCTGGTCAACTTTGACTCTATCCGTGAGTCAAATTTACCTAAAAAGATCATGGATTTGGCTCAAGGGTGATTATTACAAGTAATTCTAGTTGCATTGAGTCTAAGTTTGGGTGGAAAATTGAAGTCCCACCTTCATTTTAGCCATTATATTTATTGCATTTGTATGTATTTAGCTAAGAGATATGAAATTGAAGCCTATGCTTATGGAATTTAATTGTATGGCTCTAAGAAATATTGTGTGGATGTAGAATGTCAGTGCATGTAGTTGTAAGCTAAATCCTTAGAATTTTATTATGTTGCATGTGAAGGTTATTTACATGTTTGTTACACGTCATTTTGTCTCATTAGGCAAATGACCATCAATTCCAATCTTTTTCTATCCATAAATGTGTTCCAAAGCATCCCCTTGCAAGGCTAGAATCCAAACTATCCCAAAGAGAATGAAATCCCTAGATCCCAAGGCTTAAAAGCTTATTTTTGGTTTCCTGCGTAGTTCCCTAGTCAATTTATGTGCATATGCAGAAGAGTCCATTAGAAACTATGCAGAAGTGTCTTATGTATGACATTATTTCCTGCGCACATGACTTAACACAAGTCAAAATAAAAAGTAAAGCCTAGAAGTGTTGTTAGTTGAATCTTTCCCAACTAACAAGCTTCAAATGGATGCCTATTCATCCTTGATCCCTTCCATCATGGAGCTACTTTCCTCTCTTTGTGGAACCCCTATTCCACCATATGTGGATCTCATCCCTTGGAAAATGGATCCCAAACTTCCTCCTTTCCACCTATAAATCTAACACAAGCTTGAGGATTGAGGAGGACAATGGAAGGTAGGCTTATACTGCAAAAATAACATTAGGAGGTTATTCATCTAAGCAGAGTGTTGGAGATTGTGAGAAGAGGCTTGTAAAATCAAGGCTTTGAGGTTGTAAGTTTGTTCTCCCTTTTATTAATATAAAAGCAATTGTTCTTTCCCAATTATGTCTTCTCTGATATCATTTGTGGGATTCCTTGATCACCCACATCGGTTATCACTACTTATTAATTCCATTTATGATAAATGTTGAGTTAATTAGTTCATTTATCTTTTATACTATATACTCATTTCTTTGATCCTTTGTGTGTTTCTGTCTATGCAAATCTCCTTCAAGACATCATGGAGAAGTTGCGGGAAGCACTGGAACAATCTTTAAAGCATCAAGGAGAATTTAATGGTTGAAGGCACTTAAAGGGACTTCATCAGGAATTTCAATAAACAGTAAATGACCTCTCTCATATTGTTTTTTTTAGTGAGTTGTAAGCTAGGGAAAGGTAGTAGTTATTTCTTCTTTGTTACTAGATTTCTCTAAGGTCTAGGGATACTTGTCTTTTCTGCAAGAGGGATTAGCCCACCTAACAAATTGGTGATTCCACTGGGTAATGTCTCACTCTCCATTATTCTCTTTGTTTTTACCTTTGATCCTGTTAGTGTCAGTCTTTGTAGCCTTCCTCCAGTGATCAAATATGCTCTTACAAAGTGATTTTAAGGTGTCAAGGTCAAATTTTGTCATTTCAGTGAGTCTTCAAGCAAAATTTGGTCACTAGGCATTAGGTCTAGGGTTTGCTTTTACTCCTATGAAAGTTGTCCAAATGTTGGTCCATGTCACCATTCAGCTGAGTGTACCATCATTCAGAGGGTTTTCATCATCATTTCAGGTTCCAATGGGTCATTTTACTCCTTGTTCATGCTTTAGTCGCGCCTAGGTAAGGTTCATTTCCCTCTCCTAGGGTTTTGAAGGCAATTTCCCCCGGATGGTCAAATCATCAGAAAAACTTGTATATTGATGTTCATACACCTTCCCCTATCCTTAATGTACCTTATTAAACGCTTCCCATCATGGAGATCCCCCAAATTCCTCATTTTCGCACAAACCCTAGTTTCTTGCTACAAACCCTATTTTCTGGGCTAGGCCTGTGTTTTTCCCTTTTGGACCCCTTCCCCTCACTCAATTTCTGAGATTCCACTTTCCCCTACTCCCTAACATCCCTTCTTGTTTCCCAAAATTTCCTCAAGAATTTAGAAGCCCCTTATCCCCTTCATTTCGCTTCATTTCGACAAATCCCTTGTTCCACACATCGGGATAGGTTTTACTCCAATGATGTTTCTGAGCAAGAAAAGATGAATTTGGGAAAATTGAGAGAGGTTTTTGTCCAAAATAGGCCAAGGAAGAAAAAAATCCTTCAATTTTTACACAGGTGTCATGGTTTAGGAGAAATGTCAAAAATACAGTTGCCTCGGGAGAATTGATGCACCTCTGAAGTGACCTTGGGAAAATCAAGTTTTCTCCTAGCTTGGTTAGCCAAATGACTTGCTTGATGCATCAAATGATAAGTAGACACAAATAGATTTCCAATGAGCTATCATGAGCTCAATATAGAGTTGACAAAGACCTTCAAAAGTTGACTACAACAACACTCTTCCTTGAGGCAGCCTCATTTGGCACATTTTGACCAGTCTTGGGAGATTTGATTTTTGATAGGGCAAATGAACTCCAAATTGAAAAATTCTAGTTGGGTTGGAAAGTAGACTCAAAGATATTTCCAAAAAGATATCCTGCACCCACTTTGGACATTGGGAAGGCCTCCAAAAGGCTCCTGCAAAAAGGCACTATGCATAGAGATGGCGCGGTGCATGCGGCAGCAATTTCCAGTGTAAAATTACATTGGCGCGACGCATAGGGAAGGTGCGGCGAATTGGGCTAAAAAGCCTGAAATTCACTCAAAAAACTCTCCCAAATTTCAAATTTTGCTCAATCTTCTTGCGTTCAATTAAGTTAACATTTCTCCCATGACCAATGAATGAGTTATCTTCGTGTTTATGGTGATTTAGTAAGAAATTTTTCAAACCCTACCTCCTTGCAATTTTTCCTCAAAAACAATTGCTTAGGGTTTGCAGTTTGAGTTTTTGTTGTCAAGTCCACTTCATCACTCCCTCCCTAATTTATTCTCTAGTTTCATAAACCCATTCCCTAACTCCATATCCCTAATTCTCATTATCCCAAACCCTAGCTACATGTTCCTAAACCCTAATTGCTGTCCCAAAGAGCCTAAATACTATTCCTTAAACCCCTTATTCCCCATATCCAAAAATGACATCAAGGCTGTCTTTGCCAATGAAGCAAGGAAATCAATTTTAATCAAACACCATCCTCTGTTCTTCAAGGCAATGATCCATTGTTGACAAAGGCACCTTCAGCCACGAATCAATTGCATGTACAGCTAAGAAATCAGTTTGAGGCATGGAATCAAAGCTTGATGCAAACACAATCAGGCAATCAAATGCAATCTCCATCTGGTTCACATGTAGAGTTAGCTAGTCAGGGGCAGTCACAGAGTAATAACCAATTTCTTACTCAATTCACACAACAGGCACACTCATCTTTCAAGGACAACCTTTAGGCCAGGTACAGTCTTCTGCCTCTAGTCAAATTTTGCCTCAGATATTGGGTTGCCATTCTCAGAATATTAATTACTTGGGCCAGCAAATTTATGATCAAGGTATTCCAAAGCAGATTAATTATCAGCCTTCAAATCAAAGTGATATCTCAGTCAAGATCCTTGAATCGAAGGGGGCAGAAAAGTTTGCTAGGCACTCTACAAAGTGAGATGAGTGATATGAGGTCAAAGAGACTGCTGAACAGGGTTGATATAGACAAAGCATTTCTGAGACACATGGATTTTCACTACAAGGTGCGGAACAAGGTTTGAAAGGCACGAATAAGAAATTTAAAGGCAAAACTAAGGAAGGCATTGAAAAGGAAAAAGAGGCAAAAAGAGCATGATTGACTCCGGATATTGGCCAAGGCATCCTTGGCCCATCATAGCTCTTGATGAAGAAGGTCCAGCCCAAATTTCAAGAAATTTGGAGCAATTTTTGCATTTTGAAATTTTTTTGCATTAAAAAATAGGGTTTTCCACCATATGCGCCGCGCCACGTGGCGCGCGCCTTTGCTAGGGAGCTCCAAATCACAAAAAGTTTACATTTCTAGATTTTTCATGAAAAATCATGGTTTCTGGTGCATGGCCAAGAAATTTGGGCAATTTTTGAGTCCTCAGGAGGTCAAAAACACTCAAAAAATGACCTCACTGCCCCTATTTTGACACACAGGAAGCAATCTTGGGAGATTGAAGTTTTGGAGGGGCAAATGACATCCAAATTCAGAAATTCCACTTGGGTTGGAAAGTACACAGGCATGGATTTCCAACAAGCACACTTGGGCTCAATTTGGACTTCAGGAAGTGCCTCAAAATCAACTCCAAAATGGCGCGACACATAGAGAATCAAGCGCGGCGCATACAGGATTTTTGCCCATTTTTCACTGTTCAGCTCAGAAATTCGCCAAGTTTTGACTAGTTTTGCTTCTTGAAGTTACTCTTGACCTTTCATGATGTAATTTGATAAACATGAGGTAATATTGGCACATTTTTACTTGTTCTAGAGGATTCATTCACTAAAAAGTGAAAATTAAATGAATGAATCAGTTTCCTACCTTATAGAGGCAAGTTGTTTTGATTGCCTAGATTTTAGTGCTTTGTTTAGAATTGGTTGAAACAGCTCCTAGAATGATGAGATCGACCCCTAGAGGCAATGGAATGGGTTGGGCTAGTCTATATCATGTAATTCCTAATTCATTTCCAAGGTTGGACACTAGGGATTGCTTTGGCATATCATTGCACATTCTATCTCTGCATTTTTGGCTAAGGAAAGACCAAGGTTTTGCAGCACTGTTTGGGATCCATGTGGCTTTATGTTTTGATGGTGTTCTTTTCTAAGTAATTGTAAGTTCATTAGTGTTATGTGTATCATTTTCCTACCTCTTCTTCTGAATTTGAACAAATGAGTGATTAAGGTAGAATCCATTAACTGCTATGCTCTGCCTTTGAATTTGTTTAAATTTCCATGTTTTCATCTGTTTAAGGAGAATTCTTGAGACTCTCTTTCTCTCCTTAGCTCCTCACCAGTATAATCAATCCATTCACTCACTTTAAAGCACCAAAACAATTTCCTTCCTTGCCCCAATCAAAACTCTGCAGAAACTGTGCCTCATCCCCAAGCCCAATTTTCCTTTCCCTGTTTCCAGCACAAAACCCGCAAAAACTCAAATCAAACCCTTGTACTTCATACCTAGCCTAACATTAGCTTTTATTTCAGTCATCTCGAGCCCCATCACTTGTCTTTTGCCGAGATCGACCCGGATAGAGCCCTCTCGTGTCCTCGTAGGGCTAGCTACAAGGCTGAGCATGGTTTGATGTGGACCTAGACCCTTGCCTTTCCAGCCTACGGCAAATATAGGCTCTAACATAGTGGCGACCATACTGGGGAAGAAAATGGTTTGCTTGTTGATGTCATTCATTTTATAAGCTACAGACAGATCCTGAAGTTATGCTAGGTAGCCTTCGAAACGCTTTTGCTTTGCATTAGCGCAAGTAGATAAATGATGCTTCAATCAATCTCCAGTCTAGCTTGTGAATGTGACACTTGACTTGTGAATTACCCCCCAGTACATCAGATCGTTCTAGACTTTGGGTGATGAGCCTAGAATTCGATAGGCTGAAATCATTCACCTGGCAACTTCATTCACTGAAAAATCCAAAAATCAATGCTTCATGGTGACTCCACTGCAGGAAGATCAGTAGCTTTATGATTTTCAAGATGGAACAGGTTGCAAGAGGATACGCTCCCATGAGCTGAGATCAAATTCTAGGTTTTCCATATAAAATTCCCAAGGTAGATTGGAAAAAGAATTTACCTATGTTTAAAGATGATGATAGGAAGGATGCTGCCTTACATCTGGTTATATTTCACATACATATTCGCAAGTTGAAGGTTGATTTTCCTGAAGATTTCTTGATGAAGATATTCATGGCCACTCTGGAAGGTGAAGCCCGATCTTGGTATGAAATTTTTCCGCTTGCTTGTATTTACTATTTAAAAGATTTTCATGCCATGTTCTTTGAAAGGTATAAAAACTCTTATCCATCATTAAATTTAGTTTAGGACTGTTGCAAACATGCTTATAGTTTTATTGAAAACCTTGAGAAATATTATGAAGATGATGACTTCATGGATGATGAGATCATGGAAGCTTTGTACGAGAATCCATTTCAGCAACATGAAGAGAACCTAGATGATTCCCATCAAGATGCTTTGGAAGCTTTGCAGCAGGATCAAGATCTTGGTACAATGGAAAATGATGAAAGAGAAGGTTTTGTTTCAGATCTGTCCATAGAGGAAGACGATATGCAGGAAAGTCAAGTTTCGATTTCAAAAGGTGATAAAGTCAAGTCAGCTATTTCAAATCTAGATTCAGATAATGACGATCAAGACAACCTTGTTCTGAATCCCATGAAGGAGAGCTCTGCTGTTAAGATCATCTGGAATGAAGAAGATAGAGTTATTGATCCAAGTGTTATCGTTTCATCAGAACCAAGCCTGCATGAGGAGGTAATCCAACCATTTCATGAAAAACAAGATGAGATCTTTATTCAAGTAAGTGAAAAATCTTCTTTCGATAACTCAGTGATAAAGGATAATTTGATTGCCATATCATATGAAGAAGGAGAGCTTTGCTGTTGAGATCATCTGGAATGAAGAAGATAGAGTTATTGATCCAAGTGTTATCATTTCATCAGAACCAAGCCTGCATGAGGAGGTAATCCAACCATTTCATGAAAAACAAGATGAGATCTTTGTTCAAGTAAGTGAAAAATCTTCTTTCGATAACTCAGTGATTGCCATATCATATGAAGATGATCAACAATGTTTCCAAATTTCAGAAGATCAGGACTGTCATTCAGGTTTGTCATGTTTTGAAATGTTATTTCAAGAAGATAGTAATCGCTTGAGCAAAACAAAACAGAACGTATTATCTCCTTTGTCTGAAAATGAGATAGATCAACTCTTGAAAGGTCATGTTACAGCCCAAGCTAAAGTAGATTTGTAGTGCACACATGGTCAAGAAAGTGTTGGTGAAACTTCTTCCTCTTTTGAAAATGATGATGGTCTTGTAATCAATTTTATAGATCAGCAAATAGATAATATTTTCTTTCACAAAGATGATAAGGTTGTCATGTTTGATAATATTGAAGATTGTTTTTTGTTTAAGAATGACCTAGACCATGAAGTTGAGGAATATGAGCTTGAGAGAGACAATATGCTAGGATTTCTCATGGTCAAGGAACCTACAGCTAACACTTAGATGGCAGAAGCACATACCTCTTTGTGCGTTCCTATCCCTCGAAAATCAATTGTTATTTCAGATCAAAATGGAGGGAGTACTTGTATTTTTGCAGCTGGATCTCAAGATAAGCCAGTGCTTCAGGATTTTCAAGATCCCTTCGGCATTCTTCTGCAAGCATTAGAAAAGATAAATATTGCCTGGTTCATTATCATAAGCTTTGGTTTTAGTGGTTATTTTGAGTTGCCTACAGGTTCATTGTTCCGCCTGCTCGATAAAAGTGAGAGCAGAAATTTGGTATGTAGCCATCCGCTGGATTGGTTACATTGGAAAGCTCATTACACATGATTGTATATATTTCATTAGTATGCAGATGGTTGTCATCATGATTTGAAATCTTGATGGACTGCTACCCTTCAATAAGCTTTGTAAGTTCTTGTTTTAGTTAAGTCAGTCATGAGTCATTTGTGAGTCAGTTTTCAGTCTTGTTGTTAAGTTAGTTTGTGTCGGTTTTCAGTCATGCATTTTAGCTTGAGTTTTGACTCCATTTCCCAATGGATGAAGGCACTGTCTGCTCTTCCAAAGATATTCCATTCTTGGCACCTCCAAGCAGCTACCATCCCCATTGGAGCCAATGTTAGTGTCAGTCTTTGCAGCCTTCCTCCAGTGATCAAATATGCTCTTACAAAGTGATTTTAAGGTGTGAAGGTCAAATTTTGTCATTTCAGTGAGTCTTCAAGCAAAATTTGGTCACTAGGCATTAGGTCTAGGGTTTGCTTTTACTCCTATCAAAGTTTTCCAAATGTCGGTCCACGTCACCATTCAGCTGAGTGTACCATCATTCAGAGGGTTGTCATCATCATTTCAGGTTCCAATGGGTCACTTTACTCCTTGTTCATGCTTCAGTCGGGTTGGAAAGTAGATAGGCAGGGCTTTCCAACAAGCACACTTGGGCTCAATTTGGACTTCAGGAAGTGCCTCAAAATCAGCTCCAAAGTGGCGCGACGCATAGAGAATCAGGCGTGGCGCATATAGGATTTTTACCCATTTTTCACTGTTTAGCTCGGAAATTCACCCAGTTTTGACCAGTTTTGCTTCTTGAAGTTACTCTTGACCTTTCATGATGTAATTTGATAACCATGAGGTAATATTGGCACATTTTTACTTGTTCTAGAGGATTCATTCACTAGAAAGTGAAAATTAAATGAATGAATCAGTTTCCTACCTTATAGAGGCAAGTTGTTTTGATTGCCTAAATTTTAGTGCTTTGTTTAGAATTGGTTGAAACAGCTCCTAGAATGATGAGCTCGACCCCTAGAGGCAAGGGAATGGGTTGGGCTAGTCTATATCATGTAATTCCTAAGTCATTTTCAAGGTTGGACACTAGGGATTACTTTGGCATATCACTATACATTCTATCTCTGTATTTTTGGCTAAGGAAAGACCAGGGTTTTGCAGCACTGTTTGGGATCCATGTGGCTTTATGTTTTGATGGTGTTCTTCTATAATTAATTGTAAGTACATTAGTGTTATGTGTATCATTTTCCTATCTCTTCTTCTAAATTTTAACAAATGAGTGATTAAGGTAGAATCCATTAACTGCTATGCTCTGCCTTTGAATTTGTTTAAATTTCCATGTTTTCATCTGTTTAAGGAGAATTCTTGAGACTCTCTTGCTCTCCTTATCTCCTCACCAGTCTGATCTATCCATTCACTCACTTTAAAGCATCAAAACGATTGCCTTCCTTGCCCCAATCAGAACTCTGCAGAAACTGTGCCTCATCCCCAAGCCCAATTTGCCTTTCCCTGTTTCCAGCACAAAACCCCCAAAAACTCAAATCAAACCCTTGTACTTCATACCTAGCCTAAATTAGCTTTTATTTCAGTCATCTCGAGCCCCATCGCTTGTCTTTTGCCGAGATCGACCCGGAGAGAGCCCTCTCCTATCCTCGTAGGGCTAGCTACGAGGCTGAGCGTGGTTTGATGTGGACCTAGACCCTTGCCTTTCCATCCTGCGGCAAATCTAGGCTCTAATAGATCCTTTAGCCATAGCCCTCTCCGAGTGTTTGGAACTATTGAAAATTTGGATTTTATGTTTATTTGACTTGTTTTTATATTTTCTAAAGATTTCCCATGATGCGGACTTTAGCTTTAGGCACAAAGCGTACTTCAACGCACTTTTTTCTTTTTCAATAGTGTGTATGCGCACTAGTTTGTTCTATGACCTACGTACATACCTCAAATTTTTGAAAATTTCAGTTTTCTCTTCATCAAGTCTAGAGATTTTGGTTTTTCCTGTTCAATTACAATTGTTTGTACGTTCATTGAGTCTCTATCAGTCTACCTAAGTGTTGTGAAAGGATTTTCTTGTAATTTTCTTATTTTCGCAAATTAGGGTAAAGCCTCATCTGGTGAGTGGTCGATCTATCAAAAGAAAGATCAGTTGGTCTTGGTTTGTTGTCTTACTACCCTTCTTCTTTCGATCAGATCAAATCTTGTGTTAATTTTTCTCTTTTGTGAAAGATTGTTTTGTGAGTGAAAAGCAATGATTTACAAGAATGATTATTGTTTATGAAAAGTGCTTCTTATGCTAGTGTTATAGCACCATTGACCACTCTTGGTAGATTTGATGCTTTGATTATGGCCTAGATTTGATGCTTTGATTATGGCCTAGGGCAACCCTTCCTTCTAGACTTGGTCCAAAATCTAAAAAATAGTGTTTTATTCCCTATACGCTACTTTTCCATGTGATAAAAGCGTGTACACGCAGGTCAGTATATACCCAACTCGCGTACATATGTTAAAACACTTAAAAATAATAAATTTCCTTAATTTCGAGTAGAGTTCACTGGTTTTACCTGTTACTCACCTATGGAGTTCATGGGTTTTACCTATTACTCACCTCCTATAGCTTGTGCCCAACTGTTTCCCAACTGAAAAAAAAAAAAATAAAAAAAATAAAAAAAAAAACTAATTTGGGGAAGTATAAATAAACCTCCACGGGAAGGCCTTAAGGGAAAATATATGAGATATTGATACTATAGTGAGATTATCCCTGATCGAGTCTGATGAAATCCCTGTGCTTCCTGCTCTCCCTAAAGCTTCAGGAAACCCTTATTTCCTTGTTGGAGATATCCTTCATCTTTCTTGAGATATCCTTGTGTTAGTAATGGACGAAGATTGCTGAGGCCAGGAAAGGATAGATCCGGAGGATGGTTCCACTTGGAGCCAGAGAAGGACTCAGGTTGTATTTCTCCACTTTACTTGTAGTGTACTTCAATAAAGAAATTTTGTTATGTTCCCGATATTAAACGTGTTTATGCATTGATTTATATTTTAATTTGTTTATGAATCTTATATTGATGCGCAATTGTTCATTCATTTATATGATCTAAAGTTAATATCATCAACATGCTTTATGTTTCTACTATTGTATATGTTTCATTTGAATAATTTTCAGGTTTCAAACACATTAGGATAAGTTGAGGGTTTGCACCCTGCGGGATCTACCCAAACGTAGGACCTCCGAGTAAGGACACTCCTGTACAGTTTAGTAGAATAAGCATTTAGGATGTTTGCCTGAGCATTTATTGTTGTTGTTTGCCATCCGCTCTGTTGGGGTTTTCAACCCAAGACCGTAGGGTGATCTCATCCGCATCAGAATTGGTGACTCCATTGGGGATAACATTCTTGTTATTCCTAGTTTTGTTTGTTTGTTCTCAATCAGGGTTTGTTTTCTTGATTCCTTGCTTCTACAGTATTATTTGACTCATTAGCTTCCCAAGTATAAAGTCTGATCTTCTGGATCAGGTCTTGATTTTTGCTTTTTCCTAATTGAGCTTTGTATACACTATTTTTTTGGGTTACAGTCACATATACACATAGGTTTCCTCAAGAAGACTCACGTATATGTGAGTTTCTTGTATTAGAAACGCGTGTGCACGCTTCTATGTCTTTACACAGTCACGTATGCAATTTTTTGAATTGTTTTTTCAAATCTTCTTGCCCAGTTAGGTCTACTGCCTGGTCATGTATGTTGTTTTATGGTCATCTACGTTCTGAAGAATTCAATTTTCCTGCAAGCTTTCTTTTTCAAAATATCCTTCTCACTAAAAAGCCTAGTTGGCCTAGGATTGCTTCTTAAGCAAGTTTTTGGTTTGTGTCTTGGGTTCAAGGCTTCTGTTTGAAGTTCTTGGATGTTCTGGTTTTCCATAACAAGAAATTGATTTCAATTTCATTTGCAGCCCATATTTCAAGTTGCCTTGCTTTGCTTTTCCTTGTTTGATTGGCCTTGTTCCTTTTCATGCTTTTTTTGAGAGCCCTTTTTCGCAATTTTGAAAGTGTTTCTTTCTTGACATTTTGTCTGTTTGCTTAAATATGTTCGGATCAGTTTGTGCAAGTTTGTATTATTTCTTATTTCAAGTTTCATTTATTAATGAGTTTTATAACTTGTGAGATTTAAAGACTCCTTGTGCTTATTTCTTGGTCTTTTGAATATGGTAGTTTTTTTTTGTGACCTCAAAAGTTTCTTTGGTTTCCTTAAAAGAAAAACACAAAAACTTTGCTTTTGTTTTTCCAAACTTTTGGTTTTTAGTTTCTTTTGTTTTTTTGTTGTTAAGCAATTGGGATCTTTTACAATTTGTTTTTCTTTCTTTGGAGGGAGATTGGTTTTTAATTTTTTTCCTCCTTCAATATCAAGTTGGTGTATTGACTCTATAAAGTACCACATTTTGCTTATAGTATGAGTGTTCTTTTAGGATCTTGCATCATCATTTAAACTTGCATTAGGTTAGTTTGCATATTAAGCATTCTTAGTCTTTTTAGATTTTGAGTGTGTGTGGAGTGTTTCAGAAAAGAAAAGGAAAATATTTTTCTTATATAAGTTTGCGTAGAACCCACTTTTCATCGAAGAAAATAATTGCATGAATAGAGTTAGGTTTCTATTGGTTTATTTTGCATCATAAAACATCATGAGTTTCACTTTCATAAATTCCCCCTGACTTAAAGAACAAATTTATAAAATCATGCAATTTAATAAAATGAACTAGAAATTTTTATTTTTGTCATTAACAAACATCAACAAGTTTAGGTTCATTAGGGCCTTGGAATAGGTGAGTGGAGAGTTAACTCTCCAAGGCCGCTCAAATTGTCAAGCGTAGAAGTTGAATAACGAGCGAGATCCAATATCGTTAGAAAGACTGAGAAAGCTTCGTGACTGGGAGTTAAGCATGAGGGAGAGTGAAGACAAGGAAGAGAGATACCCCCTCTCCTACTTGTTGGATCCCATCTCATGACTGTTCCACCCAGCTTTTGATACAAGTTGGTATCCATCGTTGCCTTTCTTAGGGATCTCATAGGTGGATATGGAGGGGAATCCTGTGGCACTAAGGTTGGCATTTCATTGCATTCAGCAGTACTTCTGGAGGGTACCCTTGCGAAGCTTGGGTGTTTGCACCGGTAAAGGCTGTTGTCTGGAGGTCAGTGTAACTACTTCTGATACCTTCTCTAGTAGGCCTGGGGAGCAATTACCCTACACTATTTCCAGAAGGCCCTTGATTTTGGCTTTCTTGTATTTTGGTGTCCGTTCCTAATCACCTAGAGCGGAAACACTTCAAAGTAGTTTGATTGTTTGTATCTTTAGGGACTTTTAGAGAGTGCTCTTTGATCCTAGTTGGCCTAGATTTAAAACTTTTTTGAGTCTTTAAGTATATTTCTTAAAAATAATTCAAAGTGGTTGATCGATCAGCTTGTCGGTCTAGGATACTTCGTGGGCTTCCACCTATGAGTCTTGAGCCTTCTCCTCGAAGGTGTAGGAGCAATTCTACCAGTGGTTTTCAATCGGTGGCAACAAGCGCATCAGAGATTGACCCTCTTGTTGGAGTTATTAATTCATAGGATAGACCTGGTACAAGTAGAGAGCTGGAGAGAAACACTCCAGTTCTTTCTTGAGTACTCTTCCAGTCGGAAGATGTTATTGAAGTCGAGGAGCTCCCTGAGTCTATTTTGACTCCTAATTCTCCTCTTCCGCCTGATCATCCAGACGTTTTATTATACATCGGGACTCCGACCAACAGGCCTTCGAGCCTAGGTTTATATCGATCTCTTCCTTCGATGACCACTGTTGAAAGCATGCCATCCATGATAAGTGCTATGAGTATGCAAACTCCTATATCCATACAAATAGCAGGAACATGAAAATTGACCTTTCAATTTAAATTGGTAGATTCCATTATTATTTTAATGTTTTTGTCAAGAGAATGGATGGATTGATTCAATTTGCAGCATATTTAGATAAAGAATATGCAGAGTTATCTATCTACGAGAGAAATGAATAAATGAAATACATAAGATGCCATTTCTATACCTTCCGTTACTCCTAGCACTGCTATATTTGGTTCTACTTCCATTCCATCTTTGAGTGGAATTTCTCAAGTTGTTGCATATGGCATTGGCTTTTTCCCTTTTGGAATGTCGACCAATGCAATTCCTTCGGTCCTGTTAAGTGTTCCATTAGCTGCCTCCACGTCCATGGCTTCCATGGCAAGTGGATCAGCTTCTTTTCAGGGTTTCCCATTCAGGATTGGTCATATACCACATTCCAACCCATCTTTGGGATCAATACCTTTTTCCATTTCAGGTCAAAGTTATAATCTGTTTCAATGTTGGACAAACCATGCAGTTAGTGGGTTAGGATTCGGGAATCAATTTTATTTCAACCAACAAGGGAATATGTCATATTCTTCTTTTAGATCATTCTAGAAGTTTTCTCCCTATGCCAATGCATGGAACCCTTACCAAGGGTTGTCTGCTCCTTTCAACACCTCTCTAGGAGGCAATTTTACTAGCTACGGAAATTTTTCGGCAGGAGTTGGTCAAAATCTGGTTTTTTCTGGACCACAAGGAGCTCCTTATGGTTCAGTTGGGTCTATGAGTTATTTTAGGCAACCTGGTGCCTTCACAAATCCATGACATTCTTTTCGAAACATTGGGAGTTCTGCCCATGCTGGGTGGAATCCTCAGGGTCCTCCACGACTACCCTTCCTGGCAACGTTAAACTTTCCAGATCTTTCTAAATTTACTAACGATCCAATTAGGTATAACCTGGTTTTGCCTTTGGTCCCAACCAAACTTCCTTCAGATATACCAAAATTTGAAGGGAAGGCCGGTGACGATCCGGGGGACCACGTAACCACTTTCCACTTATGGTCTTCGTACAACTCCCTGATAGATGATTCAATCAAGTTGAGATTATTTCAACGTACCCTAACTAGAATATGACTAAGTGGTACATAGAACTGCCAGGGGGAACCTTCGCTTCTTTTGGTGATTTGGCTACTATCTTTTTGAACCATTTTCAGTTGCATATCCGCTATGATGCTAGAACTGAGCTTTTGGCTAATTTTGAAAAGATCAGGCACCCCACATTTCAGATCATATCCAGGAATTGAGGAGAAGGAAGAGGCTTATTAAATATGATATTCCACGAGAATTCCTTCTTGAATAGTTTCTTAAATCATTACAACCAGAGATCTCTTAGGACATGTCACTCTCTGGTGTGTTCACCAAGGAGCAGTCTATTTTTACGGCCCAAAAATTAGAGTTTATATATTCTCAATCGGGGGTCCTTCAAAAAATTCTACCTGACACTCCTAGGTCCAAGGTCGATATAGCCAAGCTAAAGTTAGGTCCCCATGCTAATGGGCTAGTCGGATCGATTGATGCTAACACGGCTAACCTGCTGACTCAATTACAATAGTTTTCTTTACAAATTGCTTCTTCTATACAGGCTTCGTCGTCTGTCACTACCCCTTCTCAACCTACATCTATAAATGTTGTCCAAACTTCTAACCTCAAAGGAAACCAATAATCTGTTGTGAAGAAGAAAGGAAGAGGTAGGAAAAAGATCCAGGATGGGAAGAGAAATGCAAACAAGCCTGACAATGATGTTAGAGGGGGTAGAAAGGAGTCTAAGAAAAAGGTAAAATTTCCATGCAAGTTATGAAATGAAGATCATTTGAATCATCTCTGTCCTAAGATCCAATATGCTTGATGCTTATTAGTTCAGCATGAGTCCTCTATCTCTCAGGCTGTCCTCACTAATGCTTTTTCCCAAGGGAAACAATTACTTATTGGTGCGAACTTTAGGATTGGTACCCCCACTGGGGGCAACCAAGAAGGGGAAAATACATCAAATGTCTACATGATGAGTTCACATATTGACGTTGCTATGCGATCATGTGATTACTGTGAATCAGAGTCATATAAGGCTAAATCTGCTTCCAATTCTTCAGAGCCGCTCCATATTGAGAGGCCCTCTATTAGGTTTATACCTTAGATGCCGAAAGGCTCTACAAAATGCTTGATCATTAACCCTAATTATAGGGTAGCACAGAATTGCTTGATTGTAGAATATCTAGCTCAGAGTCCTTGTGCTATATCAGCATTAGAGGTACTCCACTCATGCCCCTCTCAAAGAAGTGCATTACTTTCAACAATCAGAGTAGTTGATCCAAAAACTTCTCTTGTGCTTACATTTGATATGTCAAATGTCAAAAAGAGACTCCCACATCACATGGATTTCCAAATAAAGTCTACATATCGAAAGACCAATATCTTTCGAATTGTTATTGATGAGGGAGCTTCCACATGTGTGATGTCCATATCATGTTGGAAGGCCATTGGATCGCCTCAAGCTGTTCCTTCACCTACTCTATTGACAGAATTTGATGGACATTCTCATAGGCCACATGGGATTATTCCTGCCTTTCCCATGTGTGTTGGGGGAAAGGTGGTAAATATTGAAGTAGAAATAGTCAATTTGAATCTGGATTACAACCTCCTTTTAGGCAGGAATTGGATTTATGATATGGATGCCATTGTATCATCATTATTTTGCATCCTTTGCTTTCCTCATGAAGGGAGAATGGTAAAAGTTGATCAGATGGATTATTCTCTAGCTGACTCCCACACATCTTCTGAGTCTACTATTCCATTAGTGGACAATCCTAGACAACCTATAGAGAATTTAAGATTTGGAATGTACTCTTCCTTAATGGGTACCTTTTATCTTCTCACTCCTATAGCTATAATTAATGTTATTTCATCCTCCAAGGGACCTTCTCGAAGAGAGTTATTTCAAACTCATTATTTTTCGGACCCTTGGCCTTTACCCTCATCTACCACCACATTAGATGGAGGGAAGGTAGGGGGAATGGCATGTCCTGTGTTTGTAGTAGAAATTGCTTATCAATCTATTGTTAACTTTGTAGATTTCAATACTACTCCTTTCTCACTAGAGGAGCTGGATGGAGATGTGGCTCTGGCCTGGACCCTTGATTCAACTTCAGCTCAGGATTGTTTAAATATTGTCTTGCCATCTGAAGAAGAAATTCTAGAAGCAATGATGGGTGTGGATAGACCATGGGATGATCTACATCATCGTTTGAGTCAAGTTTGTCCAGTCCTTCTACTAGTGATGTTCTTACAATTTTAAACCCTTCGGCCCCAGCACAATTTTCTGTCGAAGGTAACATGTCTGTTATCTCACAAACTGTACCGGTGAACATCTTTAGGAATCCTAACACTATTGAAAATGTCTTCATTGGAGCTGATTGTTCCCCTCAAGAAATTCAAATTTATATTGATCTCTTCAAAGAGTTTCATGATGTGTTCGCTTGGTATTATGAGGAAATGCCTGAAATAGATCCATCTAAAGTCCAACATGAGATCAAGACATACAAAAATGCTAAACCTATTTGTCAAAAACTTCAATCGGTTAATCCTAGAAAAGCAACAACTATCAAAGCTGAAGTCGAGAAGCTGCTAAAGGCGTGTTTCATATACCCCATTCCTTTAACTGAGCGGGTCTCCAATTTAGTCCCCGTAGATAAAAAGCAGGGAACGATTCGAGTATGCATTGTCTTTAGGGATCTAAATAAGGCTTGTCTGAAAGAAAATTACCCCATTCCCTTTATTGATCAAATTACTAATGAATGTGCGGGTAATGAAATTTTTTCATTCATGGATGGATTCTCTGGTTATAATAAAATTATTATTCGTTCAAAAGATCAACATAAGGCAACCTTTATTTGTCCCTTAGGTACATTTGTGTAGAAAAATATGCCTTTTGGCCTCAAAAATGTTGGAGCCACTTTTTAGAGGGCCAGGTCTTATTCTTTTCATGACATCAAACATGTTATCGAAGCATACCTAGATGATTTAGCTGCTCATTCTCGAAAGAGAATGGGTCATCCTAAACATCTTCAATTTATTTTTGAGAGGTGTCATTTTTGTAAAATCTGGTTGAATCCAAATATGTGCATTTTCATGGTCACATTCGGTCAGCTATTAGGATTCATCATGTCAATGAAGGGGATTCGTGTAGATCCCTTCAAGGTTGAGGCAATACTTCAGTTGCCTCCCTCGTCTTCCATACCTTAACTTCAAAGTCTCCAAGGAAAAGAAATTTTCTTGAGGAGATTTATAGCCAATTATGTTGAGATCATAAAAGGATTTATGCGTTTTCTTAAGAAAGGGGTCCCTTTTTTATGGGATGATTTCGCGCAATGATCTTTTGATGCTTTGAAAAAATCATTAACCTCTGCTCCATTATTGAGTCCACCTTATTATAGCAGAGATTTCCTCTTGTATCTCACTGCAGCAAAATCAACCATTGGTATGGTTCTGGTTTAGGAAGATGATGCCTTATGTGAGCATGTAATCTACTATCTAAGTCAAGGCTTGGTAGGTCTTGAACTGCACTATTCTTCCATCAAGAAATTAGCTTTGGAAGTTGTCCATGTTGTCCAATAGCTTCGGCATTACATTATGCTTTGAAAAACATTCGTCTTAGCAGTAGTCAATCCATTTCAGTTTGTTCTTTGTAGGCGAATGATTGGGGGAAAATATAATAGATGGATTGTCATCTTGCAAGAATTCAATCTCGAATTCATGTCGGCTAAATCTAAGAAATCTTTGGTATTCATAGAGTTGATATCCAAACTGGCTTGTGAAGAAGAAATTATTCACGAGGAAAATTTTCTTGATGAACATTTATTTCTTATTTCCTCACAGGATCCTTGGCATGGGGATATCCTTATATATCTCCAGACTTTGAAGTTTCCACCTGCTTTTTCCAAGGATGAGCGTAGAAAGTTGCGTCACCTCGCTAAGAATTGTGTTATTATAGGTCACACGTTGTATTTTCGTGGGATTGATTCAATCCTTAGGCGTTGTTTAACCTTGGAATAGGTTGAGTCCATGCTTAATGATTGCCACAGTGGAGCTTGTGGCAGTCATCTTTCTGGGCTTGCGACAACCCAAAAAATTATGCGAGAAGGCGACTTTTGGCCTTTGATCTTCAAAGAATTTATTGAGGCAGTCAAAATGCCATCTTTGTCAGGTCTATACTTGGAAAATGCACACACATCCAGCTTCGCATTTCCCTGTTATCACCTTCGGCCCTTTCACGAAGTGGGGCATTGACTTTACTACTTGTAATCCACCTTCGGCAGGAAATCACAAGTATATCATTGTGGTAGTAGACTACTTTACAAAGTGGGATGAGGCCATGCCTACTTTTAAGAATGACAGTGAAACAACGACCTTGTTTCTCTTCAATCAAGTCATTTCCCAGTTTGGTATCCCTAAAGAGATTGTGATTGACCATGGAAATCATTTCCAAAATCAACTGATGTCCAAATTGGCTCTTGATTTGGGTTTTCGACAAGAGTATTCGTCTTTGTATAATCCTCAGGCCAATGGGCAGGTTGAAGCCATGAAAAAATCCCTTAAAATCATTCTGCAAAGGATGATTGACAAAGCTAGATCTAATTGGCACATCATGTTGTATCCAACACTTTGGGCATACCAAACGTTAGTTAAAACTGCCACTGGTTTTACTCCTTTTCAAATTGTATATGAGTTGGAATCTATTTTTCCTGTTGAATGTGAGATTCCTTCCCTTAAACTAGTTGTTTAACTTCTTCCAAATACTTCTAGTCTCGAAGAGCACCTCATTCATTTGGAGCATCTTGATGAGTAGCATCGAGATGCTGCTACAATAAACGAAGCTCGTAAAAAGAGGGTAAAATCTCAATATGATAAAGCTTCCCGCCCTAGAAATTGTTCTAAAGGTGATCTTTTCTTGGTCTACGATCAAGACGAAGATGCCTTGGGAGCAGGCAAGTTAAGTCTGTGTAGTATGGTCCCTTTATTTTCAAGCAAATTTTAAAAAAGGGAGCATATGAATTGATTGACTTTGAAGGAAACAAGTTGGCGGAGCCTAGAAATGGGCTCTACCTTAAGAAGTAATTTGCTTAGGCTTCGAAAGAGAACTTACTTGCTTGTATATATTGTATGTTTTTACATATCTATCTATCAGTTTTAGTGATGTCGATGTTTTTGATCTGCTTTGGCAGGTATTGATGGATGATTTGATATATCTAGGGTTCACCGATGGTGTGAGTAGGCATACCCAGAACCTTGCTTCCGTGGCTTGGGTGATTTATTATCCATCTGGCTAGTTGATGGTTTCAAGAGGAGGATGTATTGGTCCTGCTTCAAATAATATTGCTGAATATACTATTGTTATCAATCTACTATCTGAAGCGATATCTCTTGATATTGATTCATTAGTGGTTTATTTAGACTCGCAGTTGGTGGTATCTCAACTAAATAACATCTATCAGGTAGGAGATCCCTATTTGTATCACCAATTTTTGAGAGTGCGATTGTTGCAACAATCATTTGTTTACATCACATTTGTTCACATTCCACGATCAGAAAATTCCTTAACAGATTCTATTGCTAATCAAGCATTGGACTGGCATATAAATCATTCATAAAATTTAAAACATAAAAAATATCAAGAAATCATCTGTATATATGATCATCATAAAATCGTCTGTATATAGATAGAGTGTTTGTGTCCAAAATAATATACAAAAATTGGGGCAAAATGCCCTACAAAATTTGGGCTTATACCCATCATCATGTCTAAAATCACAAAAAGGGATCTGATCATCTATCTAACGATCCTACTCAGGATGAGCAGTTAGAAAGTAAATGATGACATTGGCCACATGCCGAAATAGTCACACCCAGTACCATGGTACTCCTACCACACGCCGCTGCATCTCCTCTAATAAGTCCTCTATGGCTATCATGGGTACTGTTAGCTTTGTTGGTGTTTGGCCCAAAAATGGATCCAAAACACTCCCAGAGTCTCCAAAGTTTGCTTAAATTCATGTAAATTGATCCAAATATGCTCCAAAAGCATTCCCTAAGTCTTAAAAAGTGCTTAAGATCATCTAAAGATCCAAACAAGCGAGGGAGGAGAGCCCTTGGAAGGGCAGAAATGCACTATCGGGAGGCAAAAAACGCATTTAAACAGTCAAAAACCCTTATCGTAGGCTTAAAACTCAAGAACGCATAGCTGTCATTAGATTTGGCTGATCAACAGCCCAGATTTAAGAGGCTAATCACAAATCTGTGGTCGCAGGTAGTGGCAATTGGCGCTGGACACCGCTGATCAGCGATCGTCTATGATTGCTATCAATAGGTCACATCGATGGAAGTATCAGCAAAGGTATCGGTGCAGGTTGTGTGGAATGAGCGATTGCTATCGCCGATTCAACGTGGACCATCGATCGTGCGTGTAGATCGATGGCCCACATCGCATCGGTGGATCGCTATCGGCAGAAACCATGCGGCAAGGCCTTTGCATATATATATATATGTGTGTGTGTGTGTGTGTGTGTGTGTGTGTGTGCAACCCGATTTTGTGGACCCGACGGTGTTATAAACAACGTTTCATAAGATTTCAGGTCTATGCCAATGCCAGTTTTAATGCATTTTCGTGTATTTCTTTATATAACGAAATACAAAGGAACCTTAAGGCAGCACCGATTTCGATGAAGCCTAGACCCGAAAGGGTCCGGGAAGTGAAATACATAAAATTTGAAGTCCGCGGAAAGCCCATTTTCAATTTTTTTTGCAATTTTTATGTATTTTCGTTATTTAATGAAATACAAAGGGAGCAGGCTGAATGCAACTTGCGATAACCCCAAGGGAAGACCCGTTAAAGGAATTAATCATTTTTGTGGACTGTTGAAGTTTGAAAAGGACAGAGAGGGGTAGGAATTCTCAGCATTGTTGTGTTTTCTATTTAAAACAAAAATATTCATTATTTTCAACAGAGGTCCACAATGGGGCAGTGTTATTATGTTTTAACAGAAAGCATGCGTTGTTAAAACATTGAAAGGGCCATAGCATGTGCAGCTCCTCCCCAAATCGACATAGAGGCCGAGAAGCAGCAAAGCGCATCAATAGCCCAACACAACTCATCAAAACAAACATTATGGGGCATCTCTGACATGAGATAGCCCCTAGACAGTGTAGCAAGCTATCCAAAATATCTAAATATGGTTATTCCTCTGTCAGAAGGTGAAAACCTCCAAGCCATGCTTGCCCATAGAGGGAATCAAACAATTAAGGGACAAATCAGACAAGATTAATACTCTGAGCCCCTTAGAGCTCAGGAGCATTGTAAATAGGCTATAAATAGTTGAAAGTAAGATGTAATATAGGTTCAAACTTCTGGAGACTGTAGAGACTTTGCTACTCAAGCATCTCATCTTCATTCATTAGTAATACAAGCTTCTTTTGCTGTTATATGTTCAATATTCCATTTTCTCTTCTGTTCTAAGCTTGCACTTGAACAGTTTGTTCATGTTTTCTTTTGTGTCTAAGGCCAGATAACTATCATCTTATCTCTACTTCGATAAATTATATTTGCAATTTTCTTTACTTCTTGTAGCTAGCCATTCATATGTGGTCATATATGCATCTGCCAGTACAGTCAGTATTCTCTTTTGCTGTCTGTAGCTAGTCATTCATTTATGTTTATGTATGCATCTTCTAGTATGGTTAATATTCTCCATCCATTCATTGAATCTACAAACTATTGAGCATTAGTGGTCTAAAGCCTTTTAAGCTGAGGGTGTCCATGCATGTCTTGAGTAAAAACATAGTTGAAATGGTTATCTGGCTTGATCCAAACCATCATTTATTCCAATCGTTCAGAGAACAATATTGAATATTATATGTTACCAGGAATCTCCAATCTACAACCTAGGTGAGATTCCTGGAGTGATAACATAATTGGTGGCGTTGCCGGGGAGAGAAAACTGAAGCTCAACTTCCTTGGGAAATGACATAGATCTAGCTTTGATGATAGACAAATTCTAGGCACCTTCTTGGTTGTAATCATCTATCTTGCAACTCTACTGGAGGCCAAACCTCTTGGTGACTCCACTTCATCGTTCTGGCTCAGTTTGTGATGCATACTCGGAGAAATCCTCAGAAGTCACAAGCTGACCCAGTACCTGACCCTGAAAATATCATCAAAGAAAGAAGGTATTGCAGAAAGGAGCATCAGGTTTAGGTAAACCTAAGCAATCTCCTATATCTCTTCAAGAAAGACTTATAATAGAACAAATACATGTTGAGAGTATAGCATCTAATACTAGTAGTGAAGAAAAGCTCTCAGAGATTCATAAAGCTCCTTATTCTTTAGGTTCTCCTTTTGTTATAAGCCCAAAGGAAACCTCACCTCCTATCCATCATACTCCTTTAGTCTTATCAGTCACTCCTCAGCCCTCTATCATTCAGACTGCCAGTACTCTTTTAGCCACCACAGCTATGGCAGGTCCACAAGCACCTACCAAAATGGAAAGAATCATAGCTGCTAGGTATGGACCTCTAATACTACCCACTCCTTTGAATGCTATGCCTACTGGAGAATATCAAAAGTATATGCCTAAGTTCACTGGGACTGAAGGTGTTTCAGCTGAAGAACATCTTGAGTCATTCTATAGCTATGCTGATAACCTGGACATTAGTGAAGATGATGTCTGGATGAGAGTCTTTGTCCAAAGCCTAGATGGAGAGGCTAGAAAATGGTTCAAGGAACTGACCCCAGCATCTATAGTAGATATTGAGGCCTTAGATGATGCATTCCTAAAACATTGGGGGAATAAGAAGGATCTCCTTTACTACCACACTGAGTTTGGGAACTTATAAAGGGAAAATGGTGAGCTTTTGTTTGATTTTAATAAGAGATTTAACCACATGTATAGCAAGATACCAGCGGAAGTGAAACCCACCACTACCTCTGTTAGACTCATCTATGCCAACACCTTCGATTCTGACTTTTGTTTACTATTGAGGGAGAGGCAATGTGCTTCTTTGGATGATATGAAAGATGCAACCTTAGAAGTAGAATCAAACATCATGGCTGCAGAAAAGCTCAAAGGTAATGCTAGTAGAAGAAGATAGAGGGGCGAGCCTTCATCATCTTCCAATCCCAAGATTGATAAAATGGCCAAGATGATAGAGTCATTGGCCTTTGAAATTTCCAAATTAAAGGTTGAGCAACATTATGTGAAAGGAAGGGTTCCTAATACCTTTGCTCCTCCAAATCCAAATCCATATAGAAGACCTAATGAGCAGTTGCAATTTTGCAAAGAAGTAAAGAGGCCAATGAAGACCAAAGGGTGAAGGTCCCTTTTCAGAATGTAGTCATGGAAGAAGAGTAGTTTGAGGAAGATGATGAGATCCATTGTATGGAAGACAAAGGTAGCGCCACTTTTTTAACCAAAGCTACCTATGAGAAGTCATTATTCAATGACCAAATCAGCCAAGAATGGGATGGTGAAGCTTTTATACAAACTGAAGATTAGCACCAATATAATATGAGGTCGATGATGATTAATGTCAAGGAAACTCATGTTCATAGAGTTGTTGTCCCTGCAGAACAACAATCTAATAAGCAGAAGCAACCAACAGTTGATCCTATCATCCTCAAAGCTCCATCCATAGAGGTAAGAGGCCTTGACAAGTCCCCTTCTTCTTTCAGTTTTCAATTAGAAATTCAGAAGCCAAGAATACCTATGCCTCTGATTGGACCAGTGAAGAATGAGTTCTTCAAGAAATTTATCCTTGAGGCTCTTGAGCCTAACGCCATCCAAGCTTCCTTTGACTATGTAAATCTGCAAGATGACCAACTAGCTGTTATTCTCAGCCCAATGATTGAAATTTGTGAAGACATCTCCCCATCATTCTATGTCTCTCTGACTATTCTTGATAAAATCCTTGATAATTTCATTATGGACACTAGAGCCAGCCATAATCCAATGCCCAAGGCTGTCATGGATAAGCTCGGTCTTGACATTACCAAGTCTTATCAGTTGGCCTCTACGCAACTTAGAAAACTAGTTTTCCAGATCACAAAGGAAGAAGGCCCACAGATTTGGGACATGTTCTTTGATGGGGCTTGCTCTAAGGAAACTACAGGAACAGGTGAAGTCCTTGTGTCCCCCACACAAGCATGCATTGATTCATCTTTTATATTAAATTTTGAGGTCGCAAATGACACAACAGAGTATGAATCAAACCTTATCATTTAGCAAGTGTACAAAACCTTCCAAGAAAAACATCCAAGGCTGAAAGCATACAGAGATGAGGTGCAATATAGACCATATTTGCCTGATAATATCAAATGCTGGAAATTTTTTGAAGTAGATGATCAAATCAATAGGCTTTTGCAAGTCTTTGATGATTTTGCTGATATGCACATTGACCAAGACATAGAAACCTTTGATACAAAGGTAAAAAGGGTCAATTTTCAGTTTGGTGACTGTTTTCTCAAAAGGGATGCATCAAAGGAAGGAGGAGATGTTTTTGATGGGCCAATCAATGGGTTGTTCTTCGAAATTTATTTCAGTTAAGGATTTTAAGCCTTGGTATTGTAAATATGTTGTTTTCAAAGTTTTTACTTCATACTAAATAGACTCCATGCCCAATGCAACACTAGGAGGAAGGTTTGATCTTGATTTTTATAGGAAAGGCATTGTTCTATAGTTCTTGAAACCTCACAGGGAGGCTTTCATCCCCAGAAGGAGCCAGTGTTAACTTTTTTGGCGTTTGGCCCAAAAATGGATCCAAAGAACTCCCAAAGTCTCCAAAGTTTGCTTAAATTCATGTAAATGGATCCAAATATGCTCCAAAAGCACTCCCTAAGTCCTAAAAAGTGCTTAAGATCATCTAAAAATCCAAACAAGTGAGGGAGGAGAGCTCTTGGAAGGGCAGAAATGCACTATCGGGAGGCAAAAAACTCATTTAAACAGTCAAAAACTCTTATCGCAGGCTTAAAACTCAAGAACGCACAACTGTCGTTAGATCTAGTTGATCAACGGCCCAGATCTAAGTGGCTAATCACAAATCGGTGGTCGCAGGCAGTGGCAATCGGCGCTGGACACCGTCGATCAGCGATCGCCGATGATCGCTATCGGCGGGTCGCATCGGCGGAGGTATCGGCATAGGTTATGTGGAATGAGCGATTGTGATCATCGAGCCCACATCACATTGGCGGATCGCTATCAGCAGAAACCATGCGGCAGGGCCTTGGCATATATTTATGCATGCGACCCGATTTTGCAAACCTGACGGTATTATAAACAACATTTCATAAGATTTCAGGTCCACGTCAAAGCCAGTTTTAATGCATTTTTTGTGTATTTCATTATATAACGAAATACAAAGGAACCTCGAGGCAGCGCCGATTGTGATGAAGCCTGGACTCGAAAGGGTCCATGAAGTGAAATACATAAAATTTGAAGTCCGCAAAAGGCCCATTTTCAATGTTTTTTCGCAGTTTTTATGTATTTTTGTTGTTTAACACAATACAAAGGGAGTGGGCCGAATGCAACTTGCGATAACCCCAAGGGCGGGCATGTTATAGGAATTAATCATTTTTGCAGACTGTTGAAGTTTGAAAAGGACAGAGAGGGGTGGGAATTCTCAACATTGTTGTGTTTTCTGTTTAAAACAAAAATATTCATTATTTTCAATAGAGGTCCACAATAGGGCAGCGCTATTCTGTTTTAATAGAAAGCATGCATTGTTAAACCATTGAAAGGGCCACAACACACGTAGCTCCTCCCCAAACCGACATAGAGGCTGAGAAGTAGCACAACGCATCAATAGCCCAGCACAGCTCATCAAAACAAACATTATGGGGCATCTCTGACATGAGAGAGCCCCCAGACAGTGCAACAAGCTATCCAAAATATCTGAATATGGTTATTCCTTTGTCAGAATGTGAAAACCTCCGAGCCATGCTTTCCATTAGAGGGAATCAAATAGTTAAGGGACAGATCAGACAAGATTAAGACTCTGAGCCTCTTAGAGCTCAGGAGCATTGTAAATAGGCTATAAATAGCTAAAAGTAAGATGTAATACAGGTTCAAACTTCTGGAGACTATAGAGACTTTGCTACTCAAGTGTCTCATCTTCATTCATTAGTAATACAAGCTTCTTTTGCTGTTATATGTTCAATATTCCATTTTCTCTTCTGTTCTAAGCTTGCACTTGAATAGTTTGTTCATGTTTTCTTTTGTGTCTAAGGCCAGATAACTGTCATCTTATCTCTGCTTTGATAAATTAGATTTGCAAGCTTCTTTACTGCCTGTAGCTAGCCATTCATATGTGGTCATATATGCATCTTCCGGTACAGTCAGTATTCTCTTTTGCTGCCTGTAGCTAGCCATTCATTTATGTTTATGTATGCATTTGCCGGTATGGTCAGTATTCTCCATCCATTCATTGAATCTACAAACTATTGAGCATTAGTGGTCTAAAGCCTTTTAAGCTAAGGGTGTTCATGCATGTCTTGAGTAAAAACATAGTTGAAATGGTTATCTGGCTTGATCCAAACCATCATTTATTCCAATAGTTTAGAGAACAATATTGAATATTATATATTACTAGGCATCTCTGATCTACAACCTAGGAGAGTTTCCTAGAGTGATAACAGGTACTTGGTGAGTTAGTCTCACCAATTTCCTCTGAACTGCATGGAGAACTCTCTCAGTCTCAACTGCAGCCCCTTCGGAATTTCTTCCATGACACCTATGTCAAGGAAATCTGTCAGGTCTCACTGTCCCACATCTGAAACATGATCAATATATTTTGTATGTGTCTTGTCTTCTCAAAAATATTTTTAATTCCTTTATATTGAAAATCCAAAAAAATCTTAAAAATAAAAAAATAAAAAAATCATCTATACCTATGGCACCCCATGTTGCATATGGTGGAAATACTAGATCCGAATCTCCCCAGAAATATATTCTGGTGTAGGGGTAGTCATCAACTGCAATGACTTGTTGATCCCACCAAAAGAAATACTCGTCATCAAAAGTCGTCTTGGGGACCTCACCACCCCCTAGGCATTTCATCAAGTCAGCCCATCTACCCATCTACGGATGCCTCGAGCTACTAATGGTAGATAATACCTTGGGTCGAAGCCTAGGTACATTCTCAAAGAAGAACAAGGATAGGATAATGTCATATCCGAAATTCTTTGTTTGACCCTTCTGTATGGAGGTCAGTTGGTTCTTCATGTTGGTCAACAAAGCTATGCACCAATCAAAGACAATAGTGAGACAATCCACTACTAGGCTCATGGATACACATGAAGCCTGATGTAAAGAAACATAACCATTTACCCTGGTGATGGTAAATAGTAGGACTTTCAAGGATAAATTCCCTATGTGCTTGATTGGAATCTGCCTTCCAAACTTTTCAGGATGACCAAGACAGTATATGTGGATGTAGTCTTCTACACTGAGACTACCTTTTGTCTTGCCAGTAGAGTGCACTATCTCTCCCCTTCGAGAAAGACCGGTAATGAAGTAAATATCTTCTATCTCGATCCTTAGGGGCATTTGATCAATCCTAAATGCATCATCTTCAGCACTCCAGTAATGAATCAACAACTCAAGCAATTGAGTATTCGCCTTCATGTTTGGCATTTTAAAGAATTTTAACAAACCATAACCTCTCGAAACATCTAAGGCATTTTGATCTTCCATCACTTGGTTATCAATGGCATTGTGCTCCCTTTCATGCCAGGTACTTGTCATCCTACCCAAAAACAATGTTTCAAATGATTAAATCCATGTTTAAACTTTTTTACTCGCGCACATGCCGGTTCCCTTTTTACACAGTTGTATGTAGGGCCCCCGTATACGCGGGTTACCTATATTCAACTGGCATGTACGCAGAGTTGAAATTTTCAACATATTTTCCTATTGTCAAAATTATGAAAAAACATCTAAAAAGCATAAATAATGATTAAAAGCATGATTAAAGGGTTACCTCGAAGTTTTGGAGTGATTTGAACGATTGAATTTGATGGAGGAAGTTTGTTTGAGTTTTTCTCCAAAGCTTCTTACTCAAAACACAAATGACAAAAATGTGAGTCCAAAAGTCCTTATATAGGTTGAAAACTGAAAATTATTTTTTTCAAAAGTTGATTTTTATCTTATGGATTTTTTTACCTTTTTGGCTTGGAGTGTCGGGAGAGGGTTTCCTTTACAGGATATTTTGGAGACTTCTTTGAGAAATTGCTTCGGTCCCATGATTGCAAATCCGTCATGGCGTGGATCATTTTTTTTTACTGGCATATAAGTTATGGAATATCACTTTCCGCTGCATTTTTCATACTAGCCTCCATATTGCAATATTTTTAGCCATAGGGTCGACACCATCATGTCTTGATTCACAAACCATTTTCACTCACCGACTTTTAAAATCATGAAATGATGGTAGAGCCAACCTTTACATGGAACGAAAATTCATAAGGTAGAGACATTTTTTTTTCATTTCATAAGGTACTTGGGAGTCACAATTTAACAAGGAAACGAAAGAAACTTTTGAGGTCACAAAAAAAACTACCAAATTTGAAAGACCAAGAAATAAGCACAAGGAGTATTTAAATCTCACAAGTTATAAAAATCATAAATAAATGAAACTTGAAACAAGAAAGACTACAAACTTGCACAAACTTATCCGAATAGTAGCAAAAGATTTAAATAAACTGACAAAATGTCAAGAAAGAAGCACTTTCAAAATTGCCAAAAAGGACTCTTAAAAAAAAGCACAAAAAGCAACAAGGCCAATCAAACAAGGAAAATCAAAGCAAGGCAACCTAAAATCTGGGCTGGAAACAAAATCGAAATAAATTTCTTGTTTTGGGAAACTAGAACATCCAAGAACTTCAAACAGAACCCTTGAACCTACGACACAAACCACAAACTTGCTTAAGAAGCAATCCTAGGACAACTAGGCTTTTCAGTAAAGGTTGTCTCTACCATTTTGCTTTCATTTCATAAGGTACTTGGGAGTCACTTGGAAGTAAACCTTACATTAACCATGTTGAGGAACTTTCAAGGGGATTGAGCTTTGTTACTCTTCCCTTATGTGTATGTACGATATGTGATTTTCCCCCAAGGTTAAATTGTTTTACGTGGTAACCTTAGAGACCATCATCTTAGGGCTATTAACCGAGGTGATGGTAGAGGGGAAGTCTTTGATGTACCGGGAACATGCATTGGTTAGACTAACTTGGACCTTTTTGGAGGGTATTCTTCATTCGAGATGGCATAAATGAAGTTTAATTGCACCATATCATGTACATTAAGAAGGTTGTCAGCGTAATTGGTTCCACCAGCTCTATCTTTAGCCACTTTTCACTTTGATCTCTATGATGTTGGACTTCATCACCAACTAGTGATTGTGCTGTGAAAAGCTTGTTTGCATGGTTTGAATCCTTAAATTTACTAGTGCATGTTATTTCTTTTTTACTTTATAGAGACCTTAGTTGGATTGTGAATATTATTTAGTTTTTTTATAAAATCTCATCGTGGCTGATTCACCAAGGAATTTGAGTAGAATGCAGGGTATACCCCCTGAATTTACACCTAATCAATTGGAAAAGATCAAAACTAAAAGGTCAAAATCAACAAGATCAGGAACCTCGTAACAACCCGAAACATCTACATTTTTACAATATGAGATAGTAGAAACCGAAGTGAATCCAATGAAATAAGTAGAATTGGGTGTAGTTCATTCTGGTCCAGAAGTTACCAAAGTTGTTCAAAGTCAATCTGATGCTAGTCAAGTTTCAGACACATAATTAAATGAACCACAAGTAGAAGAACCTGAGCTTGATATTTCTCAACTTGAGTCACCTTCGGCTATTACATCTTCTACTCCTGATCCTCCTTCACCTAGAAGGAAACTTGTAATTACAACTGAATTACCTCTTGGTTTGATTAGTATTGAAGATATTACTGGGAACAAGGAAGAACAATGACCTCGTACTCCAGTTACCACAGGTGATCCAAGAGTTTTTCCATGAGTTCCTTTTGATCCTTAATAAACTCACCCTTGGTATTCTACCCCTTTGAACTTTTAGGTCTGAGTTTTCCACCTCACCGCATTCCTTTTTATTCACCAAGATGAAACATGTCAGAAATTCCTCCTGGGAGTCAACCTAGTGATTCATATATGTTTACCAACTCTCTGAAGTCACTATTTTATGGTGGTCCTTTAGTTCCTCATGGATACCATTCACTTACTAGGAATTTTTCAGGAGCTACTCCTTCTCCTCAAACTTCTACTTGGTCATTTGGTTTATCTACATCTATTGTTCAGAGAATGACATCCATGTTTGAAGCATAATTAGCATTAGGTCAATATGTTCACATGGTATTCATTCACTTAGGTAATCATTAAGGAACCCCATCCAATACTTATTACCCTCCTGGGGGGCAACCATCTTATCCTACACCTGGAGGACAACCTTTTACTGGAACTTATCATCAGATACCTCGGCCCAGTCTAGGTCAACCTTTTATGGCTCAAGAATTGGTTAGTACTCCTTACCCTAGAAAAAATACTATTTAGAACCCTACTTTTGCTCAAAAATTTGTTCCAGTTTCTCCTCAAGTGACAGTTTATCAACCTATTCAACCTACTTGACAATCTATTCCACAAGTACCTATGCAAAGTATTGTAGTACCTATCCAGCAAATTGTCCAAGGAATTCCAGAAAAACATGTCGAACAACTTGTCCAAAGAATTCATAAAACACATGTTCAACAACCAGTTCAACAACCTATCCAAAGTTTGCCTCAAACACCTGTTTAGTAGCTAGTTCCGAGTTCACCTCAGACACCTATCCCAAGACTATGGAAAACAACTGTCTAAATTACCCCCCAAATAATTGTTCCACAAGCTATGTAGGCTATCCCTCAGGCATCTGCTCATCAAATTTTTCCTACAGTCTAGTCTACACCACAGATTCCTATCTGAAAACCTGGTATGGGAACAATGCAAACACCATTCCAAGGTCAATATTTTCAGGCTCCACCTTTTCAAGGTCAATTTTTTCAAATTCCACCTTTATGAGGTCAAACTTTCCACTGCCAACCTTTTCAAGTTTAATTGATCCAAAGTCAACCTGTTCAAAGTCAATTTGTTCAAGTTAAACCTTTGCAAGCTCAACATGTATAGGGGAAACATTACTTGGATCAAATGGGTCAAAGTCAACCTTTGCAGAGTCAACCATACTTTGGTCATACTTATCAAGTCCCTATTTAACCTTAACCTGGTATGGTCCACCCTGGTTACCCTGCTAGAATGAAAATTCCAACTGCACAGGCTATTCCAGGATATCCTCGGTATCCGCCTCCGAGAGTTGGGCTTAACCCCCAAGGTTATCAACCTCTACAACAAGACCCTTACTAGAAATTACCATTCATTACAACCCTAGATTTACCTTATTTATCCTAGCTAGCGAATGATCTTATTTATTATTATCCTTTTTTGGTCGGCGATTCCCACCAAGTTACCAAGTAATATACCAAGGTTCGAAGGAAAATTAGAAGAGGACCAATCCAATCACAAGATGACATATCATATTTGGTGTGCATCAAGTTCCTTAATTAATGATTTTATCAGACTTCACCTTTAACAATGAACTTTAATTGGTTCAGTAGCCAAATGGTAAATTGAGTAACCTTGCACTTCTTTCCATAACTCTAACTCTCTAGCAATAAGAATTTTTGACCCATTTCTAGCTACAAATTAGATATGATACTGGTACTGAACTATTGACTTCCTTAAAACAATCGAAATCCATTCACATTTCTGATCATATACATGAATGTAGATGTAGGCATCAGTTAGTCAAAGTTTTTATTACATATTAGATTTTAGCTGAATCGTTTACGAAGTCATTTCATCCCATTATTAGCGAGGATGTTGCTAAGGGAGGTGTCATGATGGAAGACCAGGTAATTTCTCGTGCCTAGTACTTAGACTTAGTATATACCCAATCTAGCACCTTGTACGAGAAAATCCTGAATTTACCCCGCCCAACAATTTTGAATGATCAAACAAATTCAACTCCTACAAGATCTAATGTCATTGATGGTATAATATGTTTTTTTAGCCAACAATCTAAGGATACAGAGAAAAAATTCTAAAAGTACTAAGGCTTTGGCCATAGAAGGTTCACCCTCTGAAATCCTTTCTTCGGAAGTTATTTCTGAAATTAGTGTTGTAGAATCATCTACTTGCAATAATCAATCGTCCGAAGATAACAAGATATCATGATGATGTCTTCATAGCAAGTGATGGTAGCAACAATATCAAAATATTACAAATCTAAATGTCTTGTAGTCAATGGGAATGAGAATAGTTCATCTAGTCAACCTTCCAATTCAATTCCTCCTCCTCCTTTTGAACCATTACAGATCGAGAAACCAAATCCTGACATGATGATTTGACCACCTCCAAAAGGTGTTCTTTGAAAATCAACTTTCAACCCACATGCTATAGTTGCTCAGAATTATAATATTGTTGAAGACCTAGCTATGTCTCCTTCAACAATGTTAGCTCTTGAGGTGCTGCAAACATGTCCAACACAAAGAAAGTTACTATTCTCATCTATTGGAGCTATTGATCCATAGGATTCTAATCTTATTATCTTTGATATTGAAATTCATATACCTAGACTCCCACATCAACTGGCATTTCAGATTTCAACTTTTTCCAAAACCATATGAGTTTTCACATAGTCATTGACAAAGGAGCTTCTACGTGTATCATGTTTATTGCTTGTTAGAAACATTTAGGTTTTCCAACTATCAATCAATCACCTACCACTTTGAAAGCATTTTATGGAAGAGGTTTTCGCCCTTATTGAATCCTAAATGATCTACCCCTTAAAATTAGAGGGTAAAATGGTTGCGACTGAAGTTGAAGTTGTTTATGCTCAACTTGATTATAATTTTTTTCTTGGTCAAAGTTGGACTCATGCTATGTTTGTAGTTGTCTTACTACACTTCTGACCCTAACTCTACGAGTAGCATACCTTTTGTCGAAAAAATGACTACTCCTTATGAGGATATTTGTGTTGGTTTTCTCAAAGACTCATCACTGATGGGAACCTTTGCACTCCCTCCACCGAACTTTCCTCCTAATTTTTCTGAGGTTAACATGATTACGTCAAGAACTATGGAGTCTTATGATCCATGGATAGTTCCTTCAGAGTTTGAATTGACCTCTTATGGCAACGAGATGCCTTTGAGCCTGCTTGAATTGGATTACCAGGCAGTTCAATCATTTTCCAACCCACCATCTTCTAAGATTGATCGAGTGAATACGATCAATGATGATTATTTTCCTTTACCTTGGTTAGAACCAATTTCACTTCTTGATCCTTTGAAAATATGTTTCCAGCAAATGAAAGTATTATGGAGGTCATGAATTTGAATTAAATTCCATGGGGCAATTATCATGATCATTCATATTTTCTCCCTAACCCTCATAAAATCGAGAATAATTTTTAAACTATGTTTTCACCTTGTAGGTTTTAACCCCGTACAGAAATTACCTGCATACAAATTCTAAAAACAGAAAATAAACAATTGTGAGATCATAACACATAAAACAAATATACACAGAGATTTTCCCCTGGATCCCAAAACCAAGACCACCAGATTGACTTTTCATTATGTTCCTTTCAATGTTATAATACATATATATACATGCCAAAGCATCCATTCACCCTGGATTAGAAAATAATCATAGTTCCCTCGACCGATCTACAAAATACCATGGACCAAAAAGCATCGTGCCCGAAACCATAGGTAGGTCCACCCATCTAATATAGGGTCCAAGAAAAAAAAAATCTCGGGGCACTGCCCCTGACCCCATAGAGGGTGGCTACCGCCCCCCTCAAACTCCTCGACGGGGGGGGCTGCTGCCCCCCCTGCTGGTTAAACTACTGGGTCTAGTCGTGGAAAGAATATAACACAACCCAACACACCTATGATCGTAGATAATCCAAAATGGCCCATGTCAATTTTTGAAGATGAATTTGAAAACAATTTGGGAGACATATCTACACGATTTTCATTGATATCTCAGTAAAAAAATGAATTACTGAGAATATTCACATAGGTGCTTCGTTATCACTTGAAGAGATTCAAATGTACAAAGCCCTATTTCAATAATTCCACGACATGTTTTCCTGCTCTTATAAGGAAATGCCATGAATTGACCCAAGCATTGATGTGCACGAGATTAAGACTTTCCCAGATGGAAAACCTATTAGACAATGATTACATCTAGTGCATCCATGAAAGGTTACTGTTATTAAAGTTGAGGTCAAGAAACTTCTCAAAGCAAGTTTTATCTACCCAGATCCCTTAACTAATTGGGTGTCCAATATTGTACTTGTTAACAAGAAGCAGGGAACCATTAGAGTATGTGTTGACTATAGGGATATCAATAAGGCTTGTCCAAAGGACAACTATCCTACCCCTTATATTGATCAAATCATTGATGATTGTGCTGGAAACAAAATATTTCATTTATGGATGAATTTTTTGGCTACAAACAAATCAACATACTCCCAACTAATCAACATAAAACCACGTTCATCTCTCCATGGGGGACTTTCACTTATCAAAAACTCTCATTCGAATTTAAGAACGTCGGTGCAAATTTCGAACAGGCTATGTCTTACGCATTTCATGATATCAAGCATATTGTGAAACCTTATTTGGATGACTTACCAGCTCATTCTCTGAAATGGGAAGATCATGTAATGCATTTGAGAGCTATCTTTATTAGGTGTTTTCACTACAATATACACTTTAATCCTCACAAATGTGTTTTTTTGCGCAATCTGGTCAATTGCTAGGATTTATCATTTCAAAGGAAGCTATTCATGTTGATCTGCTCAAGGTTGAGACTATTCTAAATTTTCCTCCTCCTTCCAACCTCCGCCAACTCCAAAGTTTGCAAAGGAAAGAAAAATTGTTGCGTCGATTCATCCAAAACTATGCCGAGTTAACTAAAGGTTTTACTTGATTGTTGAAAAAGGGCATCTCATTTACTTGGGATGAAGTGGCTTAAAAATCCTTTGATGCACTTAAACATGCGTTGACCCATACAACACTGTTGCATCCTCCCGATTATCATTGAGACTTCTTTTGGATTTAGCTGGATCCGATGTCACCGTTGGCATGGTTTTAGTTCAGGAAGACAAGTCGAATAATGAGCATGTGATATATTACTTGAGAAGAAATATTAACAAAACTTATGCAAAATATGCACATGTGACAGCCGTTCAAGTTGTCCAACGATTTCATCAATACATTCTATTGCGAAAAGCTACCATGATTTATGATTGCAACCCTATGTTTTACATTCTTACGAGATAGTTTCTAGGGGAAAAGTATTCCAAATGGATAGTTATCCTATAGGAATTCAATTTGGAATTCTTAAAATCTAAATCTAAGAAATCGCTAGTGTCTTCTGAATTATTGTGTGACTTTCCCTATACTGACATGGAAACCATGGCAGAGGATTATATTCCAGAATAATATCTCTTTCTTATCAGTAATTTAGACCCCTCGTATGAAGATATCATAATTTATCTTCAAACCCATACATTGAGTCGAACTGATCGTCATCGTATTTAGTACCAATCCCAACAATACACTATTATTGGCAATACACTTTATTGTCGTGGTGTTGATTGCACCTTTAGATGATGCTTGAATCGTGAGGAAGTCGAAAAGGAATTGCATGACTGTCATTATGGTGCTTGTGGTAGTCATATGTCAGAGTTTTCCACTACCCAAAAGATTTTTCACGTGGGGTATTTCTGGCCTTCTATGTTCAAAGACTATATAATTGTGGTTTGGAAATGCCACAATTTACAGATCTACAATAAAAAAATGCGTGCACTCCCAGCTCCTCTTCCCCCAATCGTTGTTTTAAGTCCTTTTGCTAAATGGGGCATTGATTTCCTTACATTTAACCCTCACTCAGCCGGGGGGAATGGGTACATTATCCTTGTTGTAGATTATTTTACGAAATGGGATGAGGTGATGCCTGCATATAAGGATGATGACAAAAAAAAAACCATTTTAATATTCAATCATGTGATTTCTAGGTTCAGAGTTCCACAAGCCATCGTCATGGACCATGGTAGCCATTTTCAAAAATTTATGATGACCGATCTTACTACGAAGCTAGTCCTACATCCTAACAGTTCCACTCCATATTACCTATAGGAAAATGGAAAAGTAGAAGCATTAACAATGTTTTGACCACCATGATTAAAGGGATTATCAAGATTCATAAACGAGATTGGCATCTAATTCTTTTTCTGGCCTTGTGGGCATATTGTACCACAACAAAAACTTAGACTAGTTTTACTTCCTTCATGCTAGTTTACAGTCTAGAAGCAGTTTTACCTATTGAATGTAAAATACCATATTTGAAACTAGAAATTGAATTATTTCGAGACACTTATGTAGAGGAGGAACGTTTTCAATACTTAGCATGACTGGATGAGAATCGTCATGATGATGCATTAGCTAGTGAGACCCAAAAGAAATGAGTTAAGGAACATTATGTTCAAAATGTAAAACCTCGTTCATATTCAGAAGGGGAGATATTTTTGGTCTATAATCAAGAGCATGATAAGTTAGGTGCTGGGAAATTCGAGCTTGTGTGGCATGGCCCTTATATTGTAAAACGTGCATTGGTAAAAGGCCTAACATATGAGCTATTTGATTATGAAGACATTTCTTTAGGGAAGCCTAGAAATGGTATTTACCTGAAGAAATATTATGCTTAAGATTGCTTAGTGAAGAATTTGTATATAGTTGTATCATATTTTATGTGTGGCGATTTTTAGCAGCTTTTTACGATTCACTGCTACTTCTCCTACTTATCTTGTGTTACACTAGATTTGCGGATGTTGACGCTCCCTCAAACTTACATTGGCTTTGTTGGTGGCGCTAGTTGTAGTACTTAGAATTTTTCTTCCACAATTTGGTTCATTTATTTACCCATGGATGAGTTAGTTTCTATTCATGGGATATGGCTTGGTCGAACAACGAATAACATTGTAGAGTATAACGCAGTGATTGAGTTATTATCTGACGCCATTTCATTTGGAATTCGTTGATTGATCATTAGGTTATATTGTCAACTTATAGTATTACATTTGAACAATGTCTATTCAGTTAGAAGTGCTTCAATGTTAAGAATATTTTTTCAGGTTTGTCTCTTGCAAAGAGAGTTTTATTATATCGAATATCAACACATTTCGAGAAGTTTAAACACATGGACTGATGCAATGGCTAATTATGTGTTAAATTATCATTTGTAAAAACTCTATAGAAAACAAAAGCAATATTCATCCATATATTGTACAAGATAGACTAAAATAGAAGTAGTAGTTTTCATTAGTCAAATGTCTATAAAAAGTGTGGTTTTTACAAAAATTTCATCCAAAGACATGAGGCCATGTGGCCTTTATTATCCAGACATGTCGATACATCATCAAAAAGAAAATTTCTAATCCTAAGACTAGTGGATACGCATGATGATCATGGTAGCAGACAACAACACGAGCTACTTGTCATAGTAAGTGACTAATAGGTCCAGTAGCCCCCACAATGTGTGTTTGATAGTGGAGAGGCAAGTCATCAATCCAGGCATCCATGATGTCTAGGGTCAACCTCTCATGGTTGTGCTCCAGCTCATTCAATGCCTCTATTGCATCTGGGTTTTTCACTACGGGATCTACTCGATGCTAACTGCATATTTCATATCTATGTAACCCTGGTGTTCTCATCGGGCCCACATCTGCATGATCATTTCATACAATTAGTTTTGGATGCCAAGAAAAAACAAAAAATTCGAAAACAACCAAAGTGCGAAGTTTTTACCTAGATATCCCCAATGAACTCTAGATAGTAGTGGCATATACGGATCACCTATGTAATCCATTCCTACATATGGAAAATCTTCAGTCATGATGATTTGATTTTCTAGCCATCCAAAGAAATCAGGAGTATACTGGATCATTCGGCCTTCACCACCTCCATGGTGTGCCATCAGTGTGGCCCACTTCAATATACGGGGATCTCGAGGTCCTTCTCTCCCTATGACTACCTATGTAGCAAGGAGAGGGATCCTCTCTAGAGCAAACGAGATGAAAAATGCACCATACCCAAAATTCTTGAGTTTTTTGGTTTTGACTCTAGTTAGTTTCCCTTTCAGGTTGGAAACTACCCCTTCGCACCAGTTGAATATTGTTGGTTGCCTCCACTCTATGATTATTTGAATATGAGCCTTTGTAAGCAAGTAAAGGTCTTCACTTCCACATAGCCGTGCAACAGTGGACCTAATAGCTCTCAAAGGAAGCATCTCTATAGTTTTGATATCAATTCTCCCATCCTTGAGAGAAAGTCCTCAGAAGAAATTTTGTACTAGATAGGTGACATTTGTTTCACCACCTCGTCTATGTCCATAAAGAGAAATGTCCACCCCATGTAGTGGGAGCCCAAATAAGAATTAAATGTCATTAGCATCGATAGTGAGTCTATCGTCTCCAATCACGAAGCATTCTTCCTATATATTCCACTTTATCACTATCCACTATAGCAAGTCCAATCGAGACTTCATGCCTGGAATGGAAAAACAATTATAAAAGCCACAATTTTTTAGTTCCTATATTTCCTCTAGATGGTTCATAGCAGCTATATATTTCTCTTCATGTTGACGTTATTTCCACTCCATTTTTGCGGTTCAAACCCCTGCAAACAAACATGGAGGATCATAAGAAAGAATTGTGGTAAATTTTTGCAAGGAATTTGGAAATTTTTAATTAAACTTTTAATTCCTTCTGTGTTGTGCAGGGCTGCATGAGGAAAGCAATGAATATGTGCACATTTCTAGGCCTAGAAACCATGCACATCCCATTTTTTAGTGTAAAAAACTCAGTTTGTATGCATAGGCCCGATAAGGTTGAACTACGCACACTGAGGGTGATTTTTCCATTTGAAAACCCTCCCCAAAAATACAAAATACATAGTCAAATGCAAAATAAAAAGAATGAAAATGAAGATAGCGGAGATATTATTTACCTAGAGAAGATGGCTCATGATTTGGTCCAATGGATTGCCAAAATCCACCTCTGAAGTTCTTGGTAAAAAATGCACTCTATCACTCTCAAATGGTAAAAAAACACAAATGGTAAATTTGTTTTACTTTTTTTGGGTTTTTATAAGTTTTTAGGCCTATTAAAATATTATTTTTGCCTATTAGCCTTTGAAATTCAAATTTATAAAGTTTTTGACTATATATTTGAGCAGTGACGATAATTTTTGTCTTTAAGTGTGCAAATCACAAGATATTTACAAAAATGAATCATTTTGGAATTGAGTATATATTTGTCACTTTTTCAAACTCGTTAAAAACTTACGAAAAAGTGAAACAAGGAGTTCTCTTTATGCCCTTCTCAAACTCCCTAAACATGAAAAGATCGCCATGTTCTTGACTAATCGAACTCGTAAAATTAAATGAACAACCATCTATAAAATATAAGTTTACCCATTTTACGGACTAAACTACTCTATTTACAAAAATTCATACATTGACGAATCATGGTCAATAGAGTTCTCTCCTGTATTATTTTACCTTTTTTTGGCCTTGAGGAACTAAACTTACGAAAGAGAACACTGTGGATTTTACTTATGTTTTCCTCCTCACTCCCTAAAAATGAAAAACACCAATTTTTACTTTCTACGAGCTCATTCAAATTTTACGTTGAAAGAATTGAACGAGTTTTCTTTTTTGTCTTTTCAAAATCTTTAAACATGGAAACAACATTGAGCTACCCCTTCACTAGACCTGTAAAACTTAAACAATGCAAGACTCATTAAGCATGATGAGATCGAACCCCTCCTTCCTAGGGTTCATTAAATATACTCCAAAGGATTCATCTGAAGGATGAGCTTACAGGCAAGCATATGTTATCCTCTTCAATCTTGTAAAAAACAAAGAGGTAGTTGCAAGTAATGGTGGGGAGAAAGTGGTAAAGAACCTTTGTTTTTTAAAAAGGCAGTATGTCTCTCTTGAACATTACACTCCATCACTTTTTGTGTCTAGGTTGTGAAATGAATTTGCCTCTCAATTGACCATACCTCAGTTCCGCCCTCCCCAATAGCATACCCAGCTAATGTATGTTATTAATGGTAGGGTCGGGGACAAGACCCCACTGACCCACCCAGTTGAAACCAAATCAGTTTTAAAAAAATATTGATGTGTATAAAAATGGAGGAGGTGGGGTTTGACCATCGGACCTCCTCCCTATTAACCATATCGCTAACCACTCCGCCAACATATTTTTTTGTAAAATCTGCCCAAAAACTTATAAATAAACTCATTTTTTCTAGTGCAGTGAGAAGAAGGAACCAGGAGCAGGCATGAATTTCGAGGCAGAGGAAGGCAATGCATGCAGTTCGAGGCAGAATTTTGCAGGAGGGCAGAATTTTCACTTTGTCAGGTTTTGACAAATTTTATATGGTTTTAGCACTTCTCAACGCCACGAACACAATGGCACTATCCATTTCTCCATCTGAGTTCTGCATTTTTCAGCCATTTTTTAGTATGGAGGTGGAACCATGACTGCTACAGAAACAGGGAGCGGAACCATGATCCATGATAAATCTGATGGTGTGTTCAGATTTTTCATTCGCTCATTTCATTTTTCAGCCACTTTTCTAAGTGGAATACAGGTGTCATCATTTTTGTGCGAGCAACCACTTCCATGAGATTGATGTCATGAGATCGATGGCACGAACAACTTCAATGGTTTGACATCCACTTCTTCAGATGGCCCTTGGTTGTGAGGTATATGCAGTGTGTACATGTACTTCTTTTTCCATGCATTGTACTGCACAGATCCTTGTTGATGCTTGATGTGGGATCTTGTTTATTTGTTTCCATGATTCCTGCTTTATGTGCCGCGGAATCGTCTATGTGATGTACTTGATTGTCATGATTTGTCATGTTATGTTTTTTGAGATCCCTTTGTTGTATGTTGATGGGATACTCATGTTGTCATCATGCATGTTTGCATTGAGATCCCTTTTATGCCATGTTGGTGGGATGCTCATCGTGTGTGATTTTGCATCATACTAATAGGAGTCTTTTGCCTGAGAGTTCTTGTAGTGGAACATCTCTTGGAGCCACTCCTACGTGAGGGCATTTTCCTTGTATGATAACGGCATCACCACTATGTACATCATCACTATTCACAACACTTAATGCAACGGCCTACACCATCTTGACACTGGGGCCCGCAAACGTAGTCCCTCCTGGACAAACTCCGATATCAACGTCTTGAGCTTTTATGTTGCTGATGATTGACATGTTCCTCTTCTTTATGACATGCACATGTGTCCATTTATGTTCTTTTTAAAAATGCAATTTAACACATCACAAAAGTAAAAGGTCTTGGAAGGGTCCTTCTGTAGAAATTTTGAATAATATAACACTTATTCATAGAGATTATCCTGATTATACACTATTGCGGAATGCATGCATAATACATAACCTCCTCTACGTTGATCATCAATTTTGTGGAATTAAAAACAATGAAACATCAATCGCATGCACACATTAACACAGTATGTAACCAGGGAAAGCATACAGTTGAAAACCCCCACTATCTATATATTATAATGATAGAGAACATGTAACAATGCATAGTACAATACTCCTCACAAGTACTCAGTACTATCTCCACCTGCTGCACACAAACTAGCTCATATCTGAATCAAGTCACAGGTTCAAATCTCCTCCGCTGTCTACCTGCCTCTACTGTGCAATCCAAAGCAAGAATAGGAATGATCCAAGCTCGTTTTCCTTGGCTTGTACTGCGCAATCCTCATTGGCAATCTCCATCCATGCATGTGCAAATCTCATGCACGACTATAGTCACAACTGATAGCAGTCTCACTCTTTCACCTACCTCTAACACTTTTCTCCACTGAACTGTCCATGCACTGAGTTAACTGATGTATTCTTTAGTTGCTTTATGAGTTAATAATTAGTGAATTAATTAACAATTAATTCACATCACCCATCACTAGTGTATTCTACAGTTAGACTAAATACAACTAGTTCAACTAAGTCAATCTTAACACAATTCCATCAACTCCTCAATCAACTCCACCAAACTCAATCACTTGAGTTCTAACTGAAGTCCATCATGCAATAGCTCAACTGACCCATAAGAAAAGCGTATTTCCTTCTGACAGCTGCATGTGCCACATCCGTAGCTCGAACTAAAGTGCTCCAAGAGGATAAGATAATGTTTATAGTCAAAATATTATTAAGAGCTAATAATATTCGACTGTTCTATTTCTAGCCCGGCAGTCTAAAAATAGACTCTGCCCATATGTCTAAAAATAGAAGTCCATCTATTTTTACCAACATGACCAATCATCCACAAATATCATCCTGCAACTCATAGACCCTGATCCATATGTCTAAAAATAGACATAGTCTAAAAATAGACTTTGCACCAAAAATAGCCTGCGGGCCCACTTAGTGAAGGCGACTTCTTTTCACTAAGCTCCATCATCTTGTTGCATTTTAAACACTCCCTCTCAACAAGATATGGATTATCTACAACCCCTATCCTGCCACTCTGGAATGTTCTGCATGCAACATATTTGCCCGGTCCACTTGCTCCAACAACACTTGGAACAAAAACATTCCTAACTGACCACTCCGTTGGGCTAGGAACATACTCTGATGTTGAAGCTCTACCTGCTACTGACAAGTGCTCCCTCTCTGACATCTGCGCTACTCCAACATCTCCATGCATCTTGCACCATTGCACACTTCTCTGTGCCACCTAGCACTATGCAAAACACTTGTGCCTCTCGCATTGTTGCAGCCTGCTAGCTATGTGTTGTCCTAGGATTCCATACATTATCGCTCTCTCTGTTTCTCCATCCGCATCTATCTCTACCTAATCAGTCAATTCCTGCTACTCCACATCGGGGCTCCTGTAACAAGGTCTCATCCAAGAGGTTGGGTACCTCAAGGATCCCGCCCCTCCTCCTTGGGATGATCACTCTATATCGCCCCACCTCCTAGCTGGAGGTATGGCTGCATGTGATCCCTTAGCCCCCTGGCTCGAAGTTTCCCCCTACTGGAGGTCTTTGCATGAGTATATGTCTCTATTCAATCTCCTCTCAGCTTCCCTTGTTGTGGCTACTCCACAACCTCCTGAAGTTGCTGCACCAATCGTGGCTCCTCCACAATCGTCTGAGACTTCTTCTGGCTCTGCATGTTCAGAGGAATATACGATCCCTATCAACCACCAAGTCTCCATCAGTTGCCTCACTGCTCAAGGCTTTACATGCATCTTGAACCTCAAGAGAATACAGGTTCTTGACCTGTGAACCAATCTGCTTCACCTGTCTAGTGATGATGTGTCTAAGGAAAACCTTTCCCTTACTGAAGACTACATCATAGCCTCTGTCTTCCAGGATTGCGATCGACACCAAGTTTCTCTTCAGTCCTGGTACATACTTGACGTCGGTCAAGGTAAGGCGAGCTCCATGCTCCCTCTGAAAAATAACCATGCCTACACCTGAGACACTATACTTCTCATCATTACCCATCACTATGAGTATCTGGAGATCTCTCTCCTCCAAAGTACTGAACAAACTCTTGTCACCGGTCATGTGGAAAGAAGCTCCACTGTCAAGAAACCAACCACTTCCCAACATGGATGAAACCATGCATGCAAAGAGTGTGAAATCCAACTCAAACTGTGAAGCAATTGCCTCACCTTTAGATCCTTCCCCGGATCCCTTCTTGGATTTCCTCCATGGACAATTTGTAGCATAATGGCCCACTTCATGATAAGGAAAGCATCTCACTTTCGATTTGTCAACCTCCTTCACATCATTGGAAGAACTGGATTCAGAAAGAGAAACCTTCTCCTTCCCCTTCTTTGCTTTGGTAGCCAAAGCGCAATTTTCTTCATCAGATGCCTTTGATGAAGATCCGTCCTTAGTATTCCGTCTGATCTCCTCTTGCACAAGATCCGACTAAAGTCTCTCCCATCTTGGCAATTTCTCCCGACCATTGATAGAGTCCTGATAGGAATGCCAACTCTTCAGAAGACCAAGGAGAGCCAAGCTCACCAAGTCTTCATCATTGACAGTCACCCCCACACTTCCCAGCTCATCCCGGCATTGAGTGAACTTCGTGAGATACTTCGGCATACTGTATCCTTTCTCACACTTAATGTTTCTGAGTTTATCCTTGAGCGCCAACTTCCTTTGGTCGCTCTTGCTTTGGAATAAATATGTCAACGTTTTCCACATCAAATATGGAGAAGCCTTTCCATGCAGGCTGGATACAATGTGATCCTTCATGCCCTCTAATAGAATCCTTCGACACTTTGTTGTCTTCTTTTGCCAAGCCTCAACTTGAGCAGTATCAGTAGGCTTTGGGACCTCAGCTTCTATGAACTCCTTCAACCCATTGTCATCTAACACCGCCTCCATCTTGTCTTTCCATGCAATATAATTTGAGCTTCCTTCAAGAGCATACTCCAATCGCAATCCGTTGAAAGACATTTCAACTTTGACACCAAGAAAACACTGCTGCAAATTCAAATTCCACCAGCTCAAAACTCAATCACTTCTGATCTAAAATTTGTGAGAACAAAGTATTTCTCGTACAGAGATTGACTGTATGGGCTTTTACTAGATATCTCACATTCCAAAAGAAGGATGAATCCAGAGGCTACCTGGCCCGATTACAGACGCTGCCTAAAGAAATAAAATGTAAACACTTTCTGAATAATAGATCTGATGATCAACTTCGCTCTGATACCATGTAGAAATTTTGAATAGTATAACACTTATTCACAGAGATTATCCTAATTATACACTATTGCGGAATGCATGCATAATACATAACCTCCTCTACGTTGATCATCATTTTTGTGGAATTAAAAACGATGAAACATCAATCGCATGCGCACATTAACACAATATGTAACTGGGGAAAGCATACAGCTGAAAACCCCCACTATCTATATATTATAATGATAGAGAACATGTAACAATACATAGTACAATAATCCTCACAAGTACTCAGTACTATCTCCACCTGCTACACACAAACTAGCTCAGATCGGAATCAAGTCATAGGTTCAAATCTCCTCCGCTGTCTGCCTGCCTCTACTGCGCAATCCAAAGCAAGAATATGAATGATCCAAGCTCGTTTTCCTTGGCTTGTACTACGCAATCCTCATTGGAAATCTCCATCCATGCATGTCAAAATCTCATGCACAACTATAGTCACAACTGATAGCAGTATCACTCTTTCACCTACCTCTAACACTTGTCTCCACTGAACTGTCCATGCACTGAGTTAACTGATGCATTCTTTAGTTGCTTTATGAGTTAATAATTAGTGAATTAATTAACAATTAATTCACATCACTCATCATTAGTGTATTCTGCAGTTAGACTAAATACAACTAGCTCAACTAAGTCAAACTGAACACAATTCCATCAACTCCTCAATCAACTCCACCAAACTCAATCACTTGAGTTCTAACTGAAGTCCATCATGCAATAGCTCAACTGACCCATAAGAAAAGCATATTTCCTTCTGACAGCTGCATGTGCCACATCTGTAGCTCAAACTAAAGTGCTCCAAGAGGATAAGATAATGTTTATAGTCCAAATATTATTAAGAGCTAATAATATTCGACTGTTCTATTTTTAGCCTGGCAGTCTAAAAATAGACTCCGCCCATATGTTTGAAAATAGAAGTCCATCTATTTTTACCAACATGACCAATCATCCACAAATAGCATCCTGCAACTCATAGACCATGATCCATATGTCTAAAAATAGACATAGTCTAGAAATAGACTTTGCGCCAAAAATAGCCCGCGGGCCCACTTAGTGAAGGCGACTTCTTTTCACTAAGCTCCATCATCTTGTTGAATTTTCAACACCTTCTTCACACCCAAACCTGGATCAAGTGGTATCAGAGCGGTCTTTGCGTGGATGTGAATTACAGTGTGAACAATGGAATGTGCAATGATAGAGGATGAAAAAGCGATGTACGAGACCATGCTCAACATTTCAAAAAGGGTGGAAATCATGTATGAAACTCTACAGAAAGAGATAGAAGAAAAGGAGTGATTACAACTTTAGCTTCAAGCCATGATAGAGGCCCTGGAAGAACTGAAGCACAAAAACCAAAGTCTTCAAATAGATAACGCCGAATTGAAGATGCTTCTACATGAAGTGAATGAGGAGAAACATAGTTTGCTACGACAGCTACAAGTAAAGGACGAGACCTTGGAAAAGCTACACTGTGACCTATGTGAGGTAAAATGTAATTCTCTGAATTCATGCATGTTTCCTGATGATGATTTCGCTGTTTTTGAAAATCATACCATAGGAATTGGCTCCAAACTGTTGAAGAGAATGGGGTATGAAGGAAAAGGCTTGGGTGTCAATGGCGAAGGCATCGTCAACCCCATCAAAGTAGAAGAATTACCCTGTCAGGAAGGACTTGGGTATGTCAGAAAGGAAGTTGGGGACTGCGCCGAAATAGCTAGTGAATCACCAACAATAGATGATGAGAAGCCATCAGCAGTTCTTTCCAAATCAACGGAAGAGGTAAAAGATGTTGATTTCCTTTCGGTTTCATATTCACATAGTATGGTTTCTGTTGGAAATGTGGAGATCCCAATTACAGGGAAAAACATGTGGCTCCTTACAGGGACGAGCCACAAGGAGGAAAAAGGACTTGGTGTGAATCACCAAGGCATAACTCAACCATTGGAGGTTATGCAAAGACCTCAATTTGCAGGCTCGAGATACACTAAAGGAGAATGCTCGAAGGTGTCAGAGTCATCCGAGACATCATCAAAATCGTCGAGGAAAGAGAATGATGGGAACACATCCCCATCATCCCATGGAAGTTTCCATGGCAAGGAAAGAGTTGCGGCAAGCTCTCATCACCATAATGAAATCAGAGACGACAAGGAAAGGTATAACCACTCTCGACATTCGAATGTTCATTTCGATTATAATCATGTTGTTAGAGATTAACGTGAACCATGGAATCAAAAAACATATACCTTTTGTGGATTACATAACCATACATTTTCTAAGGGTTGGAAAAGAATGGAAGCACACAAAAGGATGAGGCGTGAAAGACCCTCCCAACAGCAGGTAAAGAAACATGTTAAACAGATCTGGTGGAAGAAGACCTATTGTAGTCATTACGATAGAAGTGGCCATCAAAGAGCCACTTGTTGGAGGCTCCATCCAGAGCAGTGCCTTGAAGACAAGGTGTTGGTGCATGAACCTGAAACGATTGTTTGACAAGCAAAACCGCCACAAGGAGGCGACCCATGCACATTGATAAGTGAAAAATGGTTTCTAGATATGTTAGCATTTCATGGTCGTACTTTTGTAAATCATTTGTTGCATTTTAAAATGTGAAAGTGATGATGTGTTTTCCATCACTTGTTTAGCAACAATGATGTCTAGTCTTATTTTGTGTTGCATGATAAACTATGAAAGTGATGTTGTGTTTCCATCACTTGTCAAGCAAATAGTGTCTGGCCTTATCTTTGTAAATCATGTGTTGCAGTGATGATGAGTTTTCCATCACTTGTTGAAGCAACAATGATATGTTGGCCTTGTTTTCGTAGCTAGGGTATTGTGCCCATCTTGTTGTAAACTTGACCACCGAGTATGTGTTATAAACTTGTGGCAAGTGTGGGATGCTTGGGTCGTTAGTTGGTCAGTTAAGACAAGCATGTAATTTGAAAAATAATGTACTACAAGTTGCAGAGGTTGTAGGTGTCAGCTCATCGCTTAAGGCTCCGAAGAACAAAGGTGAAGGATATGGAAGCGAGACCTTTCAGGAAGCTTATGATGTAGACAAGGTACAAAGAAGTTGCAGATTATTTTTCATGCTTTTGGAGGACCAAAAGCTCCTTAGTGGGGAGGATTGATCCAAGTGGCTCCAGAGACACACACAGGACAAAGAGGGCTAATGGAAGCTCAAAAATAAAAGTAATTAGAATGTTTTCAAACTAGGAAAGAGCGTAGATCTCGTCGTCCTGATCATGGTGATGTGAATGGTTCATCAAACAGAGTCTATATGCGAAAGTTAAAAGTAGTCAATGTTGGGTTGACTTTTGATGACTGGGCAGGTTTAACGAGGATGCAATTTGCACTTTTCCGGCGGATGGAATCTGGCCAACTCTGGCCAGATTCTGGGCAAAATTGCGGCCTCGTTAAAAAGGCTCCTACAGTGTAAAAACAGAATTTTTAAAAACGGCCCATTTTTGTTATGTTAGTAAAAAATTAAAATATATATATTGTTGGAGGGCGGGCCATGACCTCCTCCCTCCCCAACCGCATACCCAACTAATGTATGTTATTAATGGTAGGGTTGGGGACATGACCCCGCCAACCTACCCAACCGAAACCAAATCAGTTTAAAAAAAATTGATGTGCATAAAAATGGAGGAGGTGGGGTTTGACTACCCATCCTCCTCCCTATTAATCGGATCGCTAACCACTCCGCCAACAGAGTTTTTTGTAAACTCGCTCGAAAAATTATAAATAAACTCATTTTTTCCAGTGCGCCGAGAAGGAGGAACCAGGAGCGGGCACGAATTTCAAGGCAGAGGAAGGCAGTGCATGTAGTTCGAGGCTGAATTTTGCAGGAGGGTGGAATTTTCACTTTGTCATATTTTGACAAATTTTATATGGTTTCAACACTTCTCGATGCCACAAACATAATGGAGCTATCCATTTCTCCATTAGAGTTCTACATTTTTCAGCCATTTTTCAGTATGGAGGTGGAACCATGACTGCTACAGAAACAGGGAGCGGAACCATGATCCTTGAAATTTTCCCTAGGAGGTAATTTTTCTCCATGTCGGAATATAGTCAAGTTTATAGTCAATTTTCACGGTTTTCCACAGGGATTGAAATGGCGAGGTCAGATTCACCTTTGGAGTTGCAGATTTCCAGTCCACCTATGGAGCAAAATCTTTAAGGAATCTAGGGGGAATCTAAAAGCTTCCTTGAGCCCCAAATTCTCAATTTCTCAGAATTCAGAAATTTGACAGTCGATTTTGCACTATTCGACGCCAAAAATCTAATGGTGCATTCAGATTTTTCATTCGCTCATTTCATTTTTCAGCCACTTTGCTATGTGGAATGCAGGGGTCAGCATTTATGTGTGAGAAACCACTTCCATGTGATTGATGTCGTGAGATTGATGGCACAAACAGCTTCAGTGGTTTGACATCTGCTTCTTCAGATTGCCCTTGGTTGTGAGGTATATGCAGTGTGTACATATACTTCGTTTTCCATGCATTGTGTTGCACAGATCCTTGATGATGCTTGATGTGGGATATTGTTTATTTGTTTTCATGATCCCTGCTTGATGTGCCGCGGAATCGTCTATGTGATGTACTTGTTTGTCATGATTTGTCATGTTATTTTTTTTTATATCCCTTTGTTGTATGTTGATGGGATACTCATGTTGTTTTCATGTGTGTTTGCATTGAGATCCATTTTATGCCATGTTGGCAGGATTCTCATCATGCGTGAGTTTGTATCATACTAATAGGAGTCTTTTGCCTGAGAGTTCTTGTAGTGGAACATCTCTTGGAGCCACTCTGCGTGAGGGAATTTTCCTTGTATGATAACAACATCATCACTATGTACATCATCACTATTGACAACACTTAATGCAGCGGCCTACGCCATCTTGACACCGGGGCCCAGAGACATAGTCCATCCTGGATGAACTCCGTTATCAATGTCTTGAGTTTTTATGTTGCTGATGATTGAAATGTTCCTCTTCTTTATGACATGCAGATGTGTCCATTTATGTTCTTTTTAAAAATGCAATTTAACACATCAAAAAAGTAAAAGGTCTTGGAAGGGTCCTTCTTCACACCCAGACCTGGATCAAAGCCTTATATGCCATGTGATCAAGTGCCACAACCAAGGGTGGAAGAGGAGGAAATCAAGGTTGTTTGATGCCTTGATGAGCTACCATTGTTGGATGAACCCCAAAAGAAATACCCCAAGATTTTGAAGAGAGACCTAGATGAGCCCATCGAGATTTAATTGTTGGGATGACGTGGCATAGGGGGTCATTTTCCTGGCCTTCAATGTAACCCAGTGCAGGACCCCGTATATATTTTATAATGAGATTATACATTTTTCTAATGAGTTGAGTGTTTGGTGGGACCCATGGCCAACCTCGTAGGCATCATGGGAAGGAGCGATGTGGCTACACTCAATAGGCTAAGAGGAGGTTGAGGTTATTGTGGCATGGTGACCTAGAGTATGAAATGTCACCCTTATGAATAGAAACCATGATGTCTTCCTAAAACCCCTACCCTAGTGATTTCTTGTGGTGTTGGGTATAATATTACTGGGATTTTATTCCCATGGTGATGTGGCAGTGGTAGAGGCCAAATGAGTAGTTGTGAGGAAAGGCAATGTGACACGTGAATGGAGGGGTCCATGAAGGGGATCATACCTCACATAGTTGGTTTGAAAACTCTCCCCATTGGATTAACATGACGTTATGACAGAGTGGGATCCCACTTAACCCCTAAAGTTATTTCTTGGTAGTTATAATGGGGGAATGCAAAGGAAATCTTCGGTATTTTAATTCTAATGCGAGGTGGCATAAAGGGGCCCCATGTGCATCATATATGTATTATATGTTTATATATATTAAGCCCTAGGGAAAGGGGATCATATGAGTATTGAATAACATTAATGAGTCAATAGTAGATACTATTATGACTTTGAGGGCCATGCGGGCATCATGTGGGGACCACATTGGAGCTAGATCGCTAGTCTTGATGACATGGCATTTGGTTATTGGTTGAATATTTGAAGGCTCCTATATTTTGACTTGGAGGTCAAATCAAGATAAAATTTATAATGTTGGAAAGGTCTCAATGAGACGATTGCAATGATGTTTTCAATTTTAATTTTTGACAATTTTGAAAAATATCGAAAAATTGAGATCCCATTCCCATAAATGTAACTTGGATATCATATCAACATAGTAATTGGCCTCTTTCTACCTTAGTAGGATGGTGGGTGGTAAGGGGGTGTGTTACAAAGTGGTATCAAATCTTCCAAGTTCAAGGCTTGGACTAGATGGGCTCCATCACAGATGAAGTGAGGATCAAAGGTTCAAATCTATACCTTTGGGAATAAAATAGCTACCATGTTACATAATTAACAGAGTAGTAGATCTAATGCTTGGATATTTCATGTTAACAGAGAAATATCTATAGCTCCAAGTGTAATAGCTAAATGTAAATATGGTTGTGTGCTACTTATGGCATTGATTATGGAATCGCGTGTTCACTACAATAATTCTTCTAATATGATGCCTTGTGGGATGCATTGAAAATTCATGTGTTTACTATATTATATCTTGAAGGTGTAGAGAACCTATTACTATGACCATGGTTAATTATCACATCCTTTAAATTTTTTCAAAAGTACCTGCATAGTATTGTGTATGATTAATTGCAGTCTACCAACACCATTGATTGAGTGGTGTAGTCTTACGCTCTTGGAACAAGTGTGTATGATACTGTTTATGTGATATCAGGGGTTTGGGAAAGTCACGTGTTGATTGTACTACTTAGCATGCCTTAATTCTAATTGGATGTGTATGTGTGCATGTGTGTGTGTATACCAATTATAATGCGAAAATCACATCGTACAAATGTTATGTGGAAAGAGCCTCAGTAGTGGATTGACCATTTCTACATGTTAATTATAGTTGGTAATGGTTTCCTTTATGGTTAATACCTTCCTAGTTCAAGGAATGGTGTGTAGCATATGGGAATGGCTAGTTGAATCCTGCAATGGATATTATCTCAACATGAGATAGGGAATCCATGCTCAACACTTTCTTATGTTAGACCATGGAGATAAAGGACTTATGGCTCTATTTAAGAGTGATGGGATTTGACAATTGCATATTTGTGTAGGAGGGTGTTGGTTGTAGAACCGTAGTTGTTGGTTATATATATATATATATATATATATATATATATATATATATATATATATATATATATATATATATATATATATATATATGGCTTGCTTGTGAAAGTGGGTGCTAGTTGAAACACTATGGATGATAACTATGAGCTAATTTCAACCTATGGCATGCCTGTTAGTCTCAGTAAAAAGGTTGATTCTTAAATTGATGTTCACTAGTCTTGGTAAAAGGACTGATTTTTAATTCGATGATGCTAGTCTTGGTAGAAGGTTGATTTGAAAAACTTATAGACATGTTGACTTGATTTTATTGATTCTTGGAATTGGTGACTGACATGAATATGAGATTTGTGAATAGGGTGCTTAGTGAAAGAGGGTTGATAAAACACCCAAAGTGCTTTCCATGGGTTGATAAACCATTATATAATGTTTGACATAGATGATAAACCACCCATTACTGTTTAATTATGTTGTGATTGACTAGCTGATAAACCACCCAAGGTGCTTGTCGTCATGTCAATAACCATTATTAGATGGATTTCTGCAGCTGATTAACCACCTGTAACAAAAATATTGTGTGGAGTTTCCATGGTGTTATTTTTTAGGAGGCTAATAAACCAACCAAGGTTCTTGTTGTCAACATTATAAACCACTCGTATAGTTCTTTCCATAATTGATAAACCACCTGTAGTGAAATGATTGTGTGGAGTTTCCATAAGCTGCTTCCCAAGGAGGTTGATAAACCACCCATAGTTCTTGTTTGCAGGTTGATAAACCACTGTCAAGAGTGATTTCCATAGTTGATAAGCCACCTATAATAAAAAGGGATTGTGTGAAACCCAATAGCGCTACGCAAAAAAGTAGGCCCACACATAAGTAAAGATCTTGAGAAAAAATGAGAAAGGGTGGGCTTGGGTGATGGGTTGGGAAAGACCATCACTAGTGTATGTTAGAGAATCACTCCTAAATATGACAGCAAGCAGGAATGAAATTATGTACATGATGAATTTTTTTTGTGCAAACAACAATAACAATACAAGGATTTCTCTAAACTCTAGTTTTATTTCACATGTGTTAATGTATGATATGTCCATTGCTAAGAAGACAATAATATGATAGCCATGTGGGCTATTTTTGTCCATGGGATAATGGAAAAGGTTGTGGACATCATGAAAATGAAACAAAGGAAGTTCTCTTGACATTGACCTTATTAGCATATGTTATATGTCCATGATCATGCCAATATTTATATACCTATATTAATTCCATTATGGCTTACGAGTATTATCATGAGTCATTCTTGTGGAAGAATGTTGGCTTGTATTTATTTAATGTTAGTAAGGATGACATGAGAAGTTGTCTAATGTGATTCCTCGTTGCGTGAGGAATCATTTTGGAAAGAATTAGCCATGGCCGATATATGATGTAATATCATGTGATAATAACTCTTATAATGTGCCTATGTTTACATCAACAATAGGAAATGCAGAAGGCTATGACCACATGTATATTAGCCATAAATTAGATCCTTGGTTAAAGGATGTGACACATATGTTATGATTTTCAATACATATAGCTAGACCACCCAAAATGGGGTTACCTCAGGCTGGAAGCTACTATGAGGTATGTTTTTAGTTTCTCACAATTACTTTATGATGAATATCATGGAGAATTATGTGCCATGATGTAGGAAAGCATGTAGATCACTTAATTGGGTGATTGAACTTGGATGCAAGGTGAATAAGAGAAGCTTGAAAATGTCTAAGTGCATAGTAGCACACTGATTGAATATTTTAGGACTGGGGCCATTGTGGGATAGTAGCACCCAATGGTGTGTACAGATTACCATGAAGCACACCATGGCTGATATGAAAATGTTGAGGCAAGGACTTCCCTTGGTTATGAGATCCTTCTGATGCGAGGAAGTCTTGCTAAGGAATGGATAGCCCAAGGGACTAAGAAATAGAGAAGGGGATGTATGAACTTGCAAGGTGAGTGACTACACAAAAGGGGGATCAGATCACCTGAGGGACTGGGAAGCAGAGAATGGGATGCTGGAAAATCATTTTTATTGTGAAAATGATCATAAGCATGGCTAATTGGAATCATAAGCGCATTATGGGGTGTTCTAGGAAGAAATGGGACAAGAACTATTCACCAAAGGAATATGGAGCACAAAAGAAAGAAACACCAGAAGATGGAGTCAAGTAGCACTCCAGGAAAAGTCAAGCTAGCAAGCTGAAATTAGGTCCAAAGGAAGCACTTTGGACCTGATGAAGCCACCTAGGAGATCATTGAGAAAATAAGGGTGAAATACCCATATTTTGTTTGTTGAATAAGTGGACCTAAGAGCCATGTGTGAAGCTTAGTTTCTTTTGTTCTTCACTGATAAGAACACCCAGGATGGCTTCCCTCTAAGGATGTGGGGTTTGTGACACCCTTGATACATTTTCCCCTTATTTTTGGTAATGTGAAAATACTAAAAATTTTATATGAGTATATTTTTATGCAATGGCTTGAAGAGTGCGAACAAAGATCCATGATTTAAGAGGTAAGAGGAAAGATAAACCCGAGTAAGGTTAGTTGACACCTTTAATTAAATTTATGGTGCAAATAGTAATAAAAAGAAGAGGAAGAGTCTGAGAGGAACACGAAGAGGAATCCTTGAGAAATTATAAAAAGGAATTTTCACATCAATGACCAAGTTGTATTTTCCTCTTGGGGAAGCACATGAGAAGTGTTGAAAGACCTGCAAAGTGGAGGGGATGAAATTCCTTGGAAAGAAAATTTTTGGCCTTTAGGAACTCAAAAAAATTCTTAGGAAAATGAGAATGAGTGCTTTCCAAGAATGGGCTAAAAAACCACTCAAGGTGCTTGCTAAAGAGCTAATAAACCACCTAATTTTATAAGTAATCATTGTTCTCTTTGAGCATAGTATGATCTCCTACTAAAAACTATTGAAGAAATTCCCCTTAGATCGTGGATTTGGCTTAGGGCTGACTACTAAAAGTAGTTCTGGAAACAATGAGTCTAAGGTTGAGTGAAAAATAAAAGTCCCACCTTCAGTTTGGCCATTGAATTTATTGTATTTGTATGTATTTAGCTAAGTGCTGTGAAATTGAAGCTTGTGATTATGGAATTTAAGTGTATGGCTGTCATAAATATTTCACGGTTGTAGCATGTTGGTGCATGTAGCTGTAATCTAAATCCCTTGAATTTTCTTATCTTCCATGTGAAATTCGTGTATATGTCCAATATGCTGATTAAATGCATGTGTTCATGTTGAGGAATGTTGATCTTTGTGTAAATGGGTAGAGCTAATTCCTATTTAATTGATGAGGAATGGACAATTCCTATGTGTTTGATGAATTAATGTTTTCTCATGCTTCTTGCTATTAAATTTCTCTTACTAGCCATAATGTTGGTAAATTGATTAGATAAACAAGAAGGGATGCCATTATTCTTATGCAAAAATGATGTGTTGGGTCTCTAAAAATTTCTCATAAATGGGCTTCTTCCAGTGACCTTTCTGAGAAAATACTTGACATAAACGGCCTGAATATAAAAGAGATAGGCATATCTCTATGAAAATGCTTGAATGTTTGCACTAATAACAAATTTGGCCATTGCCCTTAGTTTATAAATTACAATCTTAGGAAGAATAGAACTTTCCTTCTTCTTTTATATAAACTTGAAATTATATTTTTGCAGGCCAAGATGGATTGAGATAGTGTAAATGCTTAGAAGGGATAGCTCGTCAAAGCTGCAAACATATTCCATTATATTGTGGCTTTGGAGGCTCTGAGCAAAGGCTCTAAGATATATGTATATATAGTCATGTGGGCTAAGTCTTAAGGAATCAAAGGGTCCAACCCTTGAGTCTCAAAAGAACCAATAATTACAAAGCACTGTAACTGAGAATTGAGGGCGTGGAAATGCCCAAACCATATATGCATCTATGCCCTTGGGGTTGGAAGTCTAAGTCCCAGAGGAGTAAGGGGGTTTGAGCCTTATAAGTCATGTGATCAAGCGCCATGAAGAAGGGTGGAAGAGGAGGGGATCAGGGTTATTGGATGCCTTGAGGAGCTACCACTGTTGGATGATCCGTAAAAGAATTACTCGGGGGATTTCGAAGGGAGTCCTGTATGAGCCTGCTAGGATTTAATCATAGGGACGACGTGGTGTAGTGGGGTCATTTGCATGACATTTGGCATAACGCAATGGAGGAAACCATATAAATTTTATAATGAGATTATGCATTTTCTCAAGGAGCGAAGGGTTTTGTGGGACCCATGGCCAACCTAGCAAGCGACGTGGCTACAGTCGATAGGATAAGAGGAGGTAGAGGTTAGTGTGACATGTTGACTTGGAGCAGGACACATCACTCTGATGAATATAAAATTTGACATCACCCCAATGCCCCTACCCTAATGATTTACTATGGCACTGGGTGCAATCCAACTGGGATTTTATTCCTATCGTGATGTGGTAGTGGTGGAGTCCACATGCACAATTGTGAGGAAAGGAAATGAAACGCCTTGAAGGAGGGGTCCACGAAGGGGATCAAACCTCACACAATTGGTTCGAAAATTCTCCTCGTTGGATTGACATGGTGGTATGGCAGAGTGGGGTTCCACGTAACCCCAGAGGCTCTTCCATGATGATTAAAATGGGGGTCTACAAAGGAGATCTATGAGATTTTAATTCCAGGGTGAGTTGGCATGGAGGGGCCCGTGTGTCTCATATGTATATATATATATATATATATATGTGTGTGTGTGTGTGTGTGTGTGTGTGTGTGTGTGTTAAGCCCTAGGAAATGGGGATCCCATGAGTATTGAATTTCATGAATGCGTCAACAGCAAATATTATTATATTATGACTTGGATGGCCATGTGGGAACAACATGGGAACCACATGGCTAGTCTTGATGACCTGGCATGTGACTATTAGTCGAATTTTTAACGACTCCTGTATTTCGATCTTGAGGTTGGATGGTTATGAAATGTATACCATTGGAAAGATCCAAATGAGATGATTGCAATGGTGTTGTCCATTTTAAGTTTTAAAGAGTTTGAAAAAGATTGAAAATTTTAGACCCCATTTCCATAACTGTAACTTGGAGATCAGATCAACACAGTAATTGGCATTTTTCTACCTTAGTATGACAAGGGGTGGTAAGGGGTGTGTGTTACAAGACTAATGATGTAATTTTTTCTATCCAATTAATACAAGACCCAGGCAATGTACATTTTTTATTTATTTTGGATTCAAAAATTTGGAAAATGTTAAATAAAAAAACTAAGGGCTATTAATTTAGAACTATAATTATATTGAGGATTTGTAAAATATTTTCTTTCTAGATAAGTAATTCAACTAAAAAAAAATATCATAGCAAATAAATTTAATGGATATAATAGATCTTTTTATTAATACCATTATAAAATCCTTTCTTACTGAATAAATGACACAACATCATACCACAAAAATCAAACTCAACCAATATATTTTGATATATTTTATTAATCTGATTTATAATTACATGTTGGAGCAACCTTTTGCATTGCGATAAAATGATTTCGGGAAGCCCATAAATAGTCCTGGCTAATGGCACAAATTTCTAGGAAAATAAGAGATGACGGAAACACTAAAATGTTCCCTTGCACCACTATAAATTACTATATTGGAGAAAATTTGATGGTTGGTTCAACACTCTCTTTTGATGTCATAGCCTAGCAAATGTTGGCTCGAATTATTGAGATAAATGGGTGCTATAGGGCAACAAAATCTAGGCAAAAACTATCCACAAAAATACCCTCAACTCGCTAATAATAATTGGTATGACCTCCTCAAGTGATCCTCGGTTTGGAAATGAGTAAATCATCCTTGTTAGGCCCTTGAACTTGAGCAACACCAGTTGGATGAGATGAGTTGTGTTAGCCTCACTCTCATGTGATGAAAACAATTATAAGTCCAAAACAATTAAATTAATTAAAAAAAAGAAAGTTGGATTTAATCCTACCTTTCTAGATTGAGTTTGTTCCTCATGGTTAGGAGTCAGTTTAGGCTTAGTTGGTTGAGAGATTCTCTCCAACTAGTTAGGCTCCTAGATTAGTGTTTGGTTGAGAGATTTTCTCAACCATAGTGTCCAAGATAGACATACTATCTTGAGACAAACTTCCTCATGTATTTATATGTGTATCATAAACATTACATTGAGAGTGTGAGGAATATAATACAGTGAGGCTCTCAGGCCTTTTCTGCCATGTCTGATTTGTGTATATTATGTTATTTATTTTACTAATGTTTTATTAGTTGATTGAATACCCTTCAAGTTGTGAGGCAAGAGTGCCTTTTCGCATTTTATGATGATATTTGTGACTTTTTGGGTGTTATGGCACAAGGAGGGTTGAGAGAACCAAAGGTGCTCGACTCAGCACAATTGCACCTAGAATTTGGTGTTTAACGGTTAAAATGTGCCTGCTCGAGACGATAGAGGTGGCACGCGAGGCACCCAACCCAACCCATGCAACATGCCTATATTGGTGCCCAAATTGGAAGGCGATACATATTCCCTAGTCTATAGGCCCATTAATGCGGTCGGGTTGTATATGCCCATCATTAGATTTAAACAAGTACATTATCTAGCAATGGACATATACAACTCAACCACATTAATGAGACTATAAACTATTAAATATTGATTACCAAGGTGAAAGAACCACATCGAAAATGACCCTATGGTACCCAAGTTAGAATAAGGCATGTGCCCAGGCTGAATGAGCGTGCCCCAAAATGGAACTAATTGGTCAGGCCTCAAATTTATGATTTCTTAAAATAAAACATCGAGATTTATTTAATTTACATTGCTAAGAAACTTCATCACGTATTAGTGTTAAATCATTATCAATTATTTTTTTTAAAGAAAAATTAAAATTTAATTAATATATGTTTTAAAAATAAATTTCAATATGGATGTGAAATGGATTCTTATTAGATAATGGTAGAAAGAAAAAATTACAAACTAATTACAACTAAGAAGACATAAAACTAAATTGCCCCTTAAAAGAAATATTATATCATCCCATCAAAATAATTATTTAAGTTGATTAATAATTATTTAAGTTGATTAATATTATAACCGGCACATAGATTCGCTATGACGGAAAACAAAAAAGAGGTTAAGCGTTACATCAACTTATGCACTTGATTATTAGTTTGATTAAAGATGCATAAAGTTGAGATACCCACATCACGGATTCTCATGTCATTATATGACACAAAATCAAAATGAAGTTATCGAAGTTACTAGAAATGAAATCAGTAAATAAACACATTCTTAATGAATAAGATGTGGATTAATGAGTTGTTAAATATGTCGAAGTCACTTTGATATTATGTTTAGGATTCTCTATGGGAAATATCGGATAAGTTGTATTCCATTATTTGTTTAAGTTCTTTGTATGGGCTTTTTAATAATAATTTTGATTTTTTTATAAATATAATAAAAATATATTAATATAGATTTATTGTAAAGATAACTTTATCAAATTTGGAGAATATTATATTTGTAAAGTGTATGGAATATATTTAATTGCTTATCATGGGAAGAATTGGTATTTAGGTGGGTCACAAACTTCTTTGAGATAAGTTGATTTTTATCAATAGTATTATAACTTGTAGATGAGGATTAGGTAGGTGGGACATCTATTGACAGATGACTATTACATCATAAGTACTTTATTAGTATATCCATTAATAAAAAGTTTTATAATGTATAAAAAATTGAAAATTATTTACTAATTAACATAGATTTATATTCATTATAATTTTAATAAAATTTTAGAATAAAATATTTTTATATAATAATAATAATCTATTTTTAAAATTAAGACTAATTTAAATACTAAATTGTTGTATAAGGTTTCGTTATTGGTTAGAAAACGGATATGTTTTTATTTTTACTTAGGTGAAATTTAATTGTCTATGTTTTTGTTTATTTATTGAAATTTGACAATATAATTCTTGGTGACAATGTTATTTTTAGTTATATAATATGTATTTTTGAATATATATATAGTAAATTGTAACACTTTATATTCATTACCAAAAAAGAAATTACATAGTTATCATGTCCATTTCCAAATCTTCCAAACTTATCATACACATAAATACAATCCTGAAAGCCCACAGAAAATAAAGAGAGACCAATAACATCCTTCTCAAGATAATAACATACAATAACACAATTTCTCCATAGGTCATTTAACAACCAGTTGGACTAGTGAGACAACACCGAAATGAAAATAGAACACCAAGATAGCTCTTATCCAGGCCTCTCATATCCAAGAATAGGAGACATATCCAATACAACTACATCAGAACTTTAATTTTTCTTTTCATACAATACATAACCAAAATGCACATAGAAACATCACAGAACTTCACAAGCCAAAGTACCCTGCTCAACAAAAATTCACTACCAGGAGCTTTGTCATGTGGAGGCAATTTGAACAATGTTCAATCCAAGTAACGAATTAATGAATCAATATATGCCTTGAGCTAGCATAACAATTCTCACTCCAACATAACCATACCATTATACACCCATGGCCAAATATTAAACCATCCTAGGATACATGTCACAAAGGAAGCCATAGTTACAAATATAAGTACTATAGCAACACTAGTGCACCTTGTGATTATGGGCCAAAAAACAAACGTCATAAAAAGAACATCTTAGAGTTTCAAGGGCCTAACATACATTATATTGAAAGATTTTCTCACACTACAATGATATGAGGCCCTAAGAGGCCAATGATACCACCTCAAACCCATCCAAAGATACAATCAAATCATTCCATCAAGCCCATTCCAAGAAAAACAATAAAACCATCTACAAAAATGTGGTATCATAAAACTAAAAAAGAGACTACACAAATTTCTCCATAATAGTGAAGGTTTTCTAAAAACAACATAACACAAATCATTTTCTTAAGAGCCAAAATATGATGAGAACTACCATGAAGACACTTGGAAATTGCTTGCCAAACATTATGGAAAAAAACATAATACTAACCATCGCTAATCTTGATAAGAGGATATTATAGTTGGATCCTGAATGCTATCATCTAGAGGATCAGTGAGATCACCAAAGGCATAATCACTCACCAAAAACCTTTCCACCTAATCCAATTAAGATCCAAATTATCCAAACACAACATTTGGTTTCGAAGTATATTTTTAATGTACTCAATTGAAGAGAACACATTGTAATTCTCTACTTGCTTACCTTTGAAAATTAAATTCAATAGGGTATCCATTTATTGGTGTAAAGCCAAATAATTTAGGAAGTGCAGTCGCCCTTTCCTAAATCTGCCAAGATTAGGAACCCATTTCATATCCTCCCCTACATTTCAAAACCTGAGTGATAAGGTTGATCCCCTACCTCTTTAGACTCCAACAATAAGTTTTCCTTCCTCACCTCTAGAGGAACAACATCAAAGAAGGTAACAAGAAATTCATACGAAAAATGACAAACTCTTTTGTACCCGACATCACCTCCACCACCCCTCCTGCTAATGATTCTCTAGTAAGGAGGCATGAGCACAATTGCAAGAGAACCGTGGGGTCAACAACTAAGAATACCTCTATCTAAGAAGCAGGAAAAGGGACAAGATATAGAACCTTGAAGCCCCAACCTAATGGCTACCAAAACATACACCAATTGCCACACAATAGGAGTAGATTCTAGCAAAACCTCAAACTCACAACAACATAGAGACATAACACACCATATTCCACAAAACCATAACAAACAATGTGTAACACCTCTCCCACATTTACCCAAGTTAACCGGTCTGCTGGGGTAAACATGTGACGAGAGGTTGCTATATGTGATTCAACTCCCCAAGTACAGTTAAGGAAGTGGAATCGACATGAAATACTAATTTGGCCTTCCACACATGCTACAAAAGCTTGACAAGCCAACCAACCCTTCCAGGTGACCAACCCCTAAGACAAATTTCTTTTTCACTTAGAGCCTTAGTCACTCCCATGAAAAGGAATGCATGGGAATGGGACCCTCCAGTCACTCCCACAAAAGGTATCCATGCAACTATGGACTTTTCCAACTAGTTCTGAGCGAATGACCCTATATTCTGTGCCACTTTTTCAAGGCTAGGACTCAGGCCACTGCCAAAAACTTCATGAAACTTCCAAAAAAGGTAAATAACATTGAAACAAGATTACTAATGCAAACATTTGATCAATAACTTGATTGTACCCTTACTAGCCATGACAGACATTTCGTCAAACATGTCACAAATATGTAATCTATGGGTCATAACAATAGATCTGAGCATAGGGGTCTCATACTTATCTAATATTTGTAAAGAAGAATTGTTTCTCTATCCCAATAGATGCATTATCATTTATTAGGTCATGTATTCACTGTACTTTCAATTTATAATCCAAAAATGATGAGATCCATACATTAAGACTGTCATAAAGCATACTCATATCCAACATATAACCAACAAAAATAACAAGGATATAACAATTATAAAGATTACATATGGACAAGTATATTTACCAATCAATACAAGAGGAAAGGAGTTCTTATTAACATATGCAAATTGAAACCAGGTCTGGGACTTCAACGTACCACCCAAATATAGATTGGTTGAACCAAATATTTGTTTTAGACAATCACCCCCATGCCATATTCCAATCATGAATGTGGGATCTCATAAAGAAACCCAATTAAAACAAAAGCAAGGCTTCCAAAGGAAAAACCCCTTCAACCCTCAACTGTGACTCCACCTCATAGTTGAACATCACTAACCATCGCCAGATTGGTCTCTACCCAATTTGTCAAGGGATTCAAAGCATTTGTTCCAACTAGGTCTTCCAAGACTAGTAACTCAACCCACAACTATTGTCAGTCTTCCAGAGTGTTTGTCCAACCATGGCTTTCAATAATAATAGCTCAACCCACCAAGGGCTTCCAGAGGGTTTTTCCAACCAAGGCTTCTAGGACTAGTAACTCAACCCAAGTTGTTACAGGGCTTCCAAAGAATTGATCCAACCAAGGCTTCCAGGAACCAGTAACTCAACCCACAACCAAGGAACATGAGAACGAACCCAAAAACCAAGATAAAACCCATAACACCATGGCTATATAGGAAATGGAAAGGCTAAGAAAATATATTATCAATCTAGGAAATCCCCCATGCCAATGACATAAATAACCTAGAAACCACATGCATATGTCATGCATGCAAAAAATAGAAAGGAAATCATACATGAAACTCAGTACCAATGAGAAAAAACTATTGTAGTTGTTGATCCCAATGTCCTCTTGCACTTTCCTGCTCTTCCTTTGCCTTCTTTCTCTAAATTCCAAGTATGCGGCACTCCTCCAAGTGTGCTAAAAAAAACTCTAAGTTTCCAAGAGTATGAGAGAGAGAGAGAGTAGAAAATGAGAGCTCTAAAACTAAACTGATAAAAAGCTATAAGTGGATCCTCAAAAGCCTTTTCATTAATGAGGCCTCTATTTTCTTCATTTTCCATTATTTTCCTTCATTTTCCTCCTCACATGCAACTTGTTACCTTTCACCTCCCTTTTCTCCTATTTTCCATTATTTTCATAAATAAAATTTCAACTAATGCCACTTTTCCTTTCCAAAGCCTTTTCCATTACCTTTGCCAATTTCCATAGCCATTAATTAATCACAAGTGATCCCCATCACTATGTTCTTAGCCAACATTCATCTTGGAATACGTGTCCCATGACCATTGTTATTATTTTCACTTTATTAACTTTATTATATGGATTTTTTACTAGGGTAGTTACAAACACCCCCCCCTTGTGGGAACACTATCCTTGGTGTTCAATGACACCTACAAACAAAAATACTGTTGAAAAGAAAAACATACTACCCATGGAGCTTTATAACTTACCTCGTTGCAGGATCAACATGCTAAGAAGCAAACCAACTTGAGAAACATGAAATATGACAACCATAACGACATGACACCAATCCCGATCCTTGGAGCTTTATAACATAGTTCATGGCAATATTTACATCCATATACGTATATACATACACCAAAAAATCACACCAAGAGATATGCCAAAAACATTCTCTCAACTAGCGAATAAAGAATGATACATATCTCACATCTGATCCTCCATCTCCCATGTAGCTTCATCGGGTCATGCTTCCATTGCACTTTAACTTGCTCCATTGCTCGATTCTGGAGCATGAGCATCTTTCTCCACAAAATTCACTGAGGTTCTGGTTGGAATTCTCCTTCTAGTTCCACCTAGAATACAAACTAGTCAATCACATGATAAACATATTTAACATACTTCGTAAGTAATGACACATGGAAAACATCATGGAATTTCATTGTCAGAGGTAGTGCAAGTTAATATGTTACTGGTCCAATCCTCTCGAGAATCTCGAAAGGTTCGCAAAACAGAAGTGTCATCTTGGCACATGATCGAATACTCAAGGAGCTCTTCCTTGGCTTGATGCACAAGTACACATGTTCCCTAACCTGAAACTCCTTAAACATCTTGTTCTGATCTGCATAATATTTTGTATGTCCCATGTTTCCTTCACATTCTTCTTGATTACATGCATTTCTTGTTCCATATCTACCAACATGTCTATTCTAATCAACACCTTGTTCATTGGATTACTCCAACTAATGGGAGTATTACAACTCCACCCATACAATAATTCAAACAGACTCATCCTCAAATATTCTTGGTCCGCATTGTTGTAAGCAAACTCAACCAGTGGAAGATACTCTTCCCAATTCTATTGTTGAAACATCACATACATCCTCAACATGTCCTCCAATATCCCGTTGACCCTCTTTGTCTATCCATCTATCTATGGATGATAAGTTGTACTGAAGTCCAACTCTGTACCTAAACCTACAAATAACTCTTTCCAGAATCTAGAAGTAAACTTGGCATCCCTATATGACACAATATTATTTGGTACACCATGCAACCTCACTACATCTCTGATGAAGACCTATGCTACATCATTAGCTGAATAAGTAGATCTCACTAGAATGAAGTGCACTATCTTTGTCAACCTTTCCACCACAACCATGATGGAATCCATTTGTCTATATTTCCTTGGCAATCCTATAATGAAGTCCATGGAAATGATCTCCCATTTCCACTTTGGAATCAGAATCAACTATAGTAGACCATCTTGATTCTTACACTTTGATTTCATCTATTGACAATCGAAACATCTAGCCACAAACTCTACCATGTAATTCTTCAGGTTCAGCCAATAGTAGAACTTCTTCACCATTGTCAATGTCTTCTGATATCTTGGGTGACCTAAATATAGCTTAACATGAAATTTCCTCAAGATAAGATTCTTGAGCTCACTACTATCTGGTACATATATCCTATCCCTAAATTGGACCAAGCCATCTATTGTGAGACAATATTCCATATCATGATCACCTGTACCCTGTTGTAACCTGTGCAAAAGCTCCATATACCTATCATCCCATTTTCCTGCTTGTAAAATCTGATCTTGTAAGTCTGTCGCATTAGAACTCATTGTTATTATATGATTCACCTGCACTCTCCTGCTAAGAGCCTTTGCAACCCTATTCTCTTTACCTTTAATGTACCTGATCTTAAAGTCAAACTCACTGATCGTGGCCAACCATCTAGCTTGTCTAGAATTTAGATTTGGTTGGTCAAATAGATACCTCAATCCACTACGATCACTCATCAAGATAAACCGCCTACCAAGAAGATAGTGCCACCACATCTTCAAATCATGGATGATCACTGCCAACTCAAGATCATGTGTTGGATAATTCTTCTTGTGCTCATTAAGTTTCCTTGATTCATAGCCTACTACCTGTCCTTCCTGCATCAGGACTCCACCAAGTCCTCTCTTGCAGGCATCTGTACATACCACAAACTCTTTCTTTGGATCTACAATCTTTAACACTGTAGCATTCATCAAAAACTACTTCAGTTGTTCCAAAATTGTTGCACATTATGAATCTTTCCATTCAAACTTATTACCATTCCTTTGCAATGATGTAATAGGATAAGAAATCTATGAGAAGCTCTTCATGAACCTCCTATAATAATCTTCTAGCCCCATGAATGATATTACCTCATCCACATTTCTAGGAGTTTCCCACTCCATGATAGCCCTTATGTTTTTTGGATCCACTGCTATGCCTTCCTTGGAAACCACATGCCCCAAGTAGTGTACCTCTATCTCAAAGAAACTGCATTTGCTAAGTTTGGAATACAACTTATTCTCTCTTAGTAATATCAATATTGTTGCTAATTGTTCGACATGCTCTTCGTCATTTTTAAAATATACCAATATATCATCAATGAATACAATAACAAACTTGTCCAGATAAGGATGCAACACACTATTCATCAAGCACATAAAAGTAGCTGGAGCATTATTCAAACCAAATGGAACTACAACAAACTCATAATGCCCATACCTAGTCCTGAAAGCAGTCTTGTAGATGTCCTCTTCTTTGATGCGTACATGATGGTACCCTGATCTCACATCAATCTTCGAGAACACTACTACTCCATTCAACTGATCAAACACGTCATCAATCCTTGGAAATGAATACCTGTTCATGATGGTCACCTTGTTCAACTTCCTGTAAACAATGCATAACTTGAGAGTACCATCCTTCTTCTTCACAAACAACATTGGTGCACCCCAAGGGGACACACTTGGCCTAATGTATCCCTTGTCAAGCATCTACTTCAACTACAACTTCAACTCCACCAAACTTGGTATGCTCATCCTGTAAGGTGCCTCTGATGTTGGTGTTTTCCTTGGTACTAACTCAATAGAAAAGTCCACTTCCGTATGAAGCCACAACTCTGAAATCTTTGCTAGAAGCATATCTTGAAATTGATGTAGAACTGGGTACCTGTTGAAGACATCTGCATCCTCAACTTCCTTACCTTTTTCACTGGAAATATGCACTACGAATAAAACACACCCTTTCCTGCAACTGCACTTTGCCAACATAGATTCCACCATTCTAACCGATGTTGCCCTCTTCTTACCCTGTAAAACTTGTTGTTCTCCATTGTCATTTAAGAACTCAATAGCCTGGTCATAACAATCCACCTTGGTCCTATGAAGATACCACCATTCCATACCCGAAAACATATTGTATGATCCTAATGGAAGTACATTCAAATGTGCTGAAGTAGGCATATCATTCAACTCAAATGCACAAGCTCTTACCCAATGATGATTTCTCTTCTTTGTACATGTAGCCAACTGCACTAAACAAGATTTTGCATGCACTTCTTTATTCAAACCACACTTTATCCACTAGGTCAAGATTAACATAACTATAATTCGATCCAGAATCAATCAAAATAGAAATAACTTGATCACAAATATTACCATCCATCTCGATAATAGATGCGTGGTGATCTGCTTGGCTATTCTCTAGTGCTACATAGATTCATGGAACACTCTGTCCAACATGCCCCATTGTTTGAACTTCCTTTGCACTATATATCTCGGTATACCACCTTGATGTTGCGGAGAATCTCTCCTACGATTATCTCCACCACAAGTCCAACACTAGAAAGGCTTCTAGCATGAACCCTCATTCTACTCCTCAGGCTGAAATCCATGTCCTCTATCAGACGCATTGAACTTATTATGTGGTGTCACATTCTATTTGTTACTTGTATCTTGAGGTCTTGTTTGGTTCTTGTCCCATTTTCCTTTATTCTTTCCATTACCTTTGCAATCCGACTTAGTCTCATATTTGCACTTTGATTGCTCAAAAAAATACTTTAGCTTCCAGATGGACTCCTCCATTGATACAGGCTCATCAAACTCAATTCTTTTGTTGAATGCTACCTAAAAACAACTGATGAATCACTGGATCTTGGCCTTATCCTCCTTGAGGTAAGGCACATACGTCAATAACTCCAATAATCTACTAGTGTAATCTCATCAGTCATAGATCGCATCTTCAACTCATAGAACTCTTTTGCCTTATCGTCATAGTATCTCTCAAATAGATACTTCTTCTTGAATAATCTCTCAAACTCACTCCAAGTCAACTCCTCTTCATGAATACCTCTGAGATTTTTTACATCTTCCCACCAAATATCTACTTTACCTTTAATATTGAATGTCTCTATCCTAACCTTCATGTTCACTAAGTAATCATGCAACCTGAAGAACTTATTCATCCCAAGAAACCATGCTTTTGCATCCCATGATCTATTCATTTCCCCATCAAATATAGGTGGATTTTATTTCTTGAAAACATCCGTAAAATATCCCTTGTCACTGCTCCTATAAGCATGATAACGATGATGATCATGATACTTGTTTGAACTAGAACTAGAGTAGAGTCCATGTCCACTGCCTTTCCTGTTAGGTGTACCCAATAATCTTCCATCTCTGACCATGTCATCTCTATCCAACTTGTGCCCACCATGTGACCTGCTACGATATGCTCTATTAGTCCTATCCTCCTGGCCAAGAATGATTCTAAGTGGTCCCTGTCTTTGCAAGTTTGAAAAGATATGAAGAATCACTACATTGACTTCTGCTTGTTTCTCCTGTTCCCTAGCAAGTCTCTCTTGTGATTGAATGATTTGGTCATTCTATTCTTTGCAACTCCTTATTTCTAGCTTCAAGCTTCTTAGAGTGTCTACTATGTCAGGAGAATATCCCTCACCATGTTGCTCATCTGATTATAGAGAGAATTTTGTAAGTTGTGTTTACCATCTAGGTAATCATCTTTTATCTTCTCTTCCTGCAAGGTATATCATGTCAGCTAAACCAAATCATAAAAAAACGGACGTACCTCAGTTTAGTTCAAGGGAGGATATCTCATTTTCAAGACCAACGTGATTAGCACAATACATATATAAACATAATCATATCAACATTTAATAATTATTTCAACCATTATCTAGTCATCAATGCATGACCATACCAACCACATACCATGACCTCATGCATGAAAACTATCACCATGTCAATATATTCATAACAACATATAAACACTAACATTCATGACCAATGCACAACCAACATGCACTCATGATGACCACATCCAACAACAACACCTTCAACTTTTCACATGACGACACCACTACTACTATGACCAACACCATGTATATGAAGCAAGCACATAGACCACAAGGCTACATAAGGAACACATATGTAATCAAAATGTATGGACAACCAACACACACCACCCATCCAGTCCAAGGGGTGAACCTAGCTCTAATACCACTCTATAATACTCTCCTCCCACATTTACCGAAGTTAACCAGTCTAATGGGTTAAAAATGTGACGTGAGGCTACTATTATGTGATTCAACTCCCCAAGTACATTTAAGTAAGTGGAACTGACATGACAATACTAATTTGACCTTCCACACATGCTATAGAACCTTCAAGAGCCAACCAACCCTTCTAGGTGACCAACCCCTGAGACAACTTGCTTTTTCACTTCCCTAGAGCCTCAGTCTCTCCCATGACAAGGCTTGCATGCAAATGGGACCCTCTAGTCACTCCCACAATAAGGAATCCATGTGAATGTGGAATTTTCCAGCTAGTTATGAGCTAGCGATCCCAGATTTCATGCCACCTTTTCAGGGCTAGGACTCACGCCACTACCCAAAACTTCATGAAACTTCTAGAAAATGTAAATAACACTGAAACAAGGTTACTAATGCAAGCATTTGATGAATGCATTTACTGTACCCCTATTAGCCATGACATGAATTTCGTCAAACATGTCACAAATATGTAATCTACAAGTCATAACAACAAGTATGAGCATAGGGGTCTCATATTTATCTGAGATTTATGAAGAAGAAATGTTTCTCTATCACCATAGCTGCATTATCATTTATTAGGTCATGTATTCATTGTACTTTCAATTACTAATCAAAACATGATGAGAGCCATACATCAATCTTGTCATAAAACATACTCATATCTAACATATAACCAATAGAAATAACAATGATATAAAAACCATAAAAACCACATATGAACAAGTATATTAACCCATCAATAGAAGAGGAAATGACTTCTTATTAACATATGAAAAATGTAACCAGGTCTACGACTTCCACATACCACCCTACCATAGATTGGTTGAACGAAATCTTTCTTTCAGCTAATTACCCCTGTGCCATATACCAAGCATGAATATGGGATCTCATAAGGAAACTCAATCAAAACCTAACTAGGGCTTCCATACTCCAAACCACCTGAACCATTAACTAGTGATTCCATCTCATAGTCCGACATCATTAACCATCACCAGATTGGTCTTTACCCAAGCTCTCTAAGGCTCTAGAGCATTTTTTCTAACAATGGATTCCAGGACTAGTAACTCAACCTACAGCTGCTGCCAAGCTTCCATAGCATTTGTCCAACTAGGGCTTCCAAGACTAGTAACTCAACCCACAAATGGCTTCGAGAGCGTTTGTCCAACTAAGGCTTCGAATACTAGTAATTCAACCCAAGATGTTACAGGGCTTCTAGAGCGTTTGTCCAACCAAGGCTTCCAGAAACTAATAACTCAACCCACAACTCAAGGAACATGAGCACCAACCAGAAAAAAGGAGAGAAAACTCACAACACCATAGCTATCTAGAAAATGGAAAGGCTAAGAAATCCACTGCCAATCCAGGAAATCCTCCATGCCAATGGCAGATCATAACCAAGAAATCACATGAATATTCCATGCATGCCAAAACTAGTAAGGAAATCATACATGAAACTCAGTACTCGTAAGAAAATGCTGATGTATTTGCTGATCCCAACATCCTCTTGCGCTTTATTGATTTTCCTTTGCCTTATTGCTCCAAATCCCAAATATGCAACACTCCTCCAAGATTGCTCCAACAAAAATCTAAGTGTCCAAGAGTAAGAGGGAGAGAGTAGAAAATGAGAGCTCCAAAACTGAACTGACAAAAGTACAAACTGATCCTCGAAGCCTTTTTATTAATGAGGCCTCTATTTTCTTCATTTTCCATTATTTTCCTTCATTTTCCTCCTCACATGAAACCTATGACCTTTCACCTCCCTTAAATTCTCCTATTTTCCATTATTTTCATAAATAAAATGCTAATTAATGCCACTTTACCTTTGCCATTTCCTTTGCCAATTTCCATAGCCATTAATTAATCAAAGGTGATCCCCATCACTATTTTTTTACCCAGAATTCAACTTGGAATACGTGCCCCATGACCATAATTATTATTTTACTTTATTAAGTTTATTACATATATTTTTGACCAGGGCTATAACACAATGAAATCTACTTATACCCAAACAAAGGACAAAAAAAATTACAATGCCTAAAGCACTTGATGTCACCAACAAAACCAGACTCAGGAAGATTTGATAGAGCTTACTAAGACCCAAAATAATATACTCAAATTAGTTTTGATACAAAGGACCAGAAACCCCAATACAACCTAATTAACATTACAGACCTTTTTTGATAGAAATATTACCCTCCAAATCCCTTCTAAAAACAAAAAGACAAATGAGCTACCAACAACATAACACAATGTTAGAAAAGGAAAATTTAATCATGTGACAACTGCTATCGAGTTTACGAGAATAAAATGAGTGAAAATGATGGACTCCAGAAGAATAAGAGGTCAATATAGCCTTCCTGAAAGAAAGAACCAAAATGTGACAGCGACAAATTGGACTAGATGAAGGAGGCTGATGCAATATTTTGACCTCCCCTCCCACACACCATATACTTCTGCAACCCCATTACCATAACTATGAGTTTGAAATAACGAGACCACTGGTTGTAATTCACACACCCTTCAACTACACTATGCCATGCCGTAACCAAGAAGAGAAACTTGTGAGGATGACACATCTTCCATTGACACTCTGACTCCTCCCACCCTAACCACCCCATCGGGGACCAACCTATTGTTCTCCAACAATTCCTGGAGAGGCTATATTGCTTCCACCAAAACAATAAGAGGCTAACTATCATCCAATTTCAGCTCTCGAGATCTATATCCCATATTTGCGAGGAAATTAGCAATGTATTTTTGAATACATAAGTGAATTCAAAGCCTTGGAAAACCTCCTAAGCATATAGTCTATTCAAATTTAAGAATTCTTTAGAGCCTTTAAAAAGCTCCAGAGCATTTAGTCTATTCAGATTTAACAATTCTACATATCCTTGAAGAATCTCTTGAACATTTAGTATATTTAGATTTAATAGTTCCGATACATTATTCAAACAATTTTCGACCCAAATTATAATAAAATTGACAAGGAAATATACACAACAAAAAATAAAATCGTATTAGGTTTATACTAGACTTTTCCATTTGTTTTCCATTTGTAATATCACCAGTATAAATCCATGTTAACCATAGATTTAACAAGCCCCAAGAGGGATCAAATCTCTTCAGGTGCAAAACATTCCTAGAGAGAAAAACTCAAAAAAGGGGTTACACCATGAGAGATATGGTCTCTCTCTCTCTCTCTCTCTATATATATATATATATATATATATATATATATATAGATAGATAGATATATAGATATATTCGAGCTAGACTGATCCTAGGTTAGGGCTAGCCCCAATGTTGGATGGAAGAGTAATTTTTCATTGTTTAAATTGCATTTTTGAATGCATAAATGGATTAAAACCTTGAAAATCCCCTTTAGCACTTGGATTGTGTAAATTACACAACTTAAAATTGGTTCCATTTTAAACAAAATTTCGAATCAAAATGTAAAACAGTTAGATTACTTAAGAATTTTAACTATAAGAAATTTTCCTTTTAAATAACTTTATATAACATATAAATAGTTTTTTAACCATATATAATATAGACATAATTGGCATAGAAATATTTTAGTTAACATGATAATTGTAATATTGTATTTATGGATTTCACATTGTTTTTATTGTTGTGCCTAGAAATAGTCTACAACCCGGTATGAAACAAATATGATAAAATCATGTAATACAATGTTTTATTATGTCAACTCAAACATTATAATTAAAATAATAATTATAATTATTAATTAAAAAAAATAAATTAAATTATACTTTGAAATATTAAATGTAAACTCACACTTCTTCCAAAAATCACATCCACAAATATTGCAATAATTGTAATAAGAAAATATTGGGGGTTTCTGCAGTGTATTATATTAGATATCATTTTTTGGGATTCAACTGCGTTAAGTAAGTCATTCATCTATGACCATTTCCATGAGAGGTAGTCGTAATTGACTAATTTCTCATGATTTTTGAATAGTTCACTTAGCACTCATTGCATCGGGTGATGCTCATAGGGGTGAAGAAGTGGGATTGAAACTAGTGAAATAAATCACATAGCCTCAATCATCACTTCCGAGGTTTACATCCGGTAACCAAGACCTCCCGGGAGGTCACCCATCCCAAATCGCCTTTGGCTCACCCATCCTAGATTGCATTTTGTTGTTGCTCCAAAATAAAAATATAATCCATAGAAATAAATACTCATTTCAAAGTGCTCCTTACTCTAATACATAGACGAGTTAAATGCATAGAATAAATTATCAAATTAGATTAACGTGGAATACGATGGTTGAGTTAAATGCATAGTTTTTTTTAGTAAAATCTCTATAGGCTATCAATTTAGGGCTTCAAATAGGATTAATACGAAAATAATAGTGGATAAATGAGAATATTAAAAGAAATAAAGTTTTGGAAATTGGTTTAATTATAACATTGAATTATATTTATAATATTAAAAATTAATTATGTATTCTTATATTATTATATTTTGTTTTATATAAATATTATTTTAATTAAAATTTTAGAAAATATTTTTGTTTTTTTATATAATACTACTTAAACATTTATGGGGATTTGAACCAGTGACTTATTGCAAGGAGTGCCTTAACAATACACCTATTCACCATCAATCCAAAGTCCCTTGGGCAAAATTTTAGAAAATATTATTTTAAAATATAAAATGTTGTATATTATTACTAATTGAAATATTTTAAACTTTTTTTTTGAGTTTGGTTTAATTATATTTTTATCATGTCAATATATCATTTCAGGGTGGGGAATTGAACGACTGACTTCACATCAAAGAGTGACCTAACAAAGCACTTAATCATGGTTTATTCAAGACCCCGTAGACTAAAATATATTTTTTGGTTGGTCTATCCACAAGGATTTGAACTTTAAGCCTCGTAGGTTACATATCACTTCATACCAAGGCAATCCCCAATTAAACTACACCAAATACTTAAAAAATAAATTTAGTATCTATTAATTATTTTAAATCCTTTATAATACAAAACTTATATATATATATATATATATATATATATATATATATATATATATATATATATATATATATATTAGTCTAAATCCATCTTAACTCCATATTTATCAAGCACGAAGAATGATCAAATCTCTTAAGGTGTAAACCTCTTTTTTAGTGCAAAACTTAAGAAAAAATTTGCACCTCGAAAGATTTGATCTAGACGAGGTTAAGATAAATCTATAATAGTTATTAATATGTTTTTTATAACTCTATATATTGAAATATTTTTATTTATGATCTATATTATTATTATTATTAAAATTCTATATATTAATTTTATATTTAAAAATGAATAAATTACACATCTTTCTATTATTATTCTTTTTTAAGAAGAAAGTGAATTAGTTTACATTTAAATATTTTGTTTTTCTTTGGATTTTGAAATATTTTATTAGGATTAACATTAAAATAATTATGTATTTTTTTTTTTAACTTTCTTTCTTTATATAAAGCCCATTTTTATTATTTTATTTATTTAGTGCGGTTCATATACACCGGAGATCGGTGGCTACTACACCCACATAAATATTTAAGTAGATCCACCTAAAGCGATCACCTCCCACTGGCTCATTAACATAACCTAACTTCGAGAGCGTCGAGGAGAATTGACTTCGTGACATCCTATTAGCAAGGTTCTTTTAATGATAGAGGCTCTACCAATTGAGCTAACCTTGGGGCTTATAAATAAAGTTCATATTGAAATAGATTAGTTAACATTTATTTAATTTTGATATTGAATTATTTTTAAAAATTACAAGCCCTATGCTTCTTTCACACACTTAAAAGTGAAAATATAATTTTTTTAAACTCTTTATTATTTTATCTCTTTTTAAAATTATAATATAAAATTGACAAAGAAAGTACTTAAAATAATTTCAATTAATTATTTTATTTTCATAAATCATGTATTTACACTGAGCTTTAGTTCGATGTCTTTTAATTTAATAGTTATTATTAGTTCTAAGCAATTGAATATTCCAATAGAACTAGAGGGGGACTAAGACAACTATATATCAACCTTTAATCTTTCTCATGTTCAAATCAGGGACAAAGAAGGCTCTTTGATTTGGGTTTTCTCTCCTTCTGGGGATTACAAACCCAAATTGGGTTATAACCATTTAATCAGTGTGGAAAAAATTGGGGTACATGTGTGGTGGTGGAAAAAATGATGGAAATTAAAGTTCCCCGTAGAAGCTCAAGTGTTTATCTAATGCCTCACTGAAAACAAAGTCCCTACTAGGGAAAATATTTGCAAGTGTCATAAGGAAGGGCCTAGTTGATGCCCTCTATCAAACATGCAAAGGAAATTGTTAGCCACTTATTCCTATTATTCCATTGCACAAAGGAAATTTGGGCCGACTGCAGGAAGAGCATGGCCTTGGGCATTGAGTGGTAAGGGGAGACTCTATTGGAAGCATTAGATTGCTAAGAACATGACCACTTTTTAGGACAAAATATCCTCTACAAATAGAGTTGTTACTCAGAAACTTGCCATTTTCTCCCTTCTTCCTGATAAGGATTACACTCCTCCTCACCATTTGAATGTGCCTGAACAGATAGACTCCACTCTTCCATGGGCATATTTAAATGGGGTGTCTCTTGCTAGTGATGATTATAGGGGGAGGGGTGGAGGTGTTGTACTCTTCCTCAAAAAACAACACTCTTTTAAAATTCATATGGGATTGAGTAAAGGCACAAACAATTATGCATAATGTTTTACACTCAAACTCCTTCTTCCACTCACACTTGTAAAATAATAATGGTTGCTTCATATTATACATTTTATTTACTAGTTCAAGGAGACACAAAGATGTCATTGCCAATATCTGTTGACCATATTAGAATATGTTCTTCATATTAAAAGGTCTTTTGATTATATATCTTGTTGTCATATTTATAGGGAACAAAACATAGTTGTAGACACATTATCCAAGGAAGGCTTTCTATAGGTTTTGGGGACATGGAATATTCATGAACAATTAGGCACGAAATAGTTAGAATATTTTCATAGGCCTATGAAAGAAGGGGCGCATGACATACAACAACAAGACTAGTCTAGACACATCCTTCCAATTTTAATCCTTTTTGGATACATTAGATTTGTATACGATAATAATTGCATCCCCGAATGATTGGTGAACTTTCTATGAGCATAGTTTTATTTAATTCTAACTACTATTTATGAGTAATGTATTAGAGGAAATTTTGGTAGGGAGCGATATTTCCTATTATAGCTAGAAGATTATATACCAGAATGCATAGATATGCATCATCATATTGTAATGGATTCATTATGTTAATGAAGAAATTAATTTTTTTCCAAAGAAAAAATTGCTATTCTCGATTATCGTTAAAAAAATTATTATTTTTTAATTATATTTTCAATAAAATTTCCCTCATATTTTCTTTCTTTATATACATCTACATGAAGTTAAGTATATAGAAATATTTTTGAAAGGTATAAGAATTACACATTTTCTTCATACTTGGAATTAAAATTATAAAATCTCATTTACATTAAATTGCTTTATCTCATTAAAGTTGATATACAATTAGGTTATTTAATATGGATATTAAATCATTTTATTTAGAGTTGAGAGTGAGAGAAAAATATGGAGGAGAGTGAGAATGGAGTTATTGATGTTTTAAAATGCTTTTAATTGAAATATTTTTAAAAAGTATAAGAATTATACAATTTCTTCATAATTGAAATCTAAAATATAAGATCTCATTTATGTTGAATTATGTCATCTCTCTAAAGTTTATACAAAATTATGTTATTTAATACATATATAGAATTATTTTATCTAGCGTTGAGAGTGAATGGAATTATTGATGTTATAAAATGCTTTTAATTAAAACTGAGCAAATATGTCTATTCATTTTTGTTTTTTATATCATTACTTTTGGTTTTTTTCATCATTTAGAGAACATTTGTTAGGTCGCTATACTACTAGTGTATCCCCTTATTGTTATTAGTACAACCCCCTTATTATATTGTTGTGCCCATGTAGTCCCCATATTGTTATTATTGTGCCCTTACATTATTATTGTTATGTCAGCTCTGACTATATTATGACCCCTTAGACTCCTATATATAGAAAGGAGGCCCTGTCATTTGTATCATCAAAGAATTGTTCATTTGTGTAATGTAAAGGAGGTTGCCCCCTCGAAGAGGCTTATTTCTAAGGCGTTTATATATCTTTTCTATCTTTTTGTGAGCTAGTTTGATAACATTTGGTATTAGAGCTTTGGATTCTAGGGTTTCACTGCTCTAAACAAGTCATCGTGCCATTTTTGCTATAACCTTTTTTCCTGTGACGTTTCAGAAGCAAAAAAAAAACCCATTTGAGACAAAATCTCGTTGAAGCTCGGGTACGAATTTCAAATCATGTCTCGCTATATTTTAGGATATATGATATGAGGAAGTTAGGATTTTTGCAAGATCCAGAATTTCATCTAAAATAGGTCATTGTGGAATTTTTCCTATAACGTTTTCGCTACGAAGTTTTAGAACCTCAAAAAAAACCCATTTGCGAATAAATCGGTCTGAACCTCGGGTCTAAATTTTAGACCTTGTCTTGCTATATTTTCAGATATATGATCCGAGGAATTTAGGGTTTTTGCAGACTCCCGAATTACATCCTAAATAGTGGACCTTGGGAAAATTGTCATAACTTCTCCTTGAGCATCAGATTGAAAGTTCGTAAGAAGTTACAGAAAGAGGATGGATTGTATTTTGTTTAGGTATAAGTTTCAGAATGTAAGGTTGAAATAGTGACACATGGAACGTTGTACAAGTTCACTCTACTAAACTAGTCTATAATTAGGTCATTGCGGGAGATTGGGAATAAATATTTCTTTAGGAATCCAATTGTGATTAGACTTGTGGAGTTATAAAGAGGACTCAGAGGGCTATTACAGACCAAAATTTCAGAGCTTAAAGATCCGAAGGTACATAGTTACAGTTGTTTCAAGATCAAGCTCCTAAAATCAAGAAAAAGCGAGATGAGAAAGTTTGATGGCAAGGATCTGGTAAATTTGATACTACAGATGGAGAAATATTTTGATCTACATGGTGTGCTACTGTTACAAAAGGTACGTATTGCATATAATTATTTAGAACCGAATCAATTTTTATGGTATAAAGGGATTTGTTCTCGTAAACCATTTGTCACATGGTCAATTTTCACAGAGGAAATGATAGCACATTATGAGGATAAAAAGAGAAACACCTTCTTTAGCCAATTGATAAATCTCAAACAAAAGGGTTCAATGGCAGAGCACATTGAGGACTTTCGAAAATTGAATATAAGGGTAAATGATATTCTAGAGAATAAAATGGTTGATGTCTTCCTAGGGACTTTAAAGGATAACATTCAACGTGAGGTTCGTCTTTTGGAACCTCATTCATTGGAGAAGACATTAAGCTTGGCAAGAAAAGTTGAAAGCGAAATTATGGAAACAAGGAATCCCACCACTCATGACTATAATTATGGAACTATTTTTTCTCCTAGCCTTCCACAACCTACAAGGTTTACACCACAACAATTGGAAGAAAAAAGAGAAAAAGGGCTTTGTTACAATTGTGATAGAAAATACACTAAAGGTCATAAGTGTGCTCAGAAGAAATTATTTTACATAGATTATGAAGAGGAGGAAGAAAAGGATCAAGAAACATCAAAAGAAGAGGTTATACACTAGGAACCCACCCTAGAGAAAGAAGAAATGAATCCGACCATATCTTGTAAAGCATTGGAAAGAATTACTACTCCTCAAACTCTCAAGATAGAAGGACATATCAAGAAGAAAAAGGTTCAAGAAGTGAAAGATCACATCGAGAAAGAAGAAATGAATCCGACCATATCTTGTAATGCATGGGCCGGAATTACCAATCCTTATCAATATAGAAGGACATATCAAGAAGAAAAATGCTCGAGAAGTGAAAGATCACATCAAGCATCAAGAAATGAATCCAACCATATCTTGTAATGCATTGGAAGAAATTACCACTCCTCAAACTATCAAGATAGAAGGACATATCAAGAAGAAAAAGGTAATAGTGTTGATTGGTTCAGGCAGTACCCATAATTTTATTCATTGTAAGATAGCCAAGGAATTCAATTGCTTCATATATCCAACACCAGAGTGTCAAGTGATGGTTGCAAGTGAAGGAACCATAAATTGCTCTGGAAAGTGCCATAATATCAAGCTATCCATGGGAGAATATGTATTGAATAGCCCAATTCTTTCCATTCCAATGGGTGTTGCTGATGTTTTACTAGGAGTCCAATGGCTACAATCTTTGGGTATGATAGCTTTTAATTTTCAAGAACTTTTACTGATTTTTTTTGGGAAGGAAGGGAAGTTAAACTGATGGATATCGAAAGGAAACCAGGAAAGATAATCAACTCTAACAACATGACAACGCTTCTAAATAAAGAACAACAGGGCGTAATTTCACAATTATGTTCACTAGAGGATCCCACATCGAAATCATGTATTTCTATAGATCTCCAAAATGTTTTGGACAATCATTCCAAGGTATTTGAGACTCCCAAAGGCCTCCCACATATTCGTGATTATGATCATGCTATTCATTTGATTCCAGGAAGTGTTCCTCCAAACATCAGGCCTTACAGATATCCATATGCTCAAAGGAGTGGGAACTCATTCAAAAGTTGCAGAAGGTCCGAGTTCAAACAATATTGGGAGAACTTGAAAAGGAAGGAAAAATCATATTGGAACTTGAAGCAGTCACAAAACTGAGAAATCGACAACTATGAAATAGATCAATTTCAGAGTATCTCATCAAGTGGAAGAAATTACCCGCTGAAGATTCCACATGGGAGGACAAGAATTTATACAAAAGCATCAAGAAATACTCAAGCATTGAGGACAACACTTTTTGAAGGAGAGGGCCATGTTAGGTCCCTATACTAATAGTGTAACCCCTTATTGTTATTAGTACAACCCCCTTATTATATTGTTGTGCCCATGTAGTCCCCATATTGTTATTATTTTGCCCCATAAAAGCCCAGTATTTTTATTATTGTGCCCTTACATTATTATTGTTATGTCGGCCCTAATTATATTATGACCTCTTAGACTCCCATATATAGAAAGGAGGTCTTTTTATTTGTATCATCCAAGAATTGTTCATTTTTGTAATGTAAAGGAGGTTGCCCACTCAAAGAGGCATATTTCTAAGGCATTTATCTATCTTTTCTATCGTTTTGTGAGATGGTTTCATAACAATATTTTATTTTTCATTTTAAAAGCGACATATGTCAACTCAAGGTTGATCATACAAGAAATTACGCATCTCCCTCAAACTAGGTTGTAGAATGCGCCTCTCAATGCAATTATTGTCAGGTAAAATTATTGTATATTTTTACACATGCACACACATAGTAATGTGAGTTTTATCGATGTAAAATCTTTATTAAACTAAATTGTAAATATCTCTCACTACTTTCAACACAATTGTTTGAATTTTTATAATAAATTATTTCTATTTCATTTTATTTTTAATATTAAACTTTTTAATAATTAGAAAAGAAATCCTCAAAATTTTAAATAATATTAACATTTACAAATAAATGAAAACAATATAAAATGAAATTTTATTAAACCAAAAAATTTCTCAAGTATCAATTCCAAATCTCTTAACGAAAATGAAATTTCAACAAATAAATTTAATATGAAATATATAAAACTAGTGTAGTGATATAAATTAAATGGTAGAAAAATCCTAATAGGCATCAAAACAATTTAATAGGCATCAAAACAATTACACATGATACATCTCAAATTACCAAAATTGGCTTTACTTCAAAATCTCAAAATACATCATCCCAAACATCAATGGTCAAACTATTATCAATCTCAATTTCACATGAGGGGAACGAGATTTGTTGGTCGATGATTTAATAACAAGTATCAAAATTAAGTTTCTACTACTTTTTTCCTAAACTAAAAAAACGTAGTTTCCATTTATAAGAAATGAAAGTTACATGTTGTAGATGCCCAGGGGTATATCAAAAAATATTGTGTAAACACTATAAATGCTTGTAGGAATATCAAGATAGTAGGAACCTGTGTTACATAGATCATTAGAATGGACTGAAGACAAAATTGGCTAAGATACACATCATCATTAAGTGTCTCCTACTAAAAATAACAAGTGCTAACATAATGTGAGCTACATAGATAAATAAAATATCCAAATTGCAACATATCACGAGATCAAGAGTCTGAATAGGTCATTGGAGTAGGATCCTGGGCACACGTACCAGCTGAAGTAGAAGGCTTGAGATTACATTGAAGTTGAATTTCTATGTGAGCCAAACAAGCATCCAAGCTAGACAAACATGAAAGATAGTGTCACTGCACTCACTTTATCTTTTTCAAGGAAGAAATGATGTCATTCCAATCTTTGTGCTTCTCTTTTAGGAATCTTCTCAAAAGAGTTTTCATCTGTCAATAGAGGGTCATGGAATTCAAATATTTTCTCCTATGTAAGTGTGATCAATTGATTTGCATAAATTCTATAAATGTCTTGCTTTCCTAGTAATTACAGAAATTACATCTCAATTTCTTAGTTCCTATGTAAATGTGACCAACTGATTTGCAGAAATCACAAAATAATGTTCTCACAGAAGACTCATGCTTCTACATCATAGGGCAAGTTATGGTTATATGGCCCCACACTCTATATATTTCACACCACAAGCCTCTTCTTTGTGTCATTTGGTTGATAACACCAACTACAATATACTCATTTAGCAGGGGGTATTCATTCATTTTTCCCCTTCCACGTGACAAATCATGCCCCGAACTTTAGTGTGCTATCCTTTTTCCTTCTCCAAGTATTGCAACTGTGTGACGAGAGAAACCATATGTGGTTGAAGTTGCACTATCCTAGAAATATCTCCCACCACTGTAACTGCTAGAGACACTTCTAAATTCAACACTCTCTCTAGGGCTTCTGATTGAGTGCATATTTCTTACTGGGTCAACTATACACGAATGTGAGGCAATGCTCCTACAAAAAACCATTATTTATGCTACTCATCAAGGATAACAAAATATAGCTTTACCAACAACATTTAAATCGATGGTCAGCCCCAAATAGACTCATCTGGTCTCTGTTTAATTACTTTAGCTTGATCATGCATTGAGAGGTAGACTTTGGTCTACAAAGCTCTTTCAACAATTATTTCTTGCTATTTTCCAATTCCTCGACTGTGCTACAAGAGCATTACTCTTGTACTTCGTGTACCATGCTAGCGCGTGATCCCTATAGGTAGTTCCCAGCTATACAATTTTGGAATTCTCATCCTGCACGTAACATCCCAAACTATTTACGAAACAAACAAGTGTTATTCAGGGCCTTCATTCCCAACACCATGAAATACTAGTAGCTTAGGAGTATTTTCCATTCTCCTCTGTATACACCTCTTAATTATGCTCCCCCATATGTAAGTCTTATTTATTGTAATCTAATCCCTCCTATCTAAGTCATCTCACTTTCACTACTCGGCTGACTTTGTTTGCTTCCTTGACTAACTACAATATGCAATACACTATTAGGAGAACTTACTGCTATGGAAATAAATGTGTGTGGGGTGGTGGGTTTTGTGTGGGATGTACTCTAAGAAGGTTCCTTAGGATGAACAGTCTTTGTATTTATTGATTAAGGACATGACAATTCCCCTTCTTCTCATTTTATGCATTGTATGCATGTGCATGCTCACTCTAGGCTTCTCCAATCTCCACAACTCCTTCTTCTCTCATGTCCTCTTACTGTCTTCTTCTCTAAACTTTGCTTCACTAATAGCACTAATGCCAACCTCTCTCCTTCAACACTACCTCCTCCAAACCTACTACCATTTCAAAAAGCTCCTTCCTCTAAATCCATCATGTTTCTCTTCTCCCTCGCTACTCTAAAAAAATTCCTTGGAAAACACGTTCTATCATCATGTTCAACGATCTCTCACACCTCCTTCATTCTCTATTTTATTTTCCTCCTCAATCCAGGTCTTGCCTTCTCAGATTATTCCCCCTTCATCCCCCATCTCACCATGAGCACACAAGGTTTCTAACTTCTCATGGCGCCAGACTCCATCTTCAATATGCATTTTTCACACAACATTTTCACAAATTTTAGCAATGATATCCTCAATGGAAAATTTTGTGATATACCCTCCATTGTCTAGGTAAATTCTCTCTATGGAAAGAGATGATCCCTCTAGCCCAATGAGTGAGACTAGCAACCTACTTGACAATCTACTAGACACTTTCCTAAGTTACAATTGAAAAGAGAGACGAAGAATATGGCCTACCTCATTCTGATGCTATCAAGTCACCCTTTGTTGAAGATATTGAATCAATTGTGTCACGTGCTCGTTCCTACTGCTCATAGTGTTTATGCACATACAAAAGAGATCGAGACATAAAAAGGCATGCACATACCAATAACATATTCAAAAGCAACCTACTTATGTGATCAAACAATGTTAAGAGAGATGATACATAAGCATACACATCAATGGAAAATGAACCAACATTTGTATATTGATAGAAAGGAAAGGGAAGCACACAACCAAGCCTTGATGTTTATAGGCTCTCCTTGAATGAATGTCCAAGTCCAAGCTAAGCTCTCCAAGTACTCCTCCAAGCACTCCTTCTTCAAGCCAAATGAGTAGCATATAGGAACAATCTTAGCATAAGGGTGCAAAAATACATAGACCAACCATTTAGGAATGAGAGAGGATGAATATATAGGTTGGGAAAGGGAGTTAGGATCTCTCCAAAGATAGGAGAAAGCCCTCATCTCAAGTACATAGATCATAGGGATAAGACCAAGAGGCCAAGTTGGGATAAATTTACCTCATCTATGCCAAACAACCTCTAACTCGTTGATATGGAAGCTTCTAGATCATGAAGCTTCTCATCCTCTTTGGGAAAATTGCCTTTTTGGGATCATCGCAGGTATACAAGTAAATAGAGCGAGGCCATCGTGGGTCAAGTATAATTGAACAGGTGACCATCACAATTTTTAGTCTCATAAGAGTGATGATTCTCAAATTAGGGTTTTAGAGTTATTTCCTTCAGGGGAAGCTCAAGGCATTTTCCAATCAGTGTTTTAGGGAGGATTTGAGCTGCATATTTGAATGAGTACACTAAATGATGGTCATGTTTCAAGAACTTTTGGGTATGTCACAGGGAAGTGTGGGAGGTGTGAAAAAATATTGTGTAATAGATGCCCCATAAAGCATGAAGATAGAATGAGGAGTGATGGTTGAGAGGCTTTACGAGATTTTGCAAGGATGAGAACAAACATTGTCAGGAGACCTGCACATCAAGGATGCATATATGATATCAAAACATGAATCTACGGTATGGATGTAGCCATTTAGATTATAAGGACTATATGAAAGGATCCATGGCATGGGTGCAACCATCCAAATGAGAAGGATAATCCGTAAATCTAAGATCCAAGGTATGGACGCAGCCACACGATATAGAAGGATCATCATAAATGAAAAGTCCCACGGTATGGCCACAACCATCCATATAGTAGAAACATGTGTACAACCATGAATAATACATAACTCCACATAGTTTGATTCATATTAGACACAATTCAGGGTCTTGCGCTCCATCCCAACCTTATCAAAGTACGAATTCTAACATGTGGATGAATGTGTTGAAGTTGAACATGCTAGAAAACCACATGATTACCTGCCAATGATATGGACCCTTAATAGGCACAAGAGAATCCACCAATAATGATAATGGATCTCAAGGTACGAAAATAAAATTCATGAATGTGATAATGAAGTTGAATTCGAACACTCGTGGAATCACCCGATCAAAGGCCAATGATAAAAAGTTGTCGTCGGATGTGAAGAACTTGCCATTAAGGCATGCAAGCTCTAAGGTACTGAAAGGAATTTTCTAAGTGATCTTCCTAGATAATGAGCTAAAGTCGACAGGAAGTGACCTGTCAAAGGAGGGCCATGATGCTTCCCCCATCATCGACACGAAACAAGGAATAAAGTCAAATGAAATGAATAGGATCCAAGACTGTAACAAAAGGTCAGACAATGTATAGGTAGTAAACTGTAGATAGGAATTCTCTTGAACATATTGGCGACATAACTCCGAAGTGTGGCAACATTAGACTCAACATAGGACCAAGGGTCATAAAGAAGAAGTGCAATAGTTATATGAGAGGAAAGATGGATCATCCAAACCTGGAAGGACAAGTGACTAAGTGAGGATATCCCAAACTCGACATGAGTTGCAGATGAGTGTCATGTTTAAGAGAGACATGCTGACTATACAAGAGATGTTTCAATTTCACTTTTTCCCCACTATTTATAGTGAGTGCCTCTTCATTTTTACACAAGCTTGAAGAGGATAACATATGCTTGTCGTATAAGTTCACCCTTCAGATGAATCCATCCTAGTAAGTTTTACGAGTCTTAGGAAGAAGAAATTCGGTCTCATCATGGTGACAAGTCTTTTGTTGTAAAATTTTAACGAGTTCAACGTAAGAATTACTCAGTGTCTTTTTCATATTTAGAGAGTTTGAAAAATAGACAAAAAGGAAAACTCCATCATGTCCCTTTTCATAATTTGTCCCTCGAACCCGAAAAGGTAGAAAACAATATTCGAGAGAACCTGTGGACCGTGTTAATCAAAGTGTACCATTTTCGTAAATATTCAATCTCAACCCGAAAAAGGGCTAAACATATACTGAGGTGACGTCAATTCATTTAATTTAACGAGTTCAAAAAGACAAGTACTGGATGATATCTTCATATTTCGAGAGTAGGAAAAGAATTGAAAGATGACTCCTCCTAGAGGAACGAGTGGTATGAAAGGATAGCAACTGGTTCCGATAATGATGGAACTGCTCAAACGATGTAATGGTCAAGAGGCTGCTAATAAGACCACTCATTGCAGAATTTCCTCGGGCAAAGGTAAAACAACCAAGTGAAAGTGATTGATAGGCCAAAGAGATGGTGGCGATGGAATGGGAAAACCAAGGCTCATCTTGCAAAAAATTGGCTAATAAAATGGCAATCACGAGAGGTAAAGAGAGAAATGATTTCATTTTTACACAAGCTTGAAACATGGGAAACTATGCTTGAGATGAGTTTGCATGCCCCCAACACAATGACTCAATTCAAGGTACACTCCCCCCAAGCTTCATTTCATGCACCTAACTAGACTACTGGTTACTAACAAGTAGATCGAATGAAGGTTCACTTATGAGATCAAGTGAAATACTCGACTAAGATTTTACGAGATCTAATCAAAGACTCATATTCGAAGGGGATTTGTTTCATTTTTTAACAAGCTTGACCCAGGAAAAGAACCATGCTCATGAAACCTTGTTTCATTTTTTAACAAGGTTGACTTAGTAAAAGAACTATCCTCATGGAGACCTAATTCATTTTTTAACGAGGTTGACATAGTAAAATAACTATCCTCATGGTCTGTGTTTCATTTTTTAATGAGCTTGACACAAGACAAGGAACTCTACTCCATATCCCTTGGTTCATTTTTTAGGGAGCTTGACATAGGACAAGGAACTCTGCACCATCCCTTTATCATAGACCAAAATATGCCATGGCTTCCAAGAGGTTCTCATCATATAGGAGAACAAAACTTTGGAAGGGATACATGTCCATGGATCCAAATGAAAAATCAGGCTCCAATGCTCCCAGTACATGGTGTACTACATCACCTACTAGATTATCAGTAGATGTGAGCATGGAACAGGTGGCCACGTAATTAACTTATGGTGGAGGTGATACCACTTGCACATAAGAACCATTTAGGGATGATGGTTGATTGGGAGTTGTTTCAAGACCGATGAACGTAAGTAGATCAATGACCAAAATGCTTCCTTCATGTGAGAAACACATCACTCGAAAGAGGGAGGAAACAAGAGCTTCCATGACGTAAACATAATCACGGTCAAGGAGTAGATTAAAATCTAAAGGGACTTGGAAAACACACACACACACACACACACACACACACACACACACACACACACACACATATATATATATATACATTCTTTCCTCCCAAAGTAATAGGCAACTTAAGAAGGATGACTAATGGTTAACTGGTTCCTTTGTTAAAGGCTAACAGATTTTGAGTGATGGAGACAAGTCGAGGAGAACATAAATCGTGCCAATCAGTTGCGGACAAAATGCTAACATATGCGCCCTCGTATATGACTCTGTTAGGTACGACCATATGGTAAGACTGTACTGTAATCTAGAAAGGCACATATGATAGAAGATGATAGCCTGCCAGTCGACTCTGTTAGTGTCAATCTTTGCATCCTTTCACCGGTGATCAAATGTACTTTTACATAGTTTTTTTTAATGTTTCTAATCAAATTTTAGTTTCAAAAAGTTTTTTCAATAAAATTTGGTCACCGGTTATGAAAGCCAGTTTGCACTAGTCTTTTCAGTCTCATGGTAAAGGTCATCATCTTGGTGATGGAATCTCATCATCAGTAGAGTCCCATTGTCATTTTGGTCCATAATCCATCAAATGAGTCACAAATAAGTCATCACTAGCTCACCACTAGGTCACTAGATGCAATTATGGAAAATCAAGCTTTACGCCTTTAAGTTTCATGTCAAAAAGAAGAGTGGGAGTTAGTTGGGTCACTAAGGTTTGAAATGCTATGTTTTATTTCATTTTCTTAAATGAAATATCATTATGAAAACATAAAAAAGCAAAGTTTCAAAGTCCAAATGAAAGTTATTGGTGGGAACACTATTGTTCTACACAGAAAAATCAATTTCTCTAATGTATAAAAGCTCACCATTCACAATTTTCATTCTCCACTTGCTCATTGTTACATTCAGCTCTCCACATCACTCCAGTGAGAAAAAAATGCCATGCCAAGAAGGGTGATTTGCATTCAAAACCAAGTTCTGAAACCTGTGCTACGCAAACACTCTGCCTCTACTGCACTACTTGATCGTTTCTCCAAGGAGTGGGCTTTCTACAATTGTTGGCCTCTTCATGGTGACTCTTCTCTGCATATGAAATGGTAGTCTTTCCTTAGGGTTTATACTCTTTGGTTTTCTTTGCTTAACCTCATTGTGTCCCAGTTCCTTTTATAGGGTTTTTGAAGGTAGTTTATGAAAGTTTTACTCTTTCCTTGTCAAATTCTTGATAAAACTCATATATTTGTGTTATCACACCATTATCTACCTCAAATATACCTACCTACATATCTTTCATCGAACCCACTCCTAAATTCCACCATTTCTACCCAAACCCTAGTAAATTTGCACTCATTTTCACTGTAGGACTGTGTTTTACGGTTTTGGAAGCCTTCCACTCACTCAAATCTGATAATTCCATTTTCCCTGGCTTCCTAAACTTCCCCTCCACTTCCCCAAATTTTCTCAGAATTTTCCCACATTCCCATACCCCTCATTTCTCCTAAACTCCCACACAGCCCTTCAAAATCCCTTGTTTTCACGTAGTCAAACCCTAGTTTGTCATCCTAAGAGCTAAGGGACAAAATGGATTCTGAAACTTTAGAGAAGAAGAAGCACAAAGGAGGACATGTCATTAGACATGAGCCCACATCAAACCATGAGGTTTTTTCTTTTCCCTTTGTCATTAAATCATTTGAAGATGTTGATTGCCTTAAGTTTTGTCAAAAGATTGAAGAAATGAAACATCATGACCAACTAAGTAGTGCCTTTGCCTCCAAGCTGTAAGATGACAAAGCTATGATAGTAGGGTTCAAAATTATTGTGTCAAGCTAACTCATCTCCTCAACTACAGGGATTCTAGACATTGGAGAAAATTGGTTCAAAAGGGAAGAGCTTGACCTTCAACTCTATAAAATATACCTAAAACCACAGTACCAGGCAACTCCAACCTATATTTTTCTATTCATACATTTTTTGGATAAGTACACCCCTCTCATGAAGATGATCATGAGGTATTTCACATGTGAAGGTAGGTTTTCAAGGATTTACAAGTACCACATGAAACTTCTCATGCATTTCACTGGTGTACAACAAGTAAACTTGTCCTATTTTTTATAATAGTTTGGTCAAAATGGCAGAGAAGGTGCAATCACAAGGGGAGAAATATCACTCTAATTTGTCTCATCATGGTGTAGTCAAAGTGCTGGTTTTTCATCAACTTGCACAAGCGAATGTGTCTTGGGACTGTTTTGCTAAGTTAGCATTTCCTTCATCTTCTTCAACTAGGCTTCATGATAAAACCATGTCTACAGATTCACCTATGCAGCAACAGATCACTTCTTCAAGAAGGTCAACTAAGAGAAAGGATAGGTCAAAAGGGTCTCATACCTACTATAGAGGTGATAGTCTTGTGTTTGTTCAAGAGGTGGTTAAAGGGGCCAAGCCTACAATAGGTAAATAAGTAGTTTCCTCACAGCATGAAGAGTCCTCTCATCCGGACACACATGTGACAGAAAAAGAGAAATAACAAGAGGGAAGAATCGAAGATCAGATAATCAGGGTTAAGGAGGCTGAAATCAAGAACTTGGGGGGAAAATTCTCTAATGGCATTCCTATAGCAAGAGATCATGCAATTGAAGGTGAACCAAATGATGCTAGACAAGCAGGCAACAATGTCAAAGAAGGAAGATACAAAGGGAAAAGAAGTGGTTGAAATGGAAGTGTCCAAGGGTAAAGGAAAGCAAGTTGCATCAGGAAGACCTAGGACTAGGGTAGCCAAGAGAGCTTTTGATCAGCAAAGAGAAACTTCACCACCAAAGAAGCTGATTATGGTATATGACCTAATCGCTAGAAACATCAATGAATATAGAGTTTATTGGCTTGATAAGGTGAATGGATACCTGGAGAAGCTCCTCAAGAAGGCCAACAGGAACAACAACTTGCAGAGGCACATGGCTATGCATTATTACACCAGGAACAAAATATCCCAAGTCAAGATCAAATAGTTAAAGAGCAAACTCAAGGAAAACCTAATTGGCCAAAAAGACAAAGAAAACCTTGAGATACTTTCTGAGGCCTCACTCATGGCATAACATACTTCATTTTACTCCTACTCAGCAATTTTGAAGAAATTTGGGGAAAATTTTGTCATTTTCAAATTTTTGGGCATTTTTGACTGTTTTTGCAAATTCAGAAATTTCTATAAGCGCAATGCCTTGGCGCTACACTTTCACCTTAGAGATCTAAATGAGGAAAACTCTATATGCTTGGATAAACCTTGTCATAAGGATGTCAAAAATCAACTTTTGGGAGCAAGTTGGCAAACTGGTTAAGAGAAAAAGCCAAAAAAGAGGTGAAAAACACACATTCTGCCATTGTTTTGGACATGCGCTGCATGTACAAGTCACCTTGGGAGAATCGATTTTTGGAGGTCTTCACGTGCTCAATTTTCGAAAATTCTAGCTGATAGTGAAACTAGACTCAAAATTTTAGTTGACCGTTCTCTTGATTTTCAGATTTGACCTCCGGAAGACTTCCAAAAACTGTATGCAAGCTAGCGCTACACTTCTGAAAAAACTGCACTGTTTAGATTTTCCTGTAGCATACGTTTGATTGTAAATTCGCCAGTTTCATTTTTAATGATGTAATGTGGATGTAATATTGACTTTATGATGTAATTGTGAAGTTAATAGTCATGCTAGGTTGTTTTAGTGTTTATTTAAAGCCTCATAAAGGTAGCAAAACTCAATTTGAAGTCTTAAAGAAGAGTTTGTGTTGGACCTTCTTACTTCTTCCTGTTTGTTGAGAGAATTTTTCTAACTGTTCCACCACCTTAGGATTTGACCCCTGAAGGTGGGGAAATGGTTGCTGGGAGTCTATATGTATGTTTTCTCATTCAGTGAGAAGGGTTGGACTTTTGTGGAGAGGCTTGCATGTTTATGTTTTCTTCAGCTAATACAGGAGCAGTTGCAACTATTTTTAAGGAACTCTAGTTCAATGAATGCATGGTGTTTGTTCTTCTTTCTATCAGTTTTCTAATGGTTTTATCATCTATCTTCACATGATTTATCATCTTCTTATGAGTTTCCTTGCAGATACATACACAGGAGTCTTGAGTTTCAAGCTCTTTTTAGGTGGAATTCATAGTTATGTTAATTTTCTTCTAAGACTAATGAAATCATATTTACTTACACTTATTAGTCTCTTTATAACTTTCTAATCTATGCTACATTGACAAACATTCCAAGTACACCATAGCGTACTGATAACTAGCTCCCTTCATACTTGTCTCTGCACTCCTAAAGCCTAAACCTAATCGCTTGCTCTAAACCCTAGTCCAGCAAACCCTAAATTCTCAAAAATTCAAACAAACTTGCATATCTAGCCTAAAAACTTTGTTCTTTCAAGATATTCATTGATAAATACTTAGAGAGATATCTTTCTAGCTTAGTAGGGCTAGCTACTGAGCTGAAAGTGGTTCGAGGTTACCCTTCTCGATCTTCTCCTCAACCTAGGAAATTGTAAGGGATAACATTTTTGGCATTGTTGTTGGGGAAACAACTGATAAATCATTCCTGGGAAATATTTTAGAGCTTTCAAGAGAACTAGTTCTGTAGTTGACAGTTTCCGATATCCAAAATAGGTCAATTTTACAAATTTCTTCAATCTTAAGGTGTGAAACAATTCTGGCTCCTAAAAGATATACCAGGTCATATCTTGACCTAAATCCACCTTTCATTATTGAAGACCCAGAAAGACTGCTCAGAAAACTTAAGTTACCTATCACTAAAAGTGCAGTTCGAAAAATTAAAAGAACAACTTGTCTACCCAGAAATCTATTTTCTTTTGGGGAGCTTCCTTTTGATACTTAGTTAGAGTTGTCTCTTTCAAGGTCAAAATCTGAGTCTTGCATTTCTGAAGATATCTGAACCTCTTCAATTTGAATCTCATTCTCGTTCTTCAGAATCTTTATCTGCTAGAATTGATCACGAGTTATGGTTGAATTTTGACAAACTTCAAAGTCTTGTTGACCAGCTCCAAATCACTACTGAAAAATCCTACATTTAGTATCAACTTGAATACTTAACTGTTGTCTCATCCTCCACCACACCTCCAAATACATCCACTAAACCCCCAAGTACCTCTACTACATCCCCAAGTATATCATCCACCTCATCCTTTCTTCCACCACCTCCATTAGTGTCATCATCTTTACCTACACAACCCATTGTAGTACCTCCACTGCCTCCAGCAGTCATGGAACGATTTGTGCCTCTCATACTACCTGCTCAACTTGTTTCTTTACCTCAAAACTATGGTCAAATACTTCCTCTATTTGATGGGAGTACAAAAATCACAACCCAACATCATCTTGATAATTGATAGATTTTATTGATTTGGAAGAAATTTATGAAGATGATGCTAAGATGAGAATCATATCTCAGAGCTTTTCAGGAGATGTGAAGAAGTGGTTTCGTAGCCTAGCTGCTAATTTTGTCAATAACTCACAGAGGTTGATTGAGTTGTTCCTAGATCATTGGAAAGAGAAGAAGAATCCATTACAGATATTGGATGAGTATAACTCAATGGAAAGGAACCTAAATGAGATAGTCCAAGAGTTCATAGCAAGGTTCAATACAATATAAAATTATATTCCTGATGAAGGCTCCACTTGGTCTTGCACTTCTCCATTATCCCGATTCTTTCAACCCAGATATGGCATATGAGCTCAGAGAGAGAGACACTGCAACTCTTGAAGAAATGAAATGAAATGCAATAAGTGTCGAAGCCAATTTTCTCATCAAGAAGTCTAAATCAAACCCTGAGAGGATCAAGAAGAAAGTTGCTTTTAAAGAATAACCTTCATCATCTTCAGATGTAAAGCTTGACACTCTGATCAAAACCATGGAGAGAATGATGGATAGAATAACCATAATTGATCGACAAGCAGAGCCTTCAGTGAGGAATCTAAACTTTCTTGGCCAACAACAACAGTAGTTCATAAACAGATAGAAAGAGCAGCGAAATCAAGATCCTTAAGGTCAAGTAAGAGCTCCATTTCAACAAAATTATACTAAAGGCCAAGAAGAAGATGAAGAAGAGATTGTAGAAGCAAATCAATTCTTTGAGGAAGATGAGCTGCCTACATTTTTGACAGAAGAAGATCAATTTTCTAAAGATTCTTTCATACCAAGTGATCATCAACTTGTACTTTCAAGTGACGATCTATGGGCTGCTCAAATTGAAGAATATCAAAGAGGATATCAAAATGCTCTTAGTCATCTACAAAAGTAGTACAACTTGAGGAACAAAAATGTACCTGTTACACTGAACCAGAAGAGGCAAAATCTACAAAAAGACACACCAAGAAAAGAAGCAGCTCCTGCCAATCAAAACAAAGAAAAATAAGTTTCCATACTGAGCCGAGAAAAAGCAAATGAGGCATCTACCATCAATGTGATAAAGCACAAGGATTTTCAAAGTGAAAGTCACAAGAAATAATCTCAATCTAAAGGGTAGATTGAAAAGAAGGATATCACTGCAAAGGAGGTAGAAAAGAAATCTAATCTTTTTAGTTTAGAAAATGAAATTTCAAAGTTGAAAGTTTCAATTCCTCTCACTGAATTAGTGAAGAATGATAAATATAAGTTTTAGATTGCAAAAATTCTCAAGGTTGACCAGATGTTAGATACTGTGAATGTGGCTAATGATGAGCCAACAATCCTTTTTGGTCCAACCTTGGAAGGAAGTCTTGAAGATAGTGAAATTCCACCTTTTTATCTCAGTCTCAAACTTCATGACTTTATCCTCCATAATGCCATGTTAGATTCCGATGCCTCACATAATCTTATGCCCAAAGTCATCATGGACAAACTAGGACTGAGTATCACCCAACCTTATCATGACCTCTATTCTTTTGATTTGGGTAGAGTGAAATGTCTTGGCCTCATTAAAGACTTGGTAATGTCCTTGGACCAAATTCCGACCAATAATGTTCTTATGGATGTAGTGGTTGTTGATATTCCTCCTAGGTTTGGTATGTTACTTTCAAGATCTTGGGGAGAAAAACTGAAAGGAACTTTAAAACTTGACTTTTCATATGCCACTATCCCAGTATTTGGGTAGCTCAGGAAACTCTATCAGGAAAAGAAGATGAAATTCATGATTAGTAGTAAGGAAAATCGAATTAATCATCCTATAAATGTTGTCCATACTGATCTTGATTCTTTCATTTTATATAGCGATATGAATTGAGTTGATGATGAAAGTCAGCTTGTAGATATTTCAGAAGTTCCAAGGGTTGTAAGAAGCATGCAGAAAGTTATCATTTTTGAAGGGAAAGAGATGGATGAAGAGTGTTTGCAGCCAGTGAACCCTCTTGAAGAGATTGTTGAATTAGTGCAGAAAACAAAGTGTGTTGAGACAACAAGTCATCCTCCAAAAGATCAAACAATCCAACCTTCATAAATCCTTTTTCTGGATGAAGAAAATGGCCTTTGGACCATGGAGTTTGACGGTGCATTGGGAAGAGAAGGAGTTGGGATTGGTGTTTGGATCCATGGTCCATTGCATCATTCATGTAAAATCCCATGCAATGTAAGAATGACTTCTTATAAGTTAGCTTTTTAATGCTCAAACAATGAGGTAGAGTATGAGGCATTGATTGCTGGCCTCAAAATTCTGAAAAAGTTGGGGGCAAAGAAAATTTATGTTTATGGCAAATCCGAGTTGGTAATAAAACAAGTGAATGGGGAATACCAGGCAAAGCATCCAAGAATGAGATCTTATCGCAATGCTGTCCTTGACATCCTTAAAACTTTTTCAGAATATACTTTGTCTCTTATTCCTAGAACTCAAAATGTTATAGTTGATTCTCTTGATATTATAGCTAGTATGGTGAAGAGTCCTATTCAATCTAATCATAAGTACTCTATCCATGTCAAACATCACCCAACTATCCCAGATAATATGAGATTTGAGCAAGTGTTTTGGGATGATAAACAGATTGACAATTTTCTGCAATTGGAAGGAGAATTTCATAATTCTCGCATTGATGACACATCCAATATGAATGATCCAGATTTTGAAGCAAATGAGATAGAAATATTACTGCTAAAGGAAAAAACATTTTAAGAGGTCTTGTACCTTTGGAAGAGTTTCTTGATTGGGATGATGTTTCCAAAAATCCCACCATGGTCCCCACAGAGAAAGGATTTGAAGATGTGAACTGGTGCAACTGACAAGCCTAAAATGGTCAAACTGTCAAAATCCTTATCTCCTGAAATGAAAAGTAAGTACATAGATTTAATGACAAGAGTATCATTCAGCACACCATTCCAATCAAGCCTGATCAAAAGCCATTTTGCTAGAAACTGAGAAGGATTAATCCTAAGACGCTGCCATCAATTGAAAAGGAGGTAAATAAGCTTTATAAATCTGGTAGCATTGTTCCTATTTGATTTTCTGAATGGATGTCTAATCTAGTGCCAATAAGAAAGAAGACCTAGGAGATTCACCTTTGCATTGATTTAAGAAATTTAAACAAAGTGTCATTGAAGGAAAATTATCCCCTGCTAAAGATGGATCATACACCTCAGAGGGTAGTTGGGTCTTCCAGGATGTCATTGCTTGATGGATATTTCAGGTACAATCAAATTTTAGTGCATAAAGATGATCAGTCGAAAAAAACCTTCACAACACCATGGGGTACTTTCATGTATGCCAAGATGCCATTTGGATTAAAGAATGCAGGAGCGAGTTTTCAACAGGCTATGGACATAGGTTTCGCCAATGGGAAATACGTATTTCTGGTTATTTATTTAGATGATCTCATAGTGTTTTCTAAATTTGATGAAGATCATTTACATCATTTGAGAGTTTTCTTTTTTCAGAAATGTAGAAAAATTGGTATCTCACTCAACCCAAAGAAGAGATTATTCGCCATGGAAGAAGGTAAGCTGCTAGGACATATTATCTCCAAGGATGGCATTCACATTAATCTTGCAAGAGTACATGCCATTCAGCAATTAGATTTCCCAAGGAACAAGAAAGAAATTTAGTCTTTTAATGGGAAAATCAATTTTTTGAGTAGATTCATCCCCAATCTAGCTAAACATTGGAAACAGATGACAGACATAATGAAGAAGGAAAATGAGGTAAAGTGGCTTTTAGAGGCTAAGAAATCATTTCATGCAGTAAATTTTGCATTGTCTACTACTCCAATTTTTATTATCCCAGATTATACTTCAGATTTCATTATGTTTTCATTTGCCTCTGAGAATAGATTAGCAGCAATCCTAATGCAAAAGAAAGATTAGAAAAATGAGTAGCCCATAACATTCGTCAGTTGTACCATAAGAGATGCAGCACTAAAATACAACATCATTGAGAAGCAGGGCTTGCCTTTAGTGAAATCTCTCAAATATTTTCAAGTTTATATTCTGCATTCTCACGCAATTGCTTATGTTCCTATAGTAGCGGTGAAAGAAACTCTTGTGCAAACAGATCCTGAAGGTAGAAGGGGAAATGGATTGCAGCCATGCTGGAGTATGATTTGGAGACAAAGACTACAAAGCTCATTAAGGGACAAGGTGATGCCAGCTTACTGACATCCCTTAATAAATCCCATGTGGACCTATGAGATAAGACCACATTTAATCGAAAGCGCTATTATAAGCGTAATTCACATAACACCCGCAACCAAACAAACAACTCGGAATACATAGGAATACAGGGGAAACCTGTTCTGAACACATTAGCTAGACTTTAAATGGAATTAAACCTACGTTGATAACTTATCAGATCTGCTCAACCATTAACTCACACGCACATTCCCACGTGATCACTGTCTGATCCAGTATCCAACAAATGGTCTGGATGGTTGGACTTCAACAATGGTTAAACCTTGTTATATAAAACCCCATCGGGTCTGAAATCTAAATTAACCTCCTTGCTTGTTCGTACCCAATATCCGTCTGATCATCCATTCAACGGACGGTCCAATCACCTCCGAATTTCAACTTAATTAAATCTTGACTCATAAACTCATCGGGTCCATTTACTGGAAACTGCTTACAACTTTTGAGGCCACCCGATAACTCGCTTACTTCTTATGGAAACCGCCTTCCACCGATAAAGCATCATTGAATATTGCGATGCGATCACTCCACTGATCGCAATTGCTGATCACTCATCACATAGGCTTAAGGCTTAATGTCTGCCACATACACATGAATTTCACCGATCCAATAAAGTGGCTCTACTTGGCCCGATTAGATCTGGTCCTTTGATCTTACAAATTCAACGACCGCTCTTCCTTCTCAAAAATATTCCCTCTTGTCTTGATCTCGCTTGTTTTTAATAGACTTTGCGTTAAAAAACGATTCTCTGCCATACTTTGTTTCACAACCACAACTCCATATATAACCTCTCTGTGATATATTTGGATCAATGGCCGGGGTTTAAAGCGGCTCAGCCATTGTATAACACTATGGACCATAATAAAGCATTGAACACTGCGATTTAGAACTTAAGACGTAAAAAACAAAGCAGGATTCCTAATTTGTTCCGCAGACAACTGTACAGAGACAAGCGAAGGATTTGAATAAAACAAAACATTCACACACACTGAACCATTTATTCAATACAATAAGTCTACAGAGTCTCGACCCTCTGGCTCGATTACAATAATAAAAGGCCTTGTTTCAATCTTGAAATCCTCTCTTTCTCTTACTCGACTCTAACCTAGCTAACCTCTAGCTAGCCTCTCTAACCTCTCTAACCTCCAGCTAACCTCTGAAGTATACAAAAAGATCATAATTTATACAAAAGTGGATTCATGAACTAATTTTAGTTCAGATCTAGAAATCTCTCACTCTCCTAAAGAATCTCTTTAGCTCCACTCTTTTCTAAAACAAATGCTAATTTAAGCTTTGAAATCCCTCATATCCTATTCAAACCAATTTATCTAATTTTTTGGCCTAATCTCCACATAGGGAGGATCAATCAACCTCTATGCCCTTTTCTCATATTTCACAATAAATAAACACTCTCACACATTTAAATAAATAAAATTAACTAATCTCTTATCTTCCAACCCCTTGTTAGTCACAACATGTGATCATTCCATCACATTGCTGACTAGGTCTAAATGCTCTTGCATCAGACTCCCAAAGTTGAAAGTTTTCATGACCTCCTGGTCATGTGTATCTTCTGATGATCATCCAGTATCCCAAACTTTACTTTGTAACTGGTCATCACTTTCATCATGCTGCTGATTCAATTCTTATGCCACTACCGCTTCTATTCCTCCAGGATTCCAAATCTTATTTTGTTTCTATCTTCTTTCCTTTCTGATACAAATTCCTTTTTTTAATTTCTCTTCCTTGCTGTCCCTCTTCTCATTTGATTTCATCTTCCAAAATTTCTCAACTTCCTCTTTACAATTTGTTCTTAACTAAACTCCACTGACATCTGCCTGTTGTACATTTCTCCTCACCATAGAAATTATAAAATTTCTGTCCAATTCTTCTTGGCCTCTGTCATTTACAAACTATTGTTTGTACTCTATAGCTCCCCTTTCATTATCATTAAAGATAATCCTTTCCTCTATGTTATCAAGTTCATCTAATATCTTTTCCAACAAAATACAGATTCATTCATATTCAATTAGCATGTCATTACATATGACTCCTCCTTCCTGTATAAAATAGAATTTCCATCACAATTGTCAAACTCAAAATAACTATGGTTTTCAATCTTCATAGGTAATTCTGGCATCAAATTTGTATACTTTCCTTCTACATAAGTTATGAAATTGTCATCAATTTTCATTTCCATACTTTCCTCTGCATTACAGTGTTCCTTGTTCTAACACAAGACTATCATTCAACAATTCAATAGCTAGGATTTCTTGGAGCATTTCATTATGAAGTATCCTTTCATCCTCTATACTTATACCATTGCAACAAAATGATGTTGTTTTATCTTTTCCTACACCAGAAACAAAATTTTGGTTTTCTAAAACTTCTTCATGGTTTACGGAATCATAAAAATAATCCACTTTAAAATCATAGAATTCCTGAACTTCTGTATTTGTCAACATCATCTTATATTCCTTCATAATTTCCATAATCCTTTCACTTTGATTCTTGACTGGAAATACTTCATTCTGGTTATCATCACAAACTTTCATTTTCTTATCTTCAACATCTTTAATCATGACAATTTCCCTATCAATACCATCATTCTCAAGAGTATTAAATACATGCTCAAAATATATTTCTGTTTCAGCCATCTCTTCCAGTAATCTCACTTCTTCATTAACATGCATAAGCACATTGTCCAATTGTTGTTCATCATCTGTCAAACCTGAAAACATACACAACATGTCAGTTTCAAAAATACAAGGCTCTTCATTTGAAGCCTCAGTGATTAGCTCCTCATGATTCTCTGAATTATTTTGATAGTTCACTAAATTATTGATAAATTCTTCCTCAACATCTCTGACTTCTTCCTCATTAAAGAAAACTTCTGGGACTGCAACTTCTTGACTATGCTTGGAAACTTCATCATAGGTTTGTAGAATACCTTTCTGTTCTACACAATTTTTCCCAACACTCAATTTATCCAAATAAGACAACAATGCCTCCTCCTCTTCTATGATAAGTCTTTGATCTTTCAAATATTTCCTTGACTTAACTTCTTCAGCTAAGTTCTCTGTGTCAGCTTTCCTTCTCTTCACTTCACAAATCTACAATGCATCTGTTTCCTTTCCTTTTTCCATTTCCCATTGATCTTCTATCCATGCTAAAATTCCTTCAAATATGATCCAATATGATTTTACTAAGAAAAGACACAACCATTCAGCCATACCTTATAATTTACTCCACCAATTGAAGTCTTGAAAGTCTTTATGCACCTCCTTTTGTGGTTTTCTTGCCTCTGCCTCTTTTTCCTTTTCATACACAGGTTCAAATTCATTAGGCTACATACCTACAATTTTACATTCACAGAAATAATTATTCCCAAAAATATGAGATTCTCTTGTCTGTGAAGATGTTACCAACACATTCCTCTCATTCTGATCTACATAGATCAGTTCTTCATCACTGTCATCACTGTCTCCTTCCCCAAGTAGGGATCCTTTCTCTGGTTCACAGATGTATTCTACTCCTTCATCCTCAAGTGTTCAGAGTATTAATTTCTTAGTAAGCAATTCTCTGATAGGCCATTTAAGTCTTTTTCCCACATAAAATCCTTGTTTCCATTTTTCTCTAATTCCTTTCAATACCAGCTTCTTCAAACGATTGAGTTCTATCTTCATCTCAGCCAACTCTATGTTCCTTTCTTCTTTACTCATTCCTTTGAGTCCAACTACTTCGACACTATTGTTCCTCTGTTTCTGACTTTCTTCTGTACCATTGTTATGACTATCAATAGTTAGTTCCATTTCTACCTTTGGTGAACTTTCCTTGTTCACTAGTGAGCTGCAACTAGCCTTTTTCATTTCATCTGTAACAAGTCTCCTTCATGCCTCACCAAACTTTTCTAAATTCAGCCTTTTGGCACCTATTGGCTCTTTCCTCAAACCTTTCACTAACTAACAATTCTACCTAGCGCTCCTCTTGCTGGAATTTTTATCTCATATCCACAATCACAATTGTGGAGCTGCCTCAACAACTTCTACCCAACCATAGTTGGAAGTTGTTGTCATCTCCTCTTGAACATTCCTTACTCTAGGCTCTACATCTTCAATTGATCACTTCCTTCTTTCATTCAATAATTTCATTTACTGTCGGGTACTGTCACCTTTACTCATTTGAGAGTTCTTCTTGCTCTATCTTCTTTAACGTAGCTCATATGCTATGATGTTGGTACAACTCATTCTACATTTCAGCAATTCCACTGCTTCTATTGACCTGCACAATTTTATCTCAAGATACATCAAAGTACCTTTCAAGCCTGCAATATTTCCTTCAAAGATGTCTTAAAACTAATTCCCATTCCATCAGTTAAATCTTTTCCAAATGAATCATATGTTCACTATTTCATTTAAACTTTCCATTCAAAAGACTCCATACAACCAACAACTATTTCCCATTTTATTTTTCATAATGGACTCTTCCGCTTTCAAGATCAATTAAGATTAGATCTGAATTTCAATTATATTTACTAATTCATGACAGACACTATAAATTCCTTCTAATAACCTATTTATAAGAAAATCTTGTTTTTCTTCTACAAATTCCAAAATTCATTCCTTGTAATGACTCTCTTTTTCAGATCCATTGAATCCAACCTTCAGTCTAACTGTTCCTTTATCTATCGATATCATTGTCTTCAATAGTTCTTTAAGCAATCCTCAATAATTCTCAGTTTTCACAAAATTCTTCAAATCATTTAAATGAATTCAATGGCATAGAAAACCACTCTTCTATTTAGCTTTAACTTCTAAACCTTTCATTTCAATTTACCTTTTAAATCAAACCAATCATTCAATCAACTTACATGGAAATTTCATTTTCCTGAAAGGAAAACATCTTCTCCTTTGAAATTTCAATCCCTTGTTGTTCTTTAGACATTCAAAACACATCTCTGCAAAATTATCAAAATAAACATTCTTACCAGACCTTCATCAAAAGTTCACTGCTTCCCCATTCTGATCTTAGTGTCCTTTGTAGTCTGATCCCCATCTGTATCAAATTCACTTCAGTGCAATTATACATATGCTGGAATTAAAATTCAGTCTCTCAACCAATCTCTACAGAGCATTGATCTAGCTCTGATACCAAAAATGATGCCAACTGACTGACATCCCTTCATAAATCCCATGTGGACCTATGAGCTAAGGCCACATTTAATTAGAAGCTCTATTATAAGCGTAATTCACATAACACCCGCAACCAAACAAACAACTCAGAATACATAGGAATACACAGGAAACCTGCTCCGAATACATTAGCTGGACTTCAAATGGAATTAAACCTACATTGATAACTTATCGGGTCTGCTCAACCATTAACTCGTGCGCACATTCCCGCACGATCACTGTCCAATCCAACATCCAACGAATGGTCTGGATGGTTAGACTTCAATGACAATTAAACCTTGTTATATAAAACCCCATTGGGTCTGAAATTCGAATTAACCTCCTTGCTTGTTCACACCCAATATCCATCCAATCATCCATTCAATGGACGGTCTGATCACCTCTAGATTTCAACTCAGTTAAATCTCGACTCATAACCTCATCGGGTTTGTTTTCTGGAAATTGCTTATGGCTTTTTAGGCTGCCCGATAACCTGCTTACTACTTATGGAAACCGCCTTCTACTGAGAAAGCATCATTGAATGTTGCGATGCGATCACTCCACTGATCGCAATCGGCAATCGCTCATTGCATAGGCTTAAGGCCCAATGTTTGCCACATACACATGAATTTCGCCGATGCAATAAAGTGGCTCTGCTCAGCCCAATTAGATCTGGTCCATTGATCTTACAGATCCAACGGCCATTGTTGCTTCTCACATCTATTCCCTCTTGTCTTGATCTCACTTGTTTTTAATAGACTCTGCGTTAAAAAATGATTCTCTGCCATACTCTGTTTCACAACCACAACTCCATATATAACCTCTCTGTGATATCTTTGGATAAATGACTAGGGTTTAAAGCGGCTCAACCACTGTATAACACTATGGACCGTAATAAAGCATTGAACACTGCGATTTATAACTTAAGACATAAAAAACAGAGAAGAATGCCTAATTTGTTCTGCAGACAACTGTACAGAGACAAGCGAAGGATTTCAATAAAACAACACATTCATGCACACTGAAACATTTATTCAATACAATAAGTCTATAGAGTCTCAGCCCTCTGGCTCGATTGCAGCAATAAAAGACCCTGTTTCAATCTTGAAATCCTCGCTTTCTCTTACTCGACTCTAACCTAGCTAACCTCTAGCTAGCCTCTCTAACCTCTCTAACCTCCAGCTAACCTCTGAATTATACAAAAAGATCATAATTTGTACAAAAATGGATTCATGAACTAATTTTAGTTCAGATCCAGAAATCTCTCACTCTCCTAAAGAATCTCTTCAGCTCCACTCTTCTAAAACAAATGCTAATTTAAGCTTTGAAATCCCACATGTCCTATTCAAACCAATTTATCTAACTTCTTGGCCTTATCTCCACACAGGGAGGATCAATCAGCCACTATGCTTTTTTCTCATATTTGACAATAAATAAACACTCTCACACATTTAAATAAATAAAATTAACTAATCTCTTATCTTCCAACCCCGTGTTAGTCACAACATGTGATCATTCCATCACATTGCTGACTAGGTCTACATGCTCCTGCATCACAAGGTTTGGCTAAGCTTATGGCTGAATCTAATCTACATGCACTAGACATTAATTTGATTGCAACACTTTCTGAAGAAGAAGAGGAAGAAGACCCATACTTACAGGTTTCCAACATGTTCCTCTCCTCTCCATGGTATTCCAACATTGTCTATGTCTTGCAGCATTTAAATCCTCCACTGGAAGTTACCAAAGGTAAAGCTAGATCTTTAAAATTGAAAGCTTCAAAGTATTGTATTCTTGATGGTGTTTTATACTGGAAAGATCCTGATGGCATACTACTAAATTGTTTGGTAGAGAATGAAGCTAAGGATGTGATGAAAGATTTTCACAAAGGAGACTGTGGTGGTCATCACTTTTGGAAGAATACAACAAATAAGATCTTGAGAGCTTGGTTCTATTGATTTACTCTTTTTTCGGATGTATATAAAATAGTAATGAGCTATCATGAATGTCATATTTTCCAAGGAAAGAGAAAAATTTTGCCATTACCATTGCGGCCCATCTCATTTTCAACTCCTTTTCAGCAGTGGGGTCTTGAATTCATTGGCAAGATCCATCCTTCATCATCAACACAACATAAATGGATTTTGACAGCCACATACTACTTCACAAAGTGGATTGAGGCAATCCCAACTAGGCAAGCTACTGATTCTATTATCATCCAATTTATTGAGTCTAATATCTTGTCTAGATTTGGCTGCCCATAAAAAAAATTACTGATAATGTTGTTGCCTTCAATTCAAAAAGGATGGTGGAGTTTTGTGCTAAGTACAATATTATACTAGGACATTCCACTGCTTATCATCAACAAGGGAATGGTCTCGCCAAATCTTTGAACAAATCTTCGGTTAACATCATCAAGAAGGTTTTAGAAATGAACAAGAAGAACTAGCATACAAATCTCATTAATGCATTATAGGAGGATAGAGTCAGCACTAAGAAATCAACAGGTATGTCTCTTTCTCATTTGGTATACAAGATTGACACAATTTTTCCTTCATCTCTTGCTATCCCGGTCATGAAAATTCTATAGGAAGTGGACAACGAAACAAATGATATGTAGCGAAGGATAAATTAGATGATCCATTTACAACAAAAAGGGAGGAGGTCTTTAAAATACTTCTAAACTTCAAGAAATGATCAATAATATCTATGACCGCAAGACAAAAGAAGACAATTTCAATTTGGGAGATGTAGTTCTTTGGTGGGATGCTAGAAATGAAGAAAAGGGCAAACATGGAAAATTTCAAAACTTGTGAAAGGGACCTTACAAAATTTCTGATTTTAGATGAAAGAATGTTATTTTGTTGGAGGAGATGAATGGAGAATATTATTCAGGAGGAGCGATCAATGGTAGGATTCTCAAGCACTACCATGTTTGAAAATGTTCTGAAATTTCGTCACCATTGTATATACCAGTGTATTTTTTATGTTCAAGTGTCAAGTAGTTGTCATAGAAGTTTGAAGCCTGAGGAGAAGGCCATAAGGTTCCTCTGATTAGTTACTGATTTCATTTTTTTTAGAGTCAGGTCAGTTCAGTTTGTCCAAGTCAATAATTCAGTCAAATTTCAGTTTGAGTCTAGTCTTCAACATTTTGACTCAAAGGAGCTGCCATCCAAGGAGCTGCCATCCAAGGCGCTGCCATCCCCAGCTGGAGCCAATGTTAGTGTCATTATTTGCATCCATTCACCAACGATCAAATGTACTTTTACATAGTTTTTTTTAGAGTTTCTGGTCAAATTTGTCCAAGTCAATAATTCAGTCAAATTTCAGTTTGAGTCTAGTCTTCAGCATTTTGACTCCATTGCTGAATGGATAAGGTTGCCTAGTCTATGGTGTTCTTGACACCTCCAAGGAGCTGCCATCCCCAGCTAGAGCAAATGTTAGTGTCATTCTTTGCATCCTTTCACCAACGATCAAATTTACTTTTACATAGTTTTTTTTAGGGTTTCTGGTCAAATTTTAGTTTCAAAAAGTTTTTTCAATCAAATTTGGTCACTAGTTATGAAAGTTAGTTTACACTAGTATTTTCAGTCTCATGGTAAAGGTCAAAATCTTGGTCAAGGCATCTCATCATCAATAGAGTCCCATTTTCATTTTGGTCCATAATCCATTAAATGGGTCAGAAATAAGTCATCACTAGCTCACCACTAGGTTACTATATGCAATTCTGGAAAATCAAGCTTTACACCTTTCAGTTTCATGTCAAAAAGAAGAGTGGGAGTTAGTTGGGTCACCAAGGTTTGAAAATCTATGTTTTATTTCATTTTCTCAAATGAAATATCATTATGAAAACATAAAAAATCAAAATGTCAAACACCAAATAAAAGTTATCGGTGGGTCCGCTATTGTTCTACACAAAAAAATCGATTTCTCTAATGTATAAAAGCTCACCATTCACTCTTTTCATTCTCCACTTTCTCATTGTTACATTCAACTCTCCACATCACTCCAGTGAGATAAATATGCCATGCCAAGAAGGGTGATTTGCACTCAAAACCATGTTCTAAAACATGTGCTACACAAACACTCTGCCTCTGCTACGCATTCACTATTTGTTGCTTCATCGTTTCTCCAAGGAGTGGGTTTTCTATAGTTTCTCGCCTCTTCATGGTGACTCTTCTCTGCATATGAAATATGTTGGTAGTATTTCCTTAGGTTTTATACTCTTTGGGTTTCTTTGCTTAAGCTCATTGTGTCTAAGCTCTTTTTCTAGGGTTTTTGAAGGCAGTTTATGAGAGTTTTACTCTTTCCTTGTCAAATTGTTGATAAAAATCATATATTTGTTCTCTCACACCATTAGCAACCCTAAATATACCTACCTACATACCCTTCATCGAACCCACTCCTAAATTCCACCATTTCTACCCAAGCCCTAGCAAATTTGAACTCATTTTCACTGTAGGACTATGTTTTACGGTTTTGGAAGCCTTCCACTCACTCAAATCTGATAATTCTAGTTTCATTAGATTCCTAAACTTCCCCTCCACTTCCCCAAATTTTCTCAGAATTTTCCCACATTCCCATACCCCTCATTACTCTTAAAATCCCACATAGCCCTTCAAAATCCCTTGTTTTCACGTAGTCAAACCCTAGTTTGGCATCCTAAGAGTTAAGGGACAAAGTGGATTCTGAAACTTCAAAGCAGAACAAGAAAAGAGGACAACATGTCGTTAGACACAAGCCCACATGAAACCATGAGGTTTTCTCTTCTCCCTTTGTCATGAAATCATTTGAAGATGTTGGTTGCCTTAAGTTTTGTCAAAAGATTGAAGAACTGAAATATCATGACCAACTAACTAGTGCCTTTTCCACCAAGCTGCAAGATGACAAAGCTACCATAGCAGGGTTCCAAATTATTGTGTCAAGCCAACTTATCTCCTCAGCTACAGGGATTCCAGACATTGGAGAAAAATGGTTCAAAAGGGAAGATCTTGACCTCCAACTCTATAAAATATATCTAAAACCAAAGTACTAGGCAACTCTAATCTATATTTTTCCAATATAGTTTTGAAGGAAAATTTCCATGTATCTTCTTCCTTGATTCAAACTTGGTGATACCTCGATTTTAAGTCCATCTTAGTGAAGTACTTTTCTTTATATAACTAGTCCAATAGACTATATAGCCTAGGAAAGTGGTATCTATTCTTGAGTGATGTTTAAAACCCTCTAATCAATCTAGAGTTTCTAAGTCCCATCCTTCTTTGGGACAATTGTGATGGGTGACTCACATGGTGAGGTACTTGGTTTAATAACAGCCTACTCCAACAACTTCCACTATTACTTCTTCACCTTCTTTCCATCTAAAACATATTTTTACATTCTGATGTTTGGTAATGGTGAGTCCAACAATAATTCGATCTCATTATCAACTTCCATATTGAGTGTATCCCTTTAGGCTCCTGGAACACTCCCATGTATTCTTATACAAAATCTTCCAATTTGTTTCCATATTCCATAGTGTGTCCCTCCAGGATACTTTTACTGTCATTGACTCTCTCTAGAAGTGATCAATTTCATGGCTTGGTTAGTAGTCACGAGTGGACTTTCCCTTGTGCACTTTGAGGATAAAGGATTTTCCATCCTTAATGAGGTGGTAATAGATATATATTCAAATGAATAGTTGACCTTGCATTTACATTTAGGGACTCTAAAGCACCACTCCACATACATCGAATGAAACTACATCCAAATCTACTTCATCAATAAAATCAACATTGATAAAACAAAATATTTACACTATTTTGTTACCTTGATTTTTTCATCCTTATTTACCCATCCTAATAAACATGTGCTAGGATGAGCGTGAAATTTGATTCCATATTTGTTGAATAACTCTTTTGCAATGCGATTTTCCTATGATCCTGAGTTAAAAAAAACATCAATTTTCATCTTGTTAATGCGTATCCTTTTATGGAGTGGTTTCTTCATATCCTTCTCGTTATGTTGTTGAAAACTAATATTCACTCCCTTCTACACTTATGAGTATACAATATTCTCATCAAAATATGATCTACATTCCACTTTATTACTTGAATTGGAGGCCATGATATTTTTCTTCTTTGCTTCCTTCTTCTCATTCTTCAAGTTGATTTTTCGATGTAATTTCCATAAGTTTTCACCTATGTGACCATCAATGTTGTGGTGGTCGAAGTAGTTGTTAGTATCGTTGCAACGGTGTGTTGTGGCTATTATATTCTTGTCCTCTCCCCCTTTATATTTCTTCTTCCATGTTTTGGAAGCTTCCTAGTGTTCCTTTTGCTTTGAACAACTTAACTATAATTTCCTTTGGCCTATGTTTTCCAAGTATTTTTCCTATATAAAAGCCTTATCCACCATTTTGGGTTTGAACAAAATCACTTTCTTTCATATACAGTTTGATCGAGACCCCAAACACTTAAGGAGTGTGTTTATATTCTTAGGATAGATACCCAACATTATTTCCATCCCTCTAAATTTTATGGTTTGCTCCTATACACTGTACCCATGTATCTATTGAAGTAATGCATATGGATCCACTCGTCCTCTACATACCTGATAAGATAAAATTGGGACAATATGATACTTTTAAAATCCTCCCACTTAGTTGTTAGAGGATCTCCCTATAGCCTCAAAGTTTCTATGTGGATTTCCCACTAGATTAGGAAATATTTTTCTAATTTCAAATAATAAAATGGAATTGTATCTAGTTCCTCTACATGGCGAACATTAAAAAAAACCTCTAGCTTTTGTAATGAATGATTTAATATAAAATCATTTATCTCAAATTGATAGTTCTTGATATCCACCTCCACTTCCATCATGAAGAGAGACTAAATGATTCAATGGAGCTTGAACTCAATTTTCCTTTTTGGGTTTCATAGGATCCTTCTCTAGTTCTTCACGTTCCATGATTTCACCTTCAATATAATCTCTGCATTGGAACCACTATCTTGTCCAAGCAATCCAAGATTATGGTTAGGGCTACCACGAGAAGGGAAAAGTTTAAGGATGGAAATTTATCTTAAAGCATAGAAAGCTTGGAAAATGTTACTAATCCCAGATACAAAAACTACAAAATTTTTAGTGATATTTTTAAAAAATTATTCAAAGTTGATGATTTTATATAGTGCCTACAAAAATTCAATGACTTTTAAGATAAAATATTTTTATACTATAAAATTTGGGCGGATAATTTTTCAAAAAAAATAAAAAAAAATAAAAATATGGTGAATCATTTTACTTCTCGGAAACACACAGAAAATAATCCAATCTACTAATATTAGCCCATAAAATTTTTCTTTATGAGGAGGCTCAAAATATAGTTTATATACACAACTTTCTCTTCGAACCACACAAACCTCTCCTTTTCGAAATATAGAGGGAAATCATAAATATATTCATTGGCCCTAGATAGGGTTTTATGAATTTTTGTTTAAAGCAATCTAATCCCCTACAACTTCCCACAAAATACCCAAAGAAACCTTCTCTGATACCAATATGATCTGTAAATTACTGTGGATATTCTAGTAGACAACTTGTCACAACCTACGTGATAAAAATATACTAAAATATGAAATATATACTATGATGATTAATTTTCCTTAGATTTTTGGATTTAATAATTATTGTTTTTCTACTTATGCATGCAATAGAAAACTGCAAAAAATAGATAATAGTGAAACAAAAAAAACTCGTAGGCCATAATAAACACTAATATATCCTTTGGGAAACCTTTTTGAGAAAAAACCCATCTGGAAGGTGAGGATGTTCTACTCTCTTTTGTTTGGAATGGAAATGATGAAAATACAAATAAGAAATCACTCACTATTGATTTTCCTAAGATATGTGCCCTATGGGCTATTACAGAACACAAACCCTTGATTTTATGCTCTCTCTCTCTCTCTCTCTCTCTCTCTCTCTCTCTCTCTCTCTCTCTCTCTCTCTCTCTCTCTCTCTCTCTCTCCACACTTAGCTACTCCACTCTATTATAGAAAAAATGCATGAAAATGGAATCGAACCCCTTTTCCTCCTAGTGTTTTGGTTATAACATAGCCCAATAACCAACTATGGGTTTAATTTGACCCATTTAACCCTAAACCTGAGTTACAATTCAATATTGATATAATATTCTTCATCATTTCCATGTGGCTAGCCACTTTTCCATGAGTATCAAAGTTGACATGACATCCTCTTGAATAATGTATTTCTCACATTGTTGGAAAGGTCTTTATGTTTTCAATAGAATCAAGGGGTTTTGTACTTAAGAAGAAAAAATTTACCCCCTCTCCACCACCCCCACCTCCCCCCCCCCCATCCCCACTACCACCCAGAAAAGAAAAAAACAATAATTCCTAAAATTTTCCCTAAAAGGTTTCTAACCTCAATACTCCAAACTTGTTTCCACCACTAAAACTACTCCTATAAGTTCATTTCTATAATTTTTCCATCCCGAGAGAATTAATATGGGTGAAAAAAATATAATAATCCAATCTAAATCATTAAATGACAATTCTAAATTTAAATGAGAGCTACATATGAAATTTAATTTAAAAATAGAAAAACTAATAATCATGTTAATAATTATCAAACTAATAATAAATTTCATAAATAAAATAACAACAAAAACACCATGATATGAGAAATATAATATACATGATTGATATGCATATCAATATAAATTTGAAGTACCACCGCTAGCTAGGTTTTCCACCAAAGTTATAGGCATAAGTGCCTTCGCTACTAGAGGTAGAGGGTCTATCAATACCCATGTTAGAGAACGATGACGAAAGTATATTATGACATATTTATCCAGTAGGAAGTATAATACACTATGAAAATAGTGTGCACAACATCAATATCTAGTGTAGTAGGTGTAATAGATGTGGAGGAGTAGGGAGAAGTAGTGGGTAGATCGATGTAATATGTTACAATTGGTGACACATGTGGAGGATCAAGAGGATTGGTGGATGGTGTAGTTGGTGACACGTGTCGAGGGTGAAGAGGATTGGTGGATGACATAGTTGGTGACACATGTAAAGAAGGAAGAGTATTGGTGGATGGCGCAATTGGTGATGCACATGAAGGTAAGGATATGTTAGTAAACATGGGGAAGGACTAGCTGGCGGAGAATGATATGATGCAGGATCAAGAACATCATCTTCGAAACATGAGCGAGATGAAGTGGATTTTGTTCCATTCCTTAACCTATAGATGAGGTTGAGGGAACGAAAAACAAAATGCATTAATGAAATTTTGTCATATGTAAGGTTCACCCATATAGCAAACAACTTGGGGACCCATTCAATCTCTCAATCACAAATCTGCACCACTCCCTTCTTACGAAGCATGCCACATATGTGATCAACCACCTCAGTTTGAACTCAAAAAGCCTTCCTAAATGACATGATAGTTCTATTTACTAGAGGTTTTTGAATTGTATCATCCATCTCCTCATTCTATTAGGGAGCCACATCTCCAACATAAGTGTCCATATCTATAAAATAATAGACACTAATAATCAAATAATTGAAACAAAATGTTACAATAAATTAAAAGTGCATTAAATAAGACAAAAAAACATGGAAGTAGATTTACTGAAACATAACAATAATATTAGATCTGTCATCCAATGGCTCATATTGAGTAAATTTGATGTTCATACATCGTCCCCAAGCCCTCCCCACATATGGGTTGTATAATATCAAGGACATAATTATACTCTGCAACCAAAAAATCAGAAATATCTCTACCAATTGGAATACACAATCACTTCAATTGGCCCCTCTTGAGAAATAATTACCATGATGTGCACAAACACATATCATTCATATCCCTAGGAGGGATATTGAGTATTATCATTTGAGTGACATGAAACCTATCAAAAAATAAAGTAAATATATCTAAAGAAAATGGGATGAATAACCTCCCATAAAAAATAGAGTGACAAAGATCTAATCAAAACAAAATTGTTGCAAAAATATCTCTAATCGCCTACTCAGTTGTGGCATCTAAATTAATTTCTCTATATAATACATCAAAGGGAAACTAATGATTTTCCCATAAAAGTTCAAAAGTGTTAGTATTTTAATAATAAGGGACTAACACCTAACCTCCTTTTCACCAAATGCCCATATTCATAACTCACCACAAATAGCCTAGAATTCCATAGGATCAACAATGTCTTAACTAACATATATTTGCACATATTCCATTTTCTTATCACATGTAATGCTAAGTAGTAGATCAGGGAACTATGGCCAAACCTCCCCCTTCCTTGAAAGCTCAATGATATAATAAATATTCTCTTCCATGGGATGATATTATATATTGAGACTAACCTTAAATTCTTTCCTCGTATGATCATAATGATGGATAAAATACCATAAAAAGAATGACATCCCCTTAAGGGATGTAAATTACTCATAAAATTTGAGGAGGCAAACATACTTGAAAAGGGCATAATTTTGAGGTGTAATAGGGAAAAGGATCATCTACATCTCTTTTTCTATAGCTACCCACTCATATACAAACTTGTACATGCCAACCTGACATTTATCCTACACACATAGTCACCATGATTGATTCACATACAATTATTTTTAGGAACACACACAACATCAACACACACAGAGAAAACTAATTAACATTATAAAAAACACACATATATAACCATTTTTTATTGAACAAAAACTAAAATTAATTTATTTTTGAAAAAATAACGTGGTAAAGTAATTGGTGCACCTTTAGTAGATAATGTGCATAATGTCTAGTATGCTCTATAAAAGGTGACAAAAGATACTACACTTTTAATAGTGCTCCTTGTTATTTGGTGCTCTTGTGCTAATTTGGTCATAAAATGCACCAATATATATATATAATTAATTAATTAATTAATTAAAATATATATATATATATATATATATATATATATATATATATATATATATATATATAATTAATTCAAAACTTTGTATTTTTAGTCAAAAACATGTTACCATAGTGTAATTCACTAATATGGTTTATTCTCTATTATGCACTTAAGTGTCTATTGCAAAGAAGGTGCATCTTCTAAGATGAGACACACTATTAATGCACACCAATCATTTTACTGCTCCATGTTATTTGGAGAACCAATGCATGTTATTTTTATAAGTCCTTGAAAATAGGGTAGACTTCCAGATGCATCACTCATGGTGCGGTTTGTAAATTCACAAGATGCGCTATTATGTCTAATGCAAGGAAAACCCATGAAGCACACCACATATAATTTCTTCTTTTAATGTTAAAAAGGGTCAATTTAAGGAAATTGTAAATTTTAATTTGATGAAATTAAAAATGAGGAGGTAAGAAACATTTTATCTATTCTCTTTCTACTTGAGGAGGCATGGTTTCCTTGCAAACAAAACATGAAAATGTGCACTATTTTCAAAAAATTGAAAATAAATCAAACCAATTAATGAAGCTATTAAATGGAGGAAGCAACGTTGTAGAGCATTGCAAATTAGGTGGCCATATAAGGAAGGTGAGGATTGTTGCTTGTGCGAGTGGTTAGAAGGAATGGAATGTGATAATGAAATTTGGTTTTGTAATTATTTGTCATTTTACCATAGTATAGTGCACCCAATAGTAATATGCATTGATGAGTTATGGGGTAAAAGAAGGCACTAATATATTATTTTATTTTTTTAAATATAATAATTTATATTTTTGAAGTGAAATACTTGAATGTTGAGTGCATTATATATATCATAACACATCAATGCCTGATAATTTTTGTAATATATTGGTTACATTTTTTGTTATGTGATAAAATACTTGATACTATGGTAATCTTAAGCACATCGTTAATACTTTTTTGATATGCTAATATTATATATGCACTAGTGTAGTTAGAATTTCTAAGAAAATCAGTAAAGTTTTTTGGTTATTTTAAATTAAATATTTTTATTGAATGACCAAGCATAATAACCTAGTCGTATGTGTCATTCACACATGCACCAATGCTCTTAATTTTGTAGCACAGATATGCATTTTATTTATTTTTAATTAAAATTGATATGTTAGCATTTTATAACAATGTGTTTTGATGCACCTTATTAGTTTAACATTGGTGTGTTATGCTTGAGTGCAGCAATATGTCAAGAAAATGTGCATGAATGTGTATAGAAATCTCCATAAAATCCTCTAGTTGTATACATTCACTAGAAACATTTGCTATAAATAAAAAAAATATATATCATGATCCGTATAACCTTAACGCACAAATATTAAAAATAGAAACTTGGTTTAAAAAGAATGGTCTAACAAAGTTTGTGAAAGACATTTTTTTAAAGTTAAAATGTATTGGAGTTGCTAAAACTCTAGTAACCAACAAGGAACAAATTTAAAATCTAATCATTACATAGATTCTTCTTACATGAACACTAAAATATGCTTCATATTCAATAGTGTACAATTATAATTTTAGCATTAAATGACTTACATTGTAACAATCTATTCAAATGTGTAGCAACTACTTCAATTATAAAGAAAGATTCCATTCAATAATTCAACCAACTCCACAATCTACAAGATATAAAATATGAAAGAACAACATTAATCCAAAAGATATGTAGATGAAAGAACAACATTTATTCCCAAGTTTTAGAGAAGTATACATTCAATTATTTAAAAGGAAATGCATTTTCAAAGGATAAGGCATTGGATGCATATTTTCAATTTGCACAATTGGTTGAGAAAAATACTTGTAATATAAGAAACATTTCAACATCTTACCATCCAAATTAGAAAAATCACATTTAATTAATTAAATATGGTTGCAATACGTCGAAAAATTCATTTATATTTCCCACAAAAGCCATTAATAAATATATAATACTAAAATTAATATTAAAAAAAATATAAAAGAAAATATTATTATTATTATTATTAATAAAAATAATTAACTTTTATTAAAGATTCTTATAATCATTTTAAAATAATTATTGTTATTACAAAATAATTATTACTATTAAAATTATTCTCATAAATTAATATTTTTAGTAAATAATTAAATAATAATAAATTAATTTAAATGAAATAATACTATTTTGTTTTTCAAAATATTAAATAATTATTAAATAATATTGAACAATTAAATAATATCAAATAATTTAATTAGGTAATAATACTAATTAATTAAATATAGCTACTACTTATAATAACAAAGTGATCTCTAGCTAGAACAATAAACGTATAAAACATACTAATCAAGCAGCTTTCAATGGTGTTACTCCATTCGGCAAAACACAAGCTTAGCCATATGAGTGAGCATCAATGGTCTATCCTATGTAATTACATATATGCCAGTAATTACATGTATTCAGTGACATATCTACGGTTACTGAGCAAGCAACACTGAAACTACTTACAATAGATTCAATAGGTCATGTTATGGGAATAGTGAACCCTTTCCATCCTAAGGAATCAACTTTCATCATTACACCATTAAGCTATGGGACCGATAGAGCATATATGACATAACAAGTGATATAAGGATAAGTAATGGGAATGTATCCATTGAATCGAGTTAGCTGGAATGCTTATACTACTTGTATAAACATGGGAATGGTTACTAAAAATGTTTATTAAATTAATAATTTAATTATAAATTAATAATAAATAATGAATATTAAATCATTTATTTATTTATATTAAAAAATAAATATAATAATAATTATAAAATTCATTTTATTTTACAATAAATAATGGCTAATAAATTTAAAATTTTTTGGGATTAATATTATAAATTTTTGGGAATAATAATATTATAAATCCTGAAATTAATATTATAAACATAAGTGATTATTAATATTATAAATCCAATGCACCAATAAAACCAAAGAATTTATATTATAAATCTTAGGAATATGAACCTTTGCATTAATAAACTCAAGGGATTGATAATATAAACCCAAGGGAATAATATTAAGCCTAAGGGAATAATATTATAAACCCAAGGTATATGAATCCCAAGAAAAATATTATAAACCACAACCATATTTACTAATGTGGTTGATATATGCCGATAGACATATATGAAGCACATGTACAACCACATTAGTAAATGTGGTTGATATATGTTGATGGACGTATGATTAATATACATTTATTAACAAAATTATATAAACCCTAAGATAAATATTATAAAACCAATGGAATAATAAACCCGATGGATTAATACTAAAAACCAAAGGGATTATAAACCCGGGGGAATAATATTAAACCCAATTGATAAATATTATAAAACCAAGGTATATAAACCCTAAAATAAACATCCATGACCATGATTGACCACAGTTGATTGTCATATTGACACAATCTTTGTCACAATCCGACGTTGGACTATGGTTGACAATGATTGATTTTCATATTGAGACAAATTTTGTCACAATATGACATTGGACAATGGTTAACCATGGTTGATCTCCATATTGAGACAATCTTTGTCACAATGCAGAGTTGGACCATGGCTGGCAGTGGATGACCATGGTTGTGACAATGTGATGTTGGACGAAGAGACAATCTTTGTCGGAATGTGACCAAGGTTACTGACCATGGTTGACCATGATTGGCCATTGTTGACAATGGTTGATTTTCATATTGAGACAACTTTTGTCACAATGTGACGTTAGAACATGGTTGATTTTCATATTGAGACAATCCTTGTCACAATGCAACATTGGTAGATTTTCATATTGAAAAAATATTTATCACAATATAACATTAGACCATAATTATAAACCCAAATGATTTATATTTAAAAAAAAAATATGTTTTCAAAAAATAAAACATTAAATACATATTTTCCATTTACACAATTCATTGAAAAAAAACTTATAATATATAAAACATTTCATCACCATCTTACAATCCAAATTAGAAAATAAGATGATCCAAATTAGAAAATAACATCTTAAATTCCTTGTCCATTAATATTTTAAATAGTCCAATTCTCATGATTTTTCTTCTATCACTTCTGATCTGGATCTTCTACGTTTTATTCTTATCCTTCAAACCTCTTTTGCAATTATTATAATAAACTTGGACACAATAAAAGCCAAAAGATTTCTGTATAAAGAATAAGCCATTGACTATAAAGAATAAGCTTGTCCTTAAAATGAGTTAAAAAGTAACTTAACGGTGCATTTTTTGTTGGACATTCTCAACACTATGATGCTTGCAATAACCTCCTCATCGTAAAAGCCCATTTAACACATGATTATTGGGTTGACTACATAGTTGATAATGCTTCAAAGAATAACCTAATTGCACATAACTTAATTGATAAGGAACATTTTCCGATTGACCTACACGGTAATATTTCATTTATGATGGAAATATAATGATTTATCAATGATGAGTCACTCGGTTAGTGAAATCAAAGTGTTGTGATTGCCCCCACTATGGTTAAAGTCTCTGCACTCTGTAATGATAAATGTTGTGATTTCCTTAGACTAAAGTCTTTGTAATGATGTTTTATAAGTGTTGTGATTGCCTCATAATCTCTATAATGAATGTTGTGCAATTATAATGGTAATAATGGTTAGTTAGTATGTTGTGCAATTATAATGTTAATAATGGTTAGTTTTAGAATGGTTATTAGTATGTTGTGCAATTATAATGTTAATTTTAGTTAGTTTTAGTTATAAGTATTGGATATTTTGGTAGAATATATATATATTTTTAGTTATAGATTTAGAGTCACAAGATTTTAATTTGAATGTGTTTAATTTATAAAAATGATTTATAAATTCTACGAAATAAAGATTATGTGAATAAGTAATTTTGAAATATAAATTATCACTAAATACAATTATTTTATAAATATTACAAAAAAATTAATTACAACATGTCTCCAAAAATTTGAACCAACACAATTGGAAAAATAAATTATTCATCAAATCACTTAAAATAAAATCCTTTATGTAACATTATCATATATTAAACATTTCATTATTCTTATTCAATATAATTATTAACATGTCATTAAAAATATATCATAAATTATAAAAATATTAATACTCCAAACATTAATGGTAAAGATTCAATATTTTGAAGTGTATATAACATTATGAAACTTGTGATGCTATAGCTCTTTTCTCTATTGGTTTAAGCCCATTCATCTTAGGATATGTATGTTTATTGAATTCAATTATAATTTAAAATATTAATAATCCAAACATTAATGGTAAAGATTCAATATTTTGAAGTGTATATAACAGTATGAAACTTGTGATACTATTGCTCTTTCTTCTATTGGTTTAAGCCTATTCATCTTAGGATATGTATGTTTATTGAATTCAATTATAATTTTCTTTGGTTTAATATTTTGATATATTAGATAATTGGTTTAATATTTATTTTGATATTTGTATTTATTTTATAGTAATTTTTTTTAAATTTTAATAATAATATTAATAATTATTAGGTAAACGGGAGAGATTTAATTTTCTCTTTTTAAATATTTTTAATAATATTTATATATAAAGGTTGAAATCTATCTTAATTATTTATGGAATTAATGGATATAAGAAGCTCACTAATAATAAATCACTAATAGTTGGTAAGTCGGTGCATTTTTGGTGTGCACAGGAGGACTCAATCTTGCAATTTATTTCTCTTCTTTTACATTTCAATTGTTGCATCAAACCCTTCTAGATCATTTCTCTACACCCTTGGTGTGGACCCTTACTAAGGGATTTCACTTCATAATGGCCCTGGGGGCGAGGGGAGGATTTGCGTCCTTTCAGACAACTCTTAAAGGAAAAGGTATTAAGTCAGTAGATTTTCATGACTCAAAGGAAGGGACTTTGGGTTCGTCATAAGTGCCAAACCTAGGTGACAAATGGAAAGAATTTTTGAGAGGTCATTATATACTGAAAGCTACTAAAAACCCTAGATCATCATACCCTCTAAAATGTTTAGAGGATCATTGGAAGCAGATGACAGATCATGCATTCATTTGTAAGTTCATTGGAATGTGGTCCAGTAAGAGGGATCTTGAACGATGGATTCAGAAACACTGGCATCTCAAAGGGGAGGTAAACTTGAGACTAGGCCCAAAGGGTTTTTTCACAATCATATTCTCTAATTTAGAGGACAAAGAAGGTAGATTTGAATGGGAACCGTACTTTTACAATAATGATGGGTTATATATTCGTCATTGGGAAGCATGCGTTAACCCGGAAAAGGAGGAATTTACTGATGCCCAAGTTTGGGTAAGGCTTTATTCCCTTCCCATCGATTTCTGGATACCTGACATACTAGAAGGCATTGGACATGCTTTGGGGAAATTTTTCAAAGTTTCAAAGGTGATGCGACAAGGCCAAAATATATCCTTTGCATGCTTATGTTTATATGTGAACATATCTAAACCATTACCTGAATCCATAGAGTTGGATTACCAAGGTGAAATTTGGACTAAAACACTGGACTATGAACATATTCCATTCTGATTTCACTTATTTCATTAACATGGTCATCTTATTAGGGAATTTCCCCATTGCAGAAAGGACCAGGAAATGGGTTTCCTTCTAGAAAATGATGGGTTTACAAAGCTCCCTACTAGGAGACAAAATCACAAGAGTCATACTCCAAATGCTATTTTGGTGGAAGATAAGAGCTCATTCTTTGTCCTTGAAGGAATGAAAGAATATGGAAATAAAATAGATGGTATCAACATGATCGAAAACTTAGACGAAGATTTAGAAGAAAAACAGACCCAAAAGTGTAAACTCGAGGATTATAACTCTTCCTTTGGCTTGTTGAACATTAATGAAGTTATTCCTTTACTTACTCAATAATATCAGGCCCTCTCTATAGAATAATTTCATTTGATAGGTTTGATAAATGAGTGGGTAGTGAAAAATCTTGCTGAATTAAATAAATACCAATGTGAACAGTATGGGAATGTGTATCTCTCGTGAAAAACCAAATCTACACAAACCCTTCAATTAGCTATGGGTGAAGGTCTATCGGAAAATGGGATAGATGTGCTACTTAAATATCTTACCAAGGAAAAAATAATCACAAGAAGATAGTGAAATCCTATGGACAAGGAATAACACTACCTGGTTAGGTATAAACTTTAACTCATGCTCATATCAAACCTACTAACTTCTCCCAATGAAAGTTCTATCATGGAAGATTTGAGGGTTTAATAGCAAAGGAAAGAAAAGACATATTAGAGAAAGAATTTGTAAGGAGAAACTGAAAATTGTAATTCTATAAGAAGCCAAAATGATGAATGATGTGTTGAAAAGTGTTGCCTCATATTGTTGGACAATGTGTCAATCCATGAAAATAGAAGCAAAAGGAAACACTGGGAGTCTACCAATTTTGTGAAATCTTAATGAAGTCCAATTTCAAATTTTTTTTTCCACTCACCACACTCTTACAGGTCAATTCATATATATAGGCACTAAGGAGTACGTATATCTTACAACACTATATGGCCCATTCTCTTTGGGGGGGCGAGGGGGACTTAACTTCTTACAACAATTGGTGAATAATAGAGATCTAGTAGAAGACTCCTTATGGATTGTTTGTGGAGATTTTAATCTAATAATATCACTACAGGAGAAAAAGGAAGGAGTGTGATGATTAGATCAAACATCCATAGCCTTTGACTCTTGTATGAATCAGTTTCACTCAGTGGATATACCTACAATCAATGGTTTATTCACTTGGAATAATAGAAAAGGAGGTCCTCATCATATAGCAACTCGACCAGATAGATTTATTCTATCTAAAGGAATCATTCAAAGGATATTTCCTTTGAAGTCTCCATTTTTCCTTACATGTGGTCGAATCATTGGCTACTTCGGTTAGAACTAGATTTAAAATAATGCCCCCTTAACTGACCCTTTTGCTTTGAATATTTATGGCTTCAAGATCCTCAATTTGTAGATATTCTACATAACTGGTGGATGGAATTCAATATTAAAGGAACATTCAATATGCACATTTTTCAACTAAAGTTGAAAGCCATAATGAGCAAAATAAATCAATGGAATACACAAGTCTTTGGTAATATTTTGGTGGCTAAGACACTTTTGGAAAAGAAAATGGCAGAATATATCGAGAATTGGTAGCAAAAGAGGGGATCGCACTAGTCAAATTAGAACATTGCCGAAAGTAGGAGGAAGAGATGTGCCGATAGAAATCAAGTATTTAATGGTTGAAATAAGGTGAACGAAATACAATATTCTTTCAAAATTCTATGATACAACGTTGAGATGTCCATATAATTTACTCAATTATATCTCAGGATGGAGACATAAAATTACAACACCATGACATCAATAGGGAATTGATGGCTTATTATAAGGACTTTCTCACAAAAGAATCTTACCAGCAACAATAGGTTATAAATTTTGTGACTCAACATATCCCTAAGTTAGTAACAACTAAGAATAATGTAGCCTTGATGGGTCCAAGTTCCTTTCAAGAAGTGGAGATGGTAGTTATGAGTATACAAGAGAACAAGGCACCAGACCCCTGTTGAGAAATCTATGGGGCAACAAGTGTAGGTTATTTCTCTTACTTTGATAACTGCTTGTGATGTATTTTTACATTACTATATTAAATTATTCTTTCCATTATTATTATTAGTGTTCTTTATCATCAAACAATTACCAAATCATAAATAACAATGACACAATAGGACACAAGATATAGGCAATCAACCAAGACCAAAACCTCTCCATCTAAGAGGAAAGCCCATCATAATCCTCCTCTTCTTATGGAACTTAAAATGATGAATTCCAAGATCTATGACCCTTGACCAAGACCCTCCAAGACCAAGTCATCCTTCCTTCTTGATGAGCTTTCCTTACATGACTTCCAGTAACAAACTTCAACCTTCTAGCAACTTCGACCCCAACAACAACTTTTGCAACTTTAATCTAGCATCTTCAAGAACTTTGACCTACCAGCTTCATAGCTTTGACCTTGATGCAGCTTTAGCAGCTTTGACCTAGCAGCTTCATAGCTTCGATGCAGCTGCATAGATTCGATGCAACTTCATAGCTTCGATCTTGTAGCTTCAGAGCTTCGATCCAGATTCAGAATTTTGTCTAGCTCAGAAACTATAGAAACCCTAACAAAAGAGAGAGAGAGAGAGGCCCAAATTTTTTTATCTTGATCTTGATCTTCTTATTCTTCTTTTTCCTTTTCCAACTTCTATCTTGAGGAGATCGAAATCTCTTTAGCGAGTGTAAAAATGAGGTCGAATTCCTTCTTATTTATAGGCTTGTGTGGGGTATGAATTGCTATCTTGAGGCCCACTTGTCCTTTCATGTAGGCTGACTTGATCTTTGTGCCATGACAAGGTCTTGGAGGGTATTTTGATTCAATTTTTTTTTCTTTACAATATGTAACATGCCCAAATGCGTCTTCAATACATGACAATGACTCAATTGACTTTATGATAACCCTAGAAGTACTCAATGGGTGTTTGACCTAAAAATAAATTTCCCTTGAGCATGAAACCCATGCCTCGAGAATATAAATAATATTTTTTTTTATCTTTTCAATAAATACATAAAATAATGATTACATATGCCATTATGAAGACCAAACCTAGTTACATATTTCAACTCTCCCTCTTAGCGAGGGAGGTATTCATAATCTATACAAGGTACTTAAACATTCTCAATCTAAAGAATTCTCATAAGAAGAGTTGGACTAGTAACCCATCTGTATAGAATCATATCCTCCAGCAGTGTCACATATTAAGGCCTTGACTAACAAATCTATCTCTCCACAAGATCAAAGCACAATGTTGATGAGACCCATGATTTATAGACACCCTCATCATTGTCTTTATTGGAACATACCGCACCTGGGTTCTCTTAGAGTATGTTACACTAGGACTATTCTTATCTTTGATTCCTAGTCCTCTAATAATATCGGTCCTCTATGACTACTCTTATCTTGGATTCTCCACCACATCCTATTGGGTGCAACCCAATATGGCCTAGGTTTTGGCAAAGTCTCTGCATTTTGTGGGGTGGAGTGCACAGTGGAGCATTTTGAATATACCGTGTGGTGTCATAAGGGATTCAGGGTGGGTCAAAGCCCCTCCTTTTTTTAAAAGCGCGTGATTTTGTAAGGGATCAATGGGTTTGGAACCATAGTTTCTTGTTTTAGGGAATCCATGGTATTTGGACCATGGTATTTTGATGACATAACCCTTCGATGTAACAACATAAATAGGGTAAAATTATTGTTATGTGCCAATTATTGTGATCTGTAATTTGTGTTGGGATAGGGTCCCTAGGGTCAGACAAGACAACATTCTACTGATAACTGCCATCCATTACAGAAGTTTGTACAGACCCCTGAGCAATTATTTTTCAATTTCTATAAGTCTATAGGACACGATGAACGCCACTATAGGATTTATGAGTTGATGATGGACAGAACCCCTACCTACATAATGTAGGTAGAGAATCGACCTCTCGATTAAGGTAGAGGAGTAGTGCATGGAGGATTCCAAGGCCAAGGATGAGGAAGAGGCATTGGACTAGGTTAAGGGCATGGGCAGGTAATCTACTATAACTTGGTGAAGCATGGCACTAAGCGTGAGATTATACAAACCCCACACATCCCTCCTGTTAGTTTGTCGATAGTTCGACCATGTCATAGAGGAATGTCCGGTCCTTACAGAAAATATGCAAGAAAATAAGGTGCAGCCTTAGCAGCCCATGCAGAACATTCAGTTGATGAGGGCTAAGCCCCATGAAGAGGATCAGAGCATAAATATTGATTGATAAGTGGTGTGGCAACTGGCGCAGATAAAGGTAAGCATCCTCAGGAAGACAGTTGGGTGCACAAGGCTATTGAGAAGGAAGTAGAGTTTGACCTTAATCACGTGAAAGATACTTTCATGGAAGCTAAGAAGAACTTCGTTGAGGCCTCCACCTCAAGAAGTCAAGAAAAACTACCAGAGACTAATGCAATGCAATAAGTAGATCCTTCAATACTTGCTACCTTTCTAACAACTTGCATGAAACTTTTGTGCAACCAGAAAGCAGTCGAAGGATTATAAGAATTAATAGATAAATGCACCAATAAGGAAAAGACTCCTACGGAGTAACAAACAGTAAGAAATATTGGTAAACATAAGGCACGAATGGGGTGTGAGATGAGGCTAATTGCGCAGATAGGTGAATATGAAATGGACTAGGTAATCTTGGATCTAGGGTATGATGCGAATGTATTGCCTAAGTAGACATAGGAAAATATGGGGAGACTTGCACTACAGTGGTCTCCTATTCAGTTGCGCATGGCAAATCAGCAGAATATTATTCCAATGGGGTGCTTATATGGTGTAACAATGTACATTGAGGGTGTGAGTGCACTGGCTGACTTTGAAGTCATTAAGATAGTGGATGATAGTAACCCATACCACGCACTGTTAGGAATTGACTAGGCTATTGATATGAACGGGGTAATCAACTTGAAGAAGCAGAAGATGTCCTTTGAGAAGAAGTCGCTCAGGGTTGTAGTGGCCCTAGACCCTATAGGAGGAATGCGTTATAGTGAACCTGTGCATGACTATGTAGAAAGTGATGATGATCTTGATCAAATATATAAGATAACAACACAAGATGAGGATTGGATCAATGCTACAACCAAGGGATGAATTGTGTGGGACAGGGATAGCTCTTGCGTCTCAGATTCGGATGAAGAGCTTGAACACTAGAATAATAGGCTGCATGAAGTATCTATGCTATGCTGCAATATGATGACCAAGTCGCTGAGGTGTGTTTCAGTTGAGGTAAGAAACTTTATGCATTATGATGGTTTGGCTGACGTAGAACTATTTTTAGATGAATTTGAAAGGGAGGTACCAAAAGAGCATCGATTCCAGGCACAGGAGTTGGCACTGCATGCTACACCTACCTGTTGGTGGGGTACGCATAAGAAGAGATTTGTAGGATGGAGAGAATACAGGAGAATTTTGAAGTTAAGGTTTGGGTATTCTCATACTCGAATGACAGAAAAATACAGTGGGAATGATGATCTACACGATCATTTGGCATGATGGACTAAGGCCTTGGGGACGGATCCACAACCAAAATGGGTGCATATTTTATGTCATACATTAGATACGATCCCAATGAATAGGTATTTGGAGACGAAGCTTCGTGAGGGGACTGATGAATGGGATATTTTAAGGGAGATTTTTCTATTAACTTTCAACTTCGAGGATGGGTTTGAGAGCATTGATGAAGCGCTACAATAGATAAAATCAGCTATACTTAGAACGCCAAAGGAAGCAGTAGAATGGACTTAGCTAGATTGGAGTACATAGCTGTGCCATGTGCTGGAATGTTATAATGTAACTGTTGCAGAAGAAGAGGATGATCCACGGAATATTACCATTCCAAAAATTGAATGATAGCGCGAGGTCGAAGGACCAAAGGTGGCGAACCTAGACATATCAGAGGCTCTGAAAACTTGATAAGTAAACATTGGAACTGAAGAAGAACCTAATTTCATGACGATAGGAGACTATTGGGATGAAGATACAATTGATAAGGTAGTTGAGCTGTTTAGCGAGTAACATGATTTATTCCCAACAAAGTTTTCACATTTGAAAGGGATTTTCAGAGGTTTAGGTGTTATGGAGATCACATTGAAACCTGATGCGAAGCCTATTAAACAGTGGCCTTATCGACCAAATCCAAAATATAAGCAGAAGGCGCACCAAGAACTAGATAAAATGCTAGAAGATGGTATTATTGAGCCAGTAGAAGAATTAGATTGGGTAAGCCTAATGGTTGTCCAAGAAAAGAAACAGAAGGGTGAGATCCACATATGCATAGATTTGTAGATGTTGAATGATGCTTGTATGCATGATCCATTTTCGACACCATTTACTAACGAAGTATTAGAGAACGTTGGCGGACAAGAGGCATATTCATTCATTGATGGTTTTTCATGATCGAAGCAAAACAACCTTCGTGACTGAGTGGGGTTGCTTTCAATATACAGCTATGCCATTTGGACTGAAGAACATGCCTACAATATTTTCCCGGGTAGTGATCGCGACATTCAAATAATTTATTCATAAGTTCCTGGAGGTATATTTTGATGATTGGATTGTGTTTGGGTTGGTAAAGCACCATGTTGTGAGTCTACGCCTCATGCTGGTTACATGTCGAAGGTATCAGATCACACTAAACCTACATAAGTGTATATTCTATGTGCCCTTTGGGATTTTTCTTGGCCATGTCATATGTAAACAAGTATTGATGGTGGATCGTGTGAAGATCACCCTAATTGTAAACTTGGAAGCTCCTAGGAATGTGAAACAGTTGCACGTGACATTAGGACACACTGGGTACTATAGGAAGTTTATCAAGGTGTATGTCCAGATAATTATGCCAGTGGAGAAATTGTTAAAAAAGGATGCAATGTTTTTCTGGGATGAATAATGTCAGTGCAACTTGGATTCTTGAAGGAGAAAATGGTGATAGCACCTATTTTGGTGTTTCCAGACTGGAAAAAGGAGTTTCATGTGCATCTCGATGCCTCCTGCATTGTGCTAGGAGTTGTATTAATGCAAGAAGGTGAGGGAGAGATTGATCATCCAATAACTTTTGTGAGTATGAAGTTATCCAATGTTGAGAAAAATTACTCCACTACCGAGTGTGAGGGGTTGGTGACAGTCTATGTGATGCAGAATTTTAGACATTATTTGTTAAGTGGACATTTTAAAATGTATACAGATCACTACACACTGAAACACCTGGTCAATAAGTCTGTTTTAGGGGGTAAGATATGCCGATGGTTAGTATTGTTCCAGGAGTATGACTTCGAAGTGATTCTGAAACCTAGAAGGCTAAATGCAGGCCCATACCACCTATCTAGGATTGAAATAGGTGAGAAACCAAGTAGTTTGGAGGAAGGACTGCCAAATGCGCAACTCTTTGTGGTGCACATTGTGGATGATCAATTTGCCGATATTATTCACTTCTCAACAACAAGAACAACTTTGGAAGGTTATTCCACTCAACAGAAGAAGGCGTTAATAGTTTTCACTTTAGATTTTTCAGTTATTACAGGTCATTTGTATAAGATGGGAATAGGTGAGATACTGCGAAGGTATGTTCCAGAGTTTGAACGCGCGCTAGTATCCTAGCTGAAGATCATGGAGGAGTGGCAGGAGGTCACTATGCAGGGAAAGCAACCGTGCAAAAGATTTTGCACGTCGGGTTATGGTGGCCAACATTACATAAGGATTCTAGGGCATACTGTAAGGCGTGTGATGCTTGCCAAAGGATGGGGAAGCCTTCACGAAGGGATGAATTGCCTTTAAATCCCCAAGTTTCATTACAGGTATTTGAGAAATGGGCCATTGACTTTATAGGTTCAATACAACCACCAGGAATGAAGACGAATGCACGATATATCATTACTGCAGCTGAGTGTTTAACCAGGTGAGTAGAAGCGCAACCAATAAAGGATTGTACATCGACCACTGCTGTTAAGTTTTTGTTTGAATATGTATTAATGAGGTTTGGATGTCCTAATATTTTGATGAGTGATAGGTGTTTTCGTTTTTTACTTTTGAGGTTGAGGGATTAAACACATAGGATAACATCAAAACCACTTTGGAAGCTAGGATCTAGCCCTACTAGCCTCAGAGAGGGATCTCTCTGTAAAATTTAGCTTGGTTTTAGTGTAAATTTTAGGCTATTTATGACAATACTGATTGTTTTGATATCAAAAGTTTGGTTGATTTAAGTGTTATAATTCCATTGGTCTATGGAGTCTAAAGATTTAACTGGAGTTGGCATAAAATTTTAGAGGAGTTTCACAGGGAAAGCTAGGCTGCACTATTTGGATCTTTTCAAAAATTTAAACGGATGCTGAAAGAACATAAATGTAAGATTCAATAGAAATTAAGGAGAAATTAAGAATTCCTTAATTTGACTTCAGCAAGAAAACATGGAAATTATTAACATCCAAAATAGGGTGCTCTAAATAACAAATCCTATTCCTCATGGTTTCTGTTAAGTAATTGAGATTTTCAAAATAACAGAGAGAGAAAAAAAATGTTTAAACAAATAAACTGAAGATACACATCACCATTTGGTACACCACATGAATCTTGCGAAAAGGTCATTGTATTATTGATGCTCCAACTACTTTGAAAAATTAAAATATGCAGAGGGAATTACATTCGGAAATCATCCCTTAATACTTCAAATAGTGGAGTATTTATACTAATAATTACAAAATTATTTACAAAATCGCTATCAAACCGGTAGTGTATTATTAGCCTAATTAGAAAAAATACAATTTATCTCTGGTAGAAAAATAAGCCACGTAGACAGCTGGAAAGAAAGTTGGCTCTGTTTCGATGGATTCGGTTGCTGAGTCAACCTAAAACTTTGATGTGTTGATGTGCTGACTATCGTGTTGGCTGATGTGTTGGTCACTGTCTTACTGCATCTGAATTACTCTTCAATCTAGTAAATCACAAATCTCTTCCCATCTCTTTTCATTTGGTATGGTTAATTTAATCACCTTCCGATAAATTTCATTTACTTTTGTGTATTTGGCAAAAGTGGGCTTCACTGTAAAAACGTGTTTTACCTCATTATTTATGTAGAAATCATTTGACATGGTTTCTAAAAATGACCTTGCTGTCATACTACCCTTAATCCCACTGAAATTGATATTGCTCTTGGCCATTTCCTTCATGTTCAAAACATAGTCTTCCTGAGTGATCAATTTATCATTTATTACATAAATGTTGGGTAGTCCTTTCTAGATCAATGCTTCAATTCTATTGCAAAACATGTTTACTCCCAGCTCCAATGTTTCACATCTTTCTTCCAACTGATCAATAAGGTTCCTCTTGGTCAAAACTTTCTTGAATTTTAAAATAGTGCTAGTTTTTTCACTAATTCCTAATTCTTAGAGTTCATATTTTGACTTAGAATTCAAGAATCTGTAATGTTAAAGGCTTCTGTGGGCATCTCTCCAAGCTTCTCCCTTCCCTAAACAATGGTTTCTGTAGCTTTTTCTATCAAATCCTTCTGCTCAAAGATGATTTGGATAGATGGTTAAATCTCATTCATAGAGTCTAGTATACCCATCCAAATGGTTTCCTTGGCTTGGGTTAAGGTCTGACCAATTGAGGTATCCCTTTCTACCTTCTGCAACTTCTCCAACAATCTCTGTAATTTCTGTATTTCAGTGATACGAGAAGCTTCAACTTTGGCTTTCTATACTTCTAAAGCTTTGAGATGATCCTGCAAAGTTTGGATCTCTTTTGACTGGATTGACATATTCTCGAGTGTCTTGGTCACATGTTCAACACTTGTAGTATGAGTGGAAGAAGTAGCCACAGTGGCTATTCCTATTGCTGGAAGATGAGAAATGGGTATGGCATCTAGAGGGACAATAGCCATCTTCTGACTCTGTTCTTTATCCTTTATCATCTTCTCCATTTCTGCCTCCATCTGTCTAATTTGTACGTTCTACTCTATAATCAACTTCATCATGTCAGCCTTCTGTGCTTCATTTTCTTCAATGTCCTTGGCTAATGGATCCTCTATGGCTGGAAACACAATCTTCTTTCTCAAGGCTGCAATGTCCAAAGTCTTCTCCTTGATAATTTCTTCTATAGCATTGACATCCTTAGGATCATATCCTATCTTCATCACCAAATCCTCCAAAGACTTGATCCTATTATCCTTGACTAAGGAGGATACTTTATCCATTTTCAACTCAAACTGAACATTGGCAAATGAAACCTTCAACTTGGATAATGACAGAGCAGTGTTATTTAATGTGGAATATATCATCTCACCAGTCTGCTTATGCATCTCCATTTGATCAGTGGGATGTATGTCTTTATTGTTGAACTCAAAAGTAGTGCTCTTGTAGTCTGCTGTTGTTTTTGGCTATGGAATTTGGACTTCAAGAAAATAAATTTTCATTTGCCCATGCTCTGTGTCAAACACTGATAACAATCTTCTCTGTGAGTTGTAGGACTGCTTCCAAAACTGGTTATAGGTACTGATTTAAGAATCTAATTTTTAAGCTTAATATCCATATACCTATCAAAAACTGTCTTCCCTTCCTCTCCTTGGACATTATGGGAATCCAACTCTATTTCCTTCTGACCCTGTGAGGATGAAGGTCTAGTAGAAGATGTTACAAATTTGCTTCTTGTAGGTGGTGAGTCTGTAATTATAACGACAACGTGCTCTTCTGTCTCTTTGTCCACATATGTCCTGGGAGTCAATTTTTTCCTCTTCCTGTAACTAATTCTAAACTCTTTGGCCTCACTTCCAGTTGCTGATGAAGATCCCTCCTCCCTCTGTGTTTTTCTTGATTTCTCCTAAGGAGTGGGAGTCGACAAAATAGGAGTAGAAAAGAGTTGTTCTTCAGCTTCCTTCAAGGTATTATTTTTCCATTCCAACTGATTAGCATACTTTTCTATTTCAGGCCTTGAAGTATGGATGTAGGGAGTACTTTTATTTTCCACTCTGAGCTTTGAAATAATGCCATAAGGGTCATAAGACCATGTAAAACTCAGGCTGAACTTCATTTCTTTAAGAATAGTGTCTACTTTTTCACATGTTATCTTGGTATTACATATAAATGGGCCCACCTATATCTTTATTCAGAACTCTGATTTCTTCCTGGCCATTGCAAAATGAATATCATCAGAATTTAACATATGTCTAATATACTCTAGGGAAAAAATTCTCATGGGGAGGTATTTCGGGAGTTTGTATGGTGCCAATTCACAACCATAAACCCTGTTCTATATGTAGTTTTGGTATAAATACCAATCCCCAGTCTTGGCTTCCTCTATTAGATGAAAATTTATTTTGATTTATTCATTGATTCTGGGTTGTATTGAACTATTATGGATGTTCATGGTTGTGTGAACAAATTCCTCAGTTAACTGCTTGTAAGAGAACTCCTGCTGCTCTTTCATGACCAACGAGGTCCAAATGATCACTGGCTATTGATTTCCTGCATCATCAAGCTTCTCATTGCAAAATTGAACTTATTTTCTTGATAGTAAAGGAACATATAGATTAAAATGGAGGTGTAATTAAAAACTTGTTTTGTGGGAAACTTTATAAATTGCTCATGAATGTTGTCATCGAAGAATTGATTGAAATTAAACACAATGGATGGATTACTATCTATGGAAAATATGGAGAGGAAACCTAAATGGGCTCTTCTACCCACTAATCAGAATACTAACCCAAAATATAGGAAATCATGTATATAATTTGTTCGGCTTGATCAGGGAAGATGGAGGAAGGATATGGAGGATTATTCTTGGGTTACTTGGCATTCTCAAGCAAGAAGATCTCAAAGATTTTGGCTATGGTAGTGAAATCTAGCTTTTGATCAAGCTAGGTGAGGGCTTCTAAGGAGAAAGGAGCAATTTTTTCCATAGGGGAAGCTAGCATCATTTGGTCTATGGACCAGGAAGTAATGGTAAAGAGGATGTCACCGGATGGGGCCATGATAGCTCTTTGGGCAGGGACATAACATGTGTGACATTTTCTGGTAAACTCAGGGGCTTGGAAGGTCAAGGGGAAGATGTAATGGGGAATATTGGACTCCCAAAGCCCAATTTCATTAGCTTTATCTGCATGTTTTTCTTCCAACCAATAGTATAATTCTAGAAAATCACAGTCACATTGGGTTTCACTAATATGATAAACCATGTCAGCTAAAGGGATGTGATCTAAATCTATGGAGGGAGGGATCAAGGGATTAACAGTTTTCACTTGGGTTTTTCTCTTGGGAGGCATGACTATATCAATGAAAGTAACAGTAAGAGAAAATATGGCTTACCGAGAATTAACTCAAGTTAATTGAATTGTCAGGGGAAGGAGACAGAGGACTATCAGTTTCAATTTGGTCCTAGTTGAGGAAACAATTTGGGAATGGTCATTGTATAAAAGTTGTCAATTTACAGAGGATAAGCAGTGCAAAGGGAGGAAATAGTCGGGTTGAGAGATTTTAAATAGTGTTGTGAAAGTCCCATTGGAAATAGCGGGGGATAGTTTAATTTCAAATTGTTATCCGGGAAGTATGAATTTAATGCAGAACGGTCGTTTTTGTCAGGAGTGCATTTAAGTGGACAACAGCTAGGTGACGTGGTAGGAGGAGAGTAGCAAAGGAGTCGTGGCGGGGACGTGGCAATGCAGGCGAGAGGACGATGGTTTCAGAGGGGGTAGGGAGTGGTAAGTCAGATTTCAATGGGGAGTGCAAAACAGGAGAGGTTGCCACGTTAGGATGGGGCATGTGGTGAAGTAAAATTATAAGTGCGGACACAAACAAATTCCTCTAGACCAATAATGGATCTAGCCACAACTGATACATTGTATGGAAGATTTCCTTAGGTTAGAACCAATTAATATGACCTACCTCTTAGTACGCTTATCCCGTTTGATGATGGCCTTTCTTGCTCGGTCGATCTATCTCTCGTTTCCTTCTTCAAACACCTGAAACAAGTAAACAACAGCAAACAACAACCGTGATAATAGACAAATTATAATTAAACCTACTTAACAAGTCAAGAAACATTAAGCCATGAACATGTAAGATGAAAAATCATGTAGGAAATCAATCGATAGTTGCATATATGTTAAATCAAGAAGAGATTACAACCATTGTCTTGACGTTGCCATTCTCCTTTGACAAGACCAGGTTCCCACAAACTTTTGCTAGCATTCCATGATGGCCTAAAAAATAATAGTTTTAAGGGTCTTCCCTTTAGGCTTCAACACTAAACCAAATTCACACTTCTCCCTCACACAACTAGAGAGCTACAACTATGAATAGCTTGTTGTTCACTCCAAACTTAATTAGCACTAACACACCAACATTAACAATGGCTTGTGCTTGGGAAAAAGGGAGGTTTATATAGGATGAATGGATGGGAGATGGATCCTCTTATCATGGGAGAAGGTATTATCTCTTGAGGTAGTTCCATCATTATAGGGGAAAGGAGCCCAAACTGACATCCTCGACCCCATCCGACCAAACCATTTACCAGACTTCTGTTACGAAGCTTCTAGAGTTGGAAGCTTGAGCTCTATATTTAAAAAACATTCCATAAGAGGACCGACGTGACTAGAAGAAGGCTCAGTTGCTCCAGTCGGTGCTAGGGACAATGTTAATCTATGCATATTGGTGCAGGGGGACAAAGACCATTAGCGCTGGTCTTGTAAACTGGGCAAAACATAATTTTTTGGGGAAATGGTGCAAAAGGGAATTGTTCTACTCATGAAGAGGGACATAATGGGAGTTTCTTAATGAATGGAAAGCATGTAGGGTTCACTGTAGAGGTCCTCCAGGATCAAGGAACAGGGAGTACAGGGACAATGACAAAATTATGTGTAACAGATGCCCCCTAAAGCGTGAAGGCTGAACTAGAGTGAGGGATAAAATGCTTTACGAATCAGTGAGGGGAACTGTAGTCTGTCGTCGGAAAGCTAGCAACAAAGTATATATACATATACATAACTAAGAAATCTATCAAATTATGCATGAATCATGGCATGGACATAGCCATCTAGAGAATGATCATGTAAATGGATCCAGGTATGGGTACAACCATCCGTCAGAGAGGATCATAATGAAACCAAGGTATGGTCACAACCATCCAATAATGAGACGGATCACAGATGATAACTCATGGTATGGTCATAGCCATCTATCTGAAAGAGACATGCATATCAACATAACCATGTCACATCACTTTGCAACCTGGACTTTTGTGATCTGAGTCCAGGGTCTTGCGCTCCAACACGACCCGATCAAAGTACAAATTCTAACATGCGAATAGATGTGTTGGCATCGAACATGCTAGAAAGTCGCTTGATTACCAGTCAATGATGTAAACTGTTAATAGGCATGAGAGAAACCAACAATAATGATAATGGTCCTCAAGGTACTATCAACACAATCCACGGAATGTGAATAAAGGAATTGAAGTCGAACACCTATGAAATCACTTGATCGAAAACCAATGATGTGAACTTGTTGTCGAGTGCGAAGAAATTTCGATTAGGTCATGCAAGCTATAAGGTACTAGAAGGGAGTCTCTTGGTCAACTTCCCAAATAATGAGTTGAAGTCGATAGAAAGTGACTGTGTCGAAGGAGGGCCATAATGTTTCCCACATCATCGACATGAGAAGAAAGAATTCAAAATGATTTTGGATGATAAAGATAATCAGAGGTAAGTGTAACTGCAAAAGGAAAACTCTTGAACATATTGGCGACACAATTGGAAGTTTGGCAGCTTTTGGATCCATAGGACCAGCGGTCATGATGATGTGGCAGAGATAAAATGGAAGGAAAAAATGAATGGCCTAACCCAGGAAGGTCAATGATACAAAGGAGGATATCCCAACCCGACATGAAGCAGAAAATGTCATGTTCAAGCCTGAGCTGCCGACACAACTGATTAGATTTCTAAATTTCCCCTCACCATTTCTGGCAGGTACCTGAATTATTTTTTATCACAAGCTTGAAGGGGATAGCATATGCTTGCACTGTAGTTCATCCTTCGGACGAATCTGACCTAGTAAGTTTAACAAGCCCTAGGAAGGAGAAGCTTATGTTCGTCATGATGACGAATCTAATGTTTTTTAATAGTTTAACGAGTCCAACAAAGGTGTAACTTGGTATCTTTTTCATGTTTAGAGAGTTTCGAAAAGACATGGAAAAGAAAACTCCATATGGTCCCTTTTCGTACATTGTCTCTCTCAAGCCCGAAAAGGTAGAAAAAGATACTTGAGAGAATCGCTTGACCATTTCAATCAAGGAGTACCTTTTTCGTAAATAGTGCTTCCTAGCCCGAGAAAGGGGTAAACTTATACTGGGCACATGACGTTTTGTATCTATTAATGAGTTCAAAATGACAATGGCTCGACTATCTTTTCTTTTTTAAAGGGTCGGAAAAGATCTTGAAAGCGGACCCCCAATTTTTATTTGCTTTAACGAGTGAAAAAGGAAAAAATACTCGGCAATGTTTTCATATTTTATGAGTTAGAAAAGAGCTTAAAGGTGACCTGTCCTGGAGGAACAAGTGGTATAAAAGTGTAGCAACTAGTTTCGATAATGGTGGAACTTCTCAAAACATGTAATGGTCAAGAGGCTGGCTAACAAAACTACTCATTGATGCGGTCCCTCAGGAAAGGAATAACAACCAAGTGAAGGCATATGATCGGCCAAAGAGATGGTGATGATGGAATGAAACAACCAAGGCTCATCTAGAAAAAATTAGCTGAAAAAAACGACAATCACGAGATGTAAATTGGGCATGGGTTCATTTTTACACAAGCTTGAACCATAGAGAACTCTGCTTGGATTCGGTTTCATGTTTACACATGCTTGAAATGAAAAGATATGCTTTCTATAAGTTTGCATGCCCCTAGCATAATGACTCAAATCGGGGTACATGACCCCAAGCTTCATTTCAATCAACTAGATGGATAGAATGAAGGTCCACTTTCGAGATCTTGGAATGAATTGACTGGGATCTTACGATGTCTTAATCAAAGACTCGATTTGGAAAAGGGAGTTCATTTTTTTAACGAGGTTGACACAGTAAAGAACTATCCTCGGACATCTGTTTCGTCTTTTAACTAGGTTGATATAGGAATAAACTATCCACGATATGCTTGATTCATTTTTTAACGAGCTTGACACAAGACAAGGAACTATGCTCACACTCCTTTGTTTCATTTTTTAACGAGGTTGAAACAACACCAGGAACTATCCTCATATGTTGTTTTATTTTTTTACAAGGTTGACACAGGAACAAACTATCCTCAGAATCTGATCATGGACCATACAAGAACATGGCTCCCAAGAGGTCTTCATTAGGCGGAAGAACCACGCTCTAGGAAGAATACATGTTATTTGGTACCAAAGACAGATTGGGTTCCAAGGCCCCCACTACATAATGTACTATACCATCTATGTTATCATCAACAGATTTGGAGACGGAACGGGTAGCCACATAATTGGCCTGTGGCAACGAAGGTGCTACTTGAAAACAAGAGCCGATAGGGAACGATGGTTGCAAAGGAGGCGCTTGGTGACCAATGAAAGATAGTTGATCAATGGTCACTATTCTCCCTTAGTGCGGAAAACAAAACACACAGAAAAGTGAAGAAATAAGAGCTTCCATGACATAAACATAGTCGTGTCCAAGGAGAAGATTGAAATCTAAAGGACCTTGGACTACCATCACATCTATATAGATGGCCTTTCCTCCCAAAGTAATAGGGAACTTCGGAAGGATCCCTAAGGGCTGACTGGTTCCTCCGTTGAAGGCCAACAGATTTTGAGTGACAGGCACAAGCTGTGGGGAACATAACGCTTGCCAAGTAGTAGAAGACATGATGCTCACATATGCACCTTCATCTAATAGAGTGCCATGTACTACCATATTATAGGCTTGTACTGTGATCTAGAATGGCACATAAGATGGGAGGCAGAATGTATTCAATTGACTCCAATCAAAAGAAGCAACAAATCTACTTGGTGGGGGTATCATATGATTTCCCTCATGCTGTACAGGAAGAGGAGACTAACTCTATTGAGCAACTGGGATGGGAGGGTCACCCTTTGATTAACTGGAATCTGAGGAGATGAGAAGAACATGAGCAATAAGATCACCACTCTCTCCCAGAATAGAGTGAGCAACTGGTGGAGGAACCAAGTCAACACTCTTTCTGACCAATGGTTGGTCAGGAACAGACATAAGAAAGTCTTGCTTATGAAGAGTAGGATGGGATAGAGATGACCCTAAGTTAATCTCTTGACCAATTGGGAAAGGGTTAGAAGAAAGCCTTTGATAACCAACAAGAAGTTGGGGTTGAGGAGCTGCAAGGTTTTCCAAAACTTTGGAAGCTTTATCCAAAAGGTGAAGAAGATTCTCTCCTTCACATAACCTACAGGGGAATCTAATCTCTCCCATCTTACAACCATCATTAGCTTAAGTGTAACATGGAAATGATCTCCAGAGGTTGACAAGGATGGTTGGTTCAGGTTTTGAGACCATACCTCTAAGACTTTGGGAATGCCAAGATAGTCTCGAAGGAGATGGTCACCCCTACACAGCTTGCAAGGGAATCTAACCTTCCGTGGAGGATCGGAAGGTTTGTCGATAGGAAGTGCATCTAGGGCAATAGCTGCACAGTTGGCCTCTCACTTATCTGACTTCTTCTTCTTCTTAGCCTCCTGGTTACTAGATTTGAAACTTTCACAAGGCGAAGTAGAAGAGGAAGGTGAAGAAATAGGGGAAGAAGGTGGGAGGTGAACTTTAGAATCAACGTCATGCGATTCAAATGAAGGAGACATTCGCACAGGATTTGGGACACTCGGGACCACCGAGTTCAAAAATAACCAGACAGGTAAACCAATGGTTAACCCAGGGAGGGACAACGTTGCCATGTAAGGAGCACCAACATTTCCAAAAAAAGGAAAAGGACCAAGATTCCCATCTAAGGGGAACCCTTTACTGATACACTCTGGGAATGTTTCCATTGGAATCAACTTTTAAAGAAACACTAAGGAAGATAACTTTAACCAGGAATATTTCGTGGGTAGTTAATTTTAAGACACTAAAACAAAAGTTTGCCTTTTCATGTTTTAGGAGTCGAGAAAAGGATGAAATGTGATTCTAGTCACTTTTAGAGTTAACGAGCATGAAAGTAAAAGTGCTCAATGATCTTTTAAAGAGTCAAAAATATTAAAATGACTTCTTGGGATAATCTAGGAAAAAGGACTACCAGGTAATTGTGAACTGTAGAATACCTCCAGGCGAACCGAGAAATATGGGTAGGCAGTCTCCCCGAATTTTGTGTTTGGTGTATCACGTCTATAAGGCTGGAGACTTGGCTTCCTATAGATAAAGGATTGCAACCTAGTAGGGTATCCCTTTATATACACAATGGTATGGGGAGCACAAGTCTGTACTAGCACTCTCTAGTGTCAGAGAGAACGACAGCTGCTAGGTTTTAAGACGGCAAAATGCGTCTCTAGCCTAGACCTCTAAATGTAAGCGTTAAGTTTCAATGCTTCCTTAGGTTAATTCGATAAATTTTAATGGTTGACCTTGAATTAGGTTTCAATTCCAAAGCCCTACCACTGTCATCTGAAAAAACTCCTACATGTAGCTATAGTTAACTTTGTTCGATGAAATTTAACACTAATTGAGAGATAGGGAACACAAAATCAATGCAACAACCAAATAATGAAATCTTTCTCTAATAATTCTCCTAAATTCACTTAAACTTCCCTTAACAACAAAATAAGTTTCATTTCATTTCTAATGCTTATGATGATGCAATTCTAGCTTCTCAATGACGCTACTAATGCAATATTTTCGCTTAAGTAAATTAGAATGATGTTATTATTTTCATAAAATGCAAAATGAGTCTTTCACATAAAACACTTTAATGAAAATTTCACAGTTCCGAAAAAACAAGCATCAATCAAATCCAAAGCATGATAAATGAAACTAAGATCAACTTCTTCCCTAAATCAAACAAACTAGACACATAAAATCGACAAACCAAGCAATGTAATCTATGCTTGAAAAGAGAAAAGAGACACTCGAAATAAGAGAACAAACGAGAGTCGTTCACTCATTCAATTGAAAATGAAGCAAACAAAGCATCCTAGTCACTTCTTCGCGGAAGAAGAGAGTCTAAGGGTCAAGATACACTGGCACTGGAATGGGAGAAATTTTGATTTTTTCTTAACTCAGAGACCGAAGCAACTTTTGGGCCAAAAGTAGTGTTGGTCGGCACGATTGACATGACTTTCAGGCCAAAAATAGGGCTGATTGAGGGATTCAAAGAAAAAATAAAAAAGAACTCCACACAAGGCCAGACTTAACACATCAGAGGGTGGGCTAAACCAAGCAAGCACACAAAGAAAGCTAAATGAAGCTTTCTATTTATGGAGAAGATGGTCTAAAAGGCTTACGGGGTCGAAATCATGAGAGAAAAACACACTAGCCAAGATTGGGGACAAACCCTAATCCTCACTTACAAGAATTGGCATGACTGCCTAACTAACAGCAAGCACTAGATGTTGGGTGTGGAGCCTAATTATCTTCTGTATTCAAAGGTATCATCACATTGGACCCCAGTTCGTAATGGGGCGGCAACGCCGCCCATAAAATATACGCTGTAGGGGGGGTCTAGGGGGGGGTGACTGTGACATTTAGGAGCCGCCCCCTAGCGGGGGGATCGGGGATAGTGCCCCCAAAGCTAAAAATAGATGTAAAATTTCCTTGTAAAATGTTGTAATTTCGTAGTCAATCTAGGCCATTCATTAGGCAGAGATTCGACTGTAGATGTTATGTTTAATTTAGGGTTTTTTTCCCTAGAAGGAACCCCCTCTCTTTATATGAGCGAATTATATTGTGTTTATGAATATCTGTATTCTGAGTGAGGAAGAGAGATGAGATTGAGAGCAAAGAGGGAATTACAATGGATCTGTTGTAGGTTGTATCTCTTCAGTTTGCAGGATAATATAAAAGAAAGGACTGGCTATTTCTCTGTGGGCGTAGCCCAAACTGGGTGAACCACATATATTTGTGTCTCTCTTGTCTTATGTGTTTTCTGTGTTGATGTTTCTACAATATTTTATGTTTTCCATTTCTCAATAATATATAATTTTCTAAGAAATGGTATTAAATCTGAAGGTTTATTTGGCTGATAAACTCATAGGAGAAAAGGGTTCGTGGTCCGAGTGGGAGAAATGGCGGAAGATGGAACATTTAGTGTCGAAATATTTAATGACTAAAACTACCAACTATGGAAGATGCTGATGGAATATTATTTGGACCAGAGAGATTTGTACCAACCATTGAGAGGAAAGGTAAAGAAGCTGATGAGTATGACACGCACAGAAAAGCACTTGGAACAATATAGTTGTGCCTAGTGGCATTGGTAGCATTTAATATTTCAAAGGAAATGACATAGAGGGTTTAATTTCGACATTGACCAAAATATATGAAAAACCCTCGACCTCGAATAAGGTATTTCTTATGAAGCGTTTATTTAACATGAAGATGTCAGAAGGGGGATCTGTGGTTGATCATTTAAATGAATTTAATATAGTTACCAATCAGTTAAGTTCTGTAGGGGTAATGTTTGATGATGAAGTTAGGGCTCTATTATTTCTGTGCTCATTACCAAAAAGTTGGAATGGTTTATTTATGGCCATTAAATCTATCTCTGGATCTAGTACTTTAAGGTTTGATGATGTTGTCGATGCAATCTTTAGCGAGGAAATGTGACAGAAAAACTCCAGTGAGACATTAGATAATGCTTTGACTTTAGAGACTAGGGGAAGAAAAATGGAAAGAGGAAAGAGCCCTGGATATCACAGTAAGTCAAGAAAAGGAAGATCCAAGTCTAGATTGGGGATAGTGTGCTGGAAATGCAGGAAGAAATGATACCTGAAGAAAGACTGCAAGTCTCAGAAGGGAAAAGGAGGAGACACGTAACAAGAAAATAATCATGAAGCAAATGTAACAGGTGATGTGTTGCAAGATGCTTTGATTATTTCATTAGAAAATATTATTGATGCCTGGGTGGTAGATTCAAGGGCCTCATTCCTTGCCACATCTGATAGGAAACATTTTCATGATTATGTTCAAGGAGATTTTTGACAGGTTCAATTGGGTGATGATAAACCCTGTAAAATCATTAGAATGGGTACAATTTTCATAAAACAACAGAATAGAAATCAATGGCTATTGAAGGAGGTAAGGCATGTTACAGATCTGAAGAAAAATCGTATTTCAATAGGGCAGTTTGGAGGTGAATATTGCGTAACTACTTTCATAGATAAAACCTAGAAGGTCACTAAAGGAGCCCTGATAATAGAAAAAGGAGAAAAGGATGGTACATTGTATTTATGCAATGGTATTTCTAATTCTGTTAATGATTTAACCTTTATAGGAGAAGATATGACATTATGTCATCATAGGCTTGGGCACATGAGTGAGAAGGGGATGTAGATCCTTCACTCAAGAAATGTATTGCCAGGTTTGAAGCATGTTGATTTGGAATTCTGTGAAAATTGTGTTTATGGAAAACAGAAGAGAGTCAGATTTCTCAAAGTTGGGAAAGAAAATAAGAGCTAAAAATTAGAGCTTGTGCATACAGATATATGGGGACCTGCTTAGGTATCATCTCTTAGTGGCTTTCGTTATTATGCTACTTTTATTGATGATGCAACTAGAAAATCCTGAATTTATTGTATTCGAAATAAATCTAATGTATTTGATACTTTCAACAAATGGAAAGCTTTGGTTGAAAATGAGATAGGAAAAAGGTTGAAGTGTCTCAGATCAGTTAATGGAGGTGAATATTGCAACAAAGAATTTGATAGGTACTGTTTAAAAAATTCAATTCGCAGAGAGAACACAATTCCAGGAACACCACAACAAAATGTTGTGTCAGAAAGGACGAATGGGAAAATCATGGAGTGTGCAAGGTGCATGAGATTGCATGCAGGATTTCTTTTAAAATTTTGGGCAGATGCTATAGATACTGTTGTTTATCTAATAAACAAACGGCCTTCAAGTTCCTTGGATGGTGGTATTCCAGAGGAGGCATGGACAGGTAAAAAGGTAAAATACTATTTTTTAAAGACTTTTGGTTGTGAAGCCTTTGTCCAGATTAATAAAGAAAATAGAACAATGCTTGAGGAAAAATCAAAGAAATGTACCTTTATTGGACATGGTGTTAATGATTTTGGTTATCGCTTTTATGATTATGAAAAACACAAAATAATTAGGAGCAGATATGTCATATTCAATGAAATGGTTTTGTATAAGGATCAACTGCAGGAAAGGAAATAGGAAAAAGAAAACAGAGAATACACAGTGCTTGAAGAGATCACAGAAAAATTGATGGTGCTTGAAAATCATAACAATCAACAGCTAGAACAACAACCACAATAAAAAAAAGCACCTCAAACACCTGCAAGTGGTGTTAGAAGATCTACCAGGATAAGTAGACCCCCTGAACAATACTCTCCTTTATTATATTATGTATTGTTGACTAACTCTGTTGAACCAGAATGTTATGAAGAAGTCGTACAGGTAGAAACCAAGAAGAAGTGGGAGCAAGCCATGAAAAAGGAGATGGACTCCTTAGCACATAACCAGACTTGGGACTTAGTCAGGTTGCCTACAGGTAAAACAACATTGCAGAATAAATGGGTTTATAGGTTGAAGGAAGAAGATGGAGGTAGACAAAGGTATAAAGCTAGACTTGTGGTGAAGGGGTTTGCATAGAAAAAGGGTATAGACTTTGATGAGATATTTTATCCAATTGTTAAAATGACTTCAATTAGAACTATTTTAAGTCTAGTAGTAGCTGAAGATTTGCATCTTGAGTAGTTAGATGTAAAGACAACTTTTCTCCATGGGGATTTGGAGGAAGAGATATATATGCAGCAACCACAAGGATATGAGGTAAAAGGGAAGGAAAAACTAGTGTGCAGGTTGAAGAAGATCTTGTATGGCTTAAAACAGGCTCCAAGGCAGTCGTATCTAAAATTTGACAGGTTTATGTTTGAACAAGGTTATACTATATGTCACTCTGATCATTGTGTTTATCTCAAAAGACAAAATGATGGCATCTATATTATATTGTTTTTGTATGTAGATGACATGCTTGTTGTAGGTTCTAACATGTAGGAAATAAATGTGCTCAAAAGAAAATTGGCAAACTCGTTTGCAATGAAGGATTTGGGTGCTGCAAAACAAATCCTTGGTATGAGAATAACTAGAGACAGGAAGAATCACAAATTAACATTTTCTTAGAGTGAGTACATACAAAAGGTGTTGAAAAGGTTTAATATGGAGAATGCAAAACTAGTTAGTATACCTTTGGCTAGTCATTTCAAAATAAGTAAGGAAATGTGTCCCAAGACTCAGGAAGAAATCGCTGATATGTCTAAAGTTCCATATGCATCAGCAGTGGGAAGCTTAATGTATGCAATGGTCTACACAAGGCCTGATATTGTAGATGCAGTGGGAGTTGTAAGCAGGTACATGAATAATCCAGGAAAAGAACATTGGATGGAAATAAAGTGGATTCTCAGGTATTTGAGAGGTACCACAAATCAAGAATTATGCTTTGGTGGTTCAAACAGTGTTCTACATGGATATGTTGATGCAGATATGGCGGGTGATAGAGATAACAAGAGGAGCACCACATGGTATGTGTTTACTATAGGTGGAACAACTATCAGTTGGGTCTCAAAACTGCAAAGTTTTGTTGCACTTTCAACAACAGAAGCAGAGTATGTTGTTGCTATAGAGCCTAGTAAATAAATGATTTGGTTACAAAGGTTTTTGGATGAATTGGGTAAGAAGTAGGAGTTGGGCAGGTTATACAGTGACAGCCATAGTGCCATACATCTTGCAAAGAACTTTGCATTTCATTCCAATACTAAACATATATAGCTCAAGTACCATTTCATACGGTCAGCATTGGAAGATGGACAGTTGAAGATGGAAAAGATACACACTAGCCATAATCCTGCAGATATGTTAACAAAAGTTGTAACCAGGGAGAAACTAAGAGTTTGATCCGTTTCAATTGGTCTTCAAGTATGTTGAAGAAGATGAGAAACAACCAGGTCCAAAGTGGAGTCATTGTTGAGAAAATGAAGTAGTGGTGGAGTTCCTATAATCAATCTCCAAGTGGGAGATTATTGGGTGTGGAGCTTGATTATCTTATGTATTCAAAGGTATCGTTGCATTAGACCCTAGTTCGTTGCTGCCCGTAAAATATATGCTGCAGGGGGGGTCCGGGGGGGGGGCTGTGGGGGCAACGCCCTCGAAGCTAAAAATAGATGTAAAATTGCCTTGTAAAATGTTGTAACTTCATAGTCAATCTGGGCCATTCATTAGGCAGAGATATGACGGTAGATGTTATGTTTAATTTAGGGGTTTTTGCCCTAGAAGGCGCCCCCTCTCTATATATGAGGGAATTGTATTACGTCTATGAAGATATGTATTCTGAGTGAGGAAGATAGAGGAGATTGAGAGGGAAGAGGGAATTACAATGGATCTGTTGTAGGTTGTATCTCTTCAGTTTGCTAGATAATATAAAATGAAGGACTGGTGTTTCTCCGTAGACATATCCCAAACTGGGTGAACCGCGTATATCTGTGTCTTTCTTGTTTTATGCGTTTTCTGTGTTTATATTTCTGCAATATTTTATGTGTTCCATTGCTTAGTAATATATAATTTTCTATCACCAGAGGCTGGTCGGTGTGGCTGTTTCTCAGCATATCATGCTGATCGGCGCGACTGTTAGTGGATTAAGTGTGCTGAGTGAGGGAGCCAAGAAAAAAATATATATTTTTTTGAAACAGGGACCAGATCGGCTACTATGAATTTCAAACTTAGACTAGTAAGCAGGAGAAAGGAAACATAACCAAAGGGAAAAGTGGAACTAGAAAAGTTCACATGAAATCATGAAATCTAAGACAAACTGATGGATGGTGTATCCCCAGTATGGTCATCAATTTGTGGTGAAGTAAAACTATAAGTGTGGACACTAACAAATTCCTCTAGCCCGAACATGGGTCTAGCCACAACTGATACATTCTATGGAATATTTCCTTAGGTTATAACTAATTAAGAGGGACTACCTCTTAGTATGCTTATCCCATTTGATGATGTCCTTGCTTGCTCACTCCAACTATCTCTCGCTTCCTTCTTCAGACACCCGAAACAAGTAAACAACAACAAACAAAAACCGTGATAATAGACAAATTGTAATTCAACCTACTTAACAAGTCGAGAAACATTAAGGCATGAATATTTAAGATGACAAATCATGTAGGAAATCAATCGATAGTTTCATATATATTAAATCAAGAAGAGATTACAACCATTGTTTTGGCATTGCCATCCTTGCTTGCTCACTCCAACTATCTCTCGCTTCCTTCTTCAGACACCTAAAACAAGTAAACAACAACAAACAACAACTGCGATAATAGAAAAATTGTAATTCAACCTACTTAACAAGTCAAGAAACATTAAGGCATGAATATGTAAGATGACAAATCATGTAGGAAATCAATCGATAGTTGCATATATATTAAATCAAGAAGAGATTACAACCATTGTCTTGGCATTGCCGTTCTCCTCTGATAAGACCAGGTTCCCACACACTTCTGTTAGAATTCCATGATGGGCTCAACAACAATAGTTTTAAGGGTCTTCCCTTTAGGCTTCAACACTAAACCAAATTCACACTTCTCCCTCACACAACTAGAGAGATACAACTATGAATAGCTTGTTGTTTACTCCAAACTTAATTAGCACTAGCACACCAACATTAACACTAGCTTGTACTTGGGAAAAAGGGAGGTTTATATAGGATGAATGGATGGGAGATGGATCCTCTTCTCATGGGAAAAGGTCTTATACCTTGAGGTAGTTCCATCATTATAGGGTAAAGGAGCCAAAATTGAGATCCTCAACCCCATCCAACCAAACCATTTACCAGACTTCCGTTACGAAGCTTCTAGAGATGGAAGCTTTGGCTCTATATTTAAAAAAACTTCCATAAGAGGATCGACGTGACTGGAACAAGGCTTAGTTGCTCTAGTCGGTGCTAGGGACAGTGTTAATCCTTACATATCGGTGCGAGGGGGACAAAGGCCATTAGCGCCAGCCTTGTAAACTAGGAAAAACCTAAGTTTTTGGGGAAATGGTACAAAAGGGAATTATTCGACTCATGAAGAGGGACATAATGGGAGTTTCTTCATGAAGGGAAAGCATGTAGGGTTCACTGTAGATGTCCTCTAGGATCAAGGAATGGGGAGTACAGGAACAGTGAAAAAATGTTGTATAATAGGGCCCGGTGGGAGAAACCACCTTTTCTGACCCCCTGGTAAAGGCGGGATGGAGAGGGGGGTCGCAAAAAGATGTGGGACGTGGATCATGAGTAGGAGCAGATCCCAATGCCTTGACCATGATGTGGATTAACCATATATGACAAAAGAGATTTGTACATGTGCACCCTTTTTTATTTTCCTTCGAACTTAGGATAAAAGGAAGTATGAAATATATGTAAAACACTTTATCCTCTAGCACATGTCTTCCCTTTATTGACTTAGGATAAATGTGGAAGGTGAAATATACATAAAACACTTTATCCCATCATGCACATTTTTCATTTTTTACAATTTCCTTTAACTTAGGATAAAATGACATAGGAAAATACTTATAAAAACAACTAATTTACCTACCCATAACTAAACTAACATTTTATTTTTTCTAAAGCGTGCACCTATACTAACAAATCCACCTTATTTTCTTTTATACAGAATGAAAAACTATCTAACCTATCCCTTGTTTCTCCTATTGATTCAAATTAAATAGTTGAATCAATGTCTTTTTCTACCTAAGTATTGATTTACCAAGATTAGATTGAAATTTTAAAAAGTTCAATCATGATTACAATGTATGATTAAACAAATAGCTGGTGATGTGGCATTTTGAATCAGCTACACATAATCTTTATTTAATAGTGATGAAGAAAACTATCTATCAGTAGTGGCATTTAGACTTGCAACACTTTCAGTATTATTCATTTTTTTCCTTTTTTCTTTTGATGGGGTTCTATTTTTCATTCTTTTTCAATATTTTTGCTTTTTCCTCTTTTTCTTATTTATACCCTCTTTTCATTTTTATTCTATTTTTCTTTTATTTGGAAATCATTGGAAGATTGACAAGTATTTACAATATCAGATTCCTGAGATATAATACTCAGATACCTTGAGATCTTATACATTATAGGTCCTTAACAATAGGGGTACACATTTTTTGAATGAAACAATTAGCGCAATACTTGAGGAATTTCAGGTGTACCATCAAAAGAGCATGCCTATCACCCACAAACAAATGGAATGGTGGAAGATTTTAACAAGACTTTAGAGCATGCATTGACGAAGGTATGCAACATGCAAAGGAATGATTAGGACATGCACATACCTATTGTGTTATGGGCTTATAGGACGACCTACAAGAAGTTGACAGGCTAGACACCGTTCAAGTTGGCCTATGGAATTGAAGCAGTAATGACGATGGAGTATATTGTTCACAACTTACGGATTGCAACATTGACTGAGATGGTAGACTGCAAGACCTTGGAGGAACGTCTTGTGCAGATCATGGAGTTGGATGAAGATTGCTTCCTTGCAGGATTTCATCAGCAAGTGCAAAAGGAGCATGAGAAGGCATGGCATGATTGACATATTAAGTTGTGCATGTTCAAGGTTGATGATTTGGTGTTGTTATATGAAAACAAGTTAACGAAGTTTCTAGGAAATTTTCAAATGCAATGGTTGGCGAAGTGTGTTATTAAGGAGATCACAGATGGCGGTGTAGTTGAGCTCACAAAGTTTAACGAGGAACCACTTCCTGGAAAAATGATACAACGTCACCACCATAGGTTCCACCGCATAAATCAAACACACAATAAAACTCTAAAATCCAAAATATAAGAATTTATATAACTCTCAAATATAATTTATTAAAGACATGAAATATTTACAGGAGAAATTCTCATTCCTCACTCTAACACTTCTCCCTCCCATGCCTCATGGGCTCCTCTTAATTTATACAAATGGATTAGAACCCAAGTAGGTTCTAGATCCCTTAACAAACTCCAACAATATCTCTCTTGATCCCTAAAATCTCTCATATAAATCCTAAAAATCCTCTAATTCCGCTTTTAACTCAATTAATCCTCCATTCTAGGATCCCCTAATCCCTAAGATCTATATGAGATATTTACAAGTATATCATCACTCATATTCGCTCTTAATTGAGAATATTTACATTTAAAACCTCACACACATATTTTTCTCTCAATTTATTAAAAATATACAAATAAATTGAAAACATCACACTCCCTAAGTCAACCAAATATACAATGATTTTCTGAAGCAGGTTGCTCCTGCATCAGACTGCCGATGTAGAAAAGAAAATTTCATAGACTCTTGTTTATGAGGTTTGTCACTTTTCTATAGTAATGTGATAGCCACAAGTCTCAACGACTTGCTACCTCCAGGATTCCAAACACTGTTTTGTTGCTGGTCCTTCAATCTTTCTTCATGATGTTGTTTACAAGATTAGAATAACAATTCATCATGATTACATTTAGGTTCCACATTTGGACATTTTTCTTCCATATATGCAATATGTTCATACTCCAAAAACATTTTCATTTCTTCAATTTCAACTTTATTATCATTGTTTATGCTTCCATTGCGCCAAATTTGTTGATTTGAAGGCATATTGTCACATTCCAACTTTGAATTATCCAACCATTTTTCTACAGATTTTAATTCTGCTTAAATATTACTCATGTTGAAATCTGAAATTATTTGATGATTATCAACAATTATTTGTTCACCTTCATCATCTTTAACATGTCCTGCATCCATAGACAAGCTATCAGTTTTTAAAATACAAGACCTTTTAGCCTCATTTGATGCTTCAAGCACTAATCTTTCACAATGGACTTTCTTAGTTTCAGCAAATCCTCTTTGTTGTGACTCAATTTCTTTGAGTCTCTCCTTTTCCAACAAACCAATATGTATTTTTTCAAGTTCTTTGAACTTGTTTAACAGCTTGGCATTCAATTTCTTTTTCAATAGCTTCCATCTAACCCGTTTCCTCATTCTCCATCCATGTTTTCAGTCTTCATTCTCTTTTCCTTGTAGCCACTCCGTTAGTATGTCAAGTCACACTTTCAATTCCTTGATCTCTTTCTTCATTTTATATGGTGAACTTTATCCTGTACACTGTCACCTACAACAACTAACACTTTACCAAGTTGTTTTCTCTAAACTGGGCCAATGTTTCATCTCACTTGAACCTACTCCTGAGGAATCCTTGCTCCTCTTTGCCGCAAGCAATAATTGTTGTAACTCTTTAGATTTCCTTTAAAATGAATAGACTTTGGGTGTCGGGTTTTGCCGATCATGCACCCATTACAATCAAAGACTCAAACTTTTAGACTTGACTTTATGACTCTTAATTTCCTTTTGACTCCAGACTTTTAATTTCACGTCCACTCTTCATTAGTAAATATTTCCTTCAAAAAATTTTACCAATCACTCCAAAATTATATTAATTTATTATTACTCCATCACTACAAAGAATAAAACATTTCTAAATCCTGGAAGGCATGTACAATAAAAAAATTGTAAAAGTAAGTGGAAAATTGCATCCACATGAAAGTAATAAGTGGAGCATTAACGTGATAAACAAAATATGGGATTGCATGCAAATGAACTCTCTTTCTCCACAACTTCATTTAGAAATGCGTACAACTTCGTTCAAAAAGACGTGCTTGTTTCACTGTGTGCAAACGATTTTAATGCTAAATTTCTCCAATTTCCCCCCGGATTTCTTCATGTAGGTTGCATCCTCCTCTAAATAGATGTTGACTATGTAAATCTGCACATAAATCTTCTCGAAGAAAAGTGATAAAAACAATTCTGTATATAGACCTTCCAAAAGTAAAGCTTTTTTTAACATACATCTTCATGAATAAAATGTCGTGCCAATATAAAGATCACTAAATGGATTCTAAAATCAAATTGTTCCATGCATGGTCAACCAGATCCTTACTTACAACGAGTAATAACAGGCGACCAAGTCTCCAAAACTTTGTTGGCAGTGTTGATCAACGAACAATGCACATTTTCTCCAAGTCAAATACTCCATTTCTTATTTGGCTTCTTCAATAGTGCTCTTCTCATGTTACGATGATCCTTACGATAAGATAATGTTGCACCATGGCCCATTAAACCTTACAGTCAACTTACATCACGCACATTAAATCAATACCCAGAACTGAATATACTTGTGCACAGTGCTCCATACAACGTTATAATTGTCGTATATCCAAGACAGATGCAATGTCAAAGAGATTCAACATTTGTAATTACATGCCAATGAGAAGCTGCAACATTGAACAATGTTCTTACACGCATTAAACCAACACGGGATGTGCAAAGCTGTATTATGAAACAACCAGGAAGGCAACAACCTTTATAGGCCTAGACCGGTTGAAACTTTCGCCATAGTAGAGCGCAAAAGCCTATCTTCTAGGATGAAGCCTTGCTTAACAATTCCCTTCCAACGATGGCTCTCATCCTCCTTAAGTATCCAATCTCCCATGAATCTTCATAGAATTGATCAGCAAATGTGAATGTTTTAGGCTTTGATACCACTTTGATGCAGAGTCACCACCATAGGTTTCACCACTTAAATCAAACACACAATAAAATTATAAAATCCACAGTATAAGAATGTATATAACTCTCAAATATAATTCATTAAAGACATAAAATATTTACAGGAGAACTTCTCATTCCTCACTCTAACACTTCTCTCTCCCATGTCTCATGGGTTCCTCTTAATTTATACAAATGGATTAGAACCCAAGTAGGTTCTAGATCCCTTAACAAACTCCAACACTATCTCTCTTGACCCCTACAATCTGTCATCCAAATCCTAAAAATCCTCTAATTCCACTTTTAACTCAACTAATCCTGTATTCTAGGATCCCCTAATCCCTAAGATTTCTATGAGATCTTTACAAGTCTATCATCACTCATATTCTCTCTTAATTGAGAATATTTACAATTAAAACCTCACACACATATTTTTCTCTCAATTTATTAAAAATATACAAATAAATTGAAAACATCACACCCCCTAAATCAACCAAATACACAATGATTTTCTGAAGCACGATGCTCCTGCATCAAAAAGTGAACAGAAGTTGGCTAAAGCTATACATAGGGGAGCCTTCCCCTGTGTGATGACTATATGGAAGTAGGATAGTCTTAGTAATCTTGGCAGTTGCAAGGGATTGTGAGACTATAAACTACGTCACCTGACAGAATAAAGAACATGGTAGAGAGGTTGCATGATGGATGACAGGGGTGCGACAGGTGAAGTTGCCCTGGATGAGTTGCACCATCAAGGATGGTGCTATGCAAGTGGACCCAAAAGTAGCCGTTGAGGTTACTATTCATGATTTGATGGCCAAAAATCTGTTAAGAGGAGTGGGTAGGCATTATTTATGGAAAAAAATATTAGTAGATATACCACCAAAGATGCATTTATTATCAAAATTTGGGGGTAATGGTCAGATTTGAATTCAAAACTTCCTATAAATTATGTGTGTTGGTCCAATGAGGAATGTTTTTCCTTCTGAGAGTTGTCTTGGTGCTTTTCTGTATGAAGCTTATGAATCCTCAATTTTTGGAGGAGTTCATGATGCGCCCCTCATTTGCAAATTACACTGCCGAAGCCCGAGAGCTATTCATAGAATGGATGACTGCTACAAACCTCGCTGAAGCCATAAGTTCCGAAGCTACTTTGTCTAACGTGCTGGGCCCTGAGAGTTCAAGGATGGAAGTGTCAACCCCCATGCCTACCATGCCGATGTCACCTAGGCCACAACAATCCGCCACAAAAGAGAAGAAATCAGCCACAAAGGAGAAGCAGAAGAAGCTTATGGCAGTGCAACAGTCACTGCAAAAGAACCCAAAGGTGTGTGAGAAGGAGAAAAAAGATAAATGGCCAAAGAAAGTGCTTGATTTAGAGGAGGAGGAATACCAAGGTGTAGAGGAATTGGATGCCGAATAAGTTGAGCTTATCTCACGGATTCTCGAGTATATCCCTTCGCGGAAGGGAGGAACCAAAGTTACTAAGGACCCACATTTCGAGAAATTCATAGTTTCAACACCCCTGTTGCCTGAACAGGTAGAATTTGAAGGTACTACATCAATGCACATTCTAGTTCTGAAAATGGAGGATTGGGACCTCGCAGACCATGAGAGGTTCCCACATTTGGTGAATAACAAGTATATGACCAAAATATACGATGAGGAGACTAGTGTTATGCGTTTAGAGCCCATGAAGTGGGTTAGAGGTGTTTAGTAGGCTGGGCTACTACACATGCTTTGTGTGCCGCATTATCACCAATCAAATATCAATATGGTGTATGTGTGTCAGCTCCTCGTGCTGGTGCACAATGGGTGTCTATGGCTTGGGGAGCCCATCCTGATTACAAACATGTTAATCCATTGGATAATGAAGTTACCTTATAAAGGAGCGGACCCTACCAAGGAGGTTGCAAGGAAAAGTGGGGAAAAAAATTAGTAGATGAGATGAAGACTAAGTATGGGCTTGTTAAGAAGTTGCGCAGATACTATATCTGCTCTATTCATGACTAGGCAGTGTAGTTCGCCAACCAGATTATTGTGAGAAAAATCATGAGGAAGTGCTGTGCGGATGAGGTTTCGGTGCTGGTAGTGTCATTAGTAGCCCAGTACATGAAGGGAGTCCAAAACAATTTGGAAAATTATTTATGCAAGGAGTTCCTCGTGAACTGTTGAGAAGCCCAGGAAGAAAGCATGCCATTTCATTATTCATGGCTTTTATCATCTATTGTTTTAGTAGCTTGGAGATTGACAGAGGACAGTTAGTTTCCACCGCACAAGGAAAATTTACCCGAGGTAGCATGGTTCACCTCGCTGTGGTCTATAAAGGATCCGACAAGAATCAAGGAGTCGAAAATTTTCTAGATCTTGATGGAGATGGACCTTCAAATGGTTATCATTCATAGGTCAAGGTTGTCCCCAACCTTATTCATGCAATTGACGGCCTACGCGGAGTTCAAAGCCGATTTCCATAATGTGTCAATTCGAGCATGAAAGGACCCAAAGTACATATGGCACAAATTGCCCTTTTTAGTATCTGTGATGGACATATAAGATATCGTGGGTTATTGGAAAGCAGAGTGGCATGAACCCATGGAGCTTGACATAGGCACTAACAAAGGTGCGGAAAGTTCTGCTACATAGAAGTGTAATGCAACAACTCAGAAGGTCGTGCAAGCTCTAGTTGAGCAAAAGAAAAAGGAAGTTGCTGCTAAGGGAGCTACGGAGGAAGAATGGGTGGAAACAGAGCACAGTTCCAAAGAGCACGCTGAGAAAGAACGCTGGGATACAAAAGAAGTAGAAAAATCGGCTTCGCAACACATTGATGAGCAAGATCTATCAAAGCATAATGATCCGGATTTAAACAGGAACGCAACAAATTACAGAGATAACCATATACACAAAGATGCAGCAGAAATAATACTTCATTTCATTAATGGAAAATACTGAAATATGCTTACAACCAGAAATGGAAATAAACCAGCTAGGGCGATGGTAGCTTATCTCTGAGAAGAGATGTGATGGCTACATGCCTCTGAACTGTGTTACAATGAGGCTCGAAGGCCTATTTATTGTTGAGAAACAATGGAAAACCCTTAACATTCCAAAACCTAACCCTAGGAGATGAAACGCCAAACTGTGGGCCCCATTTGGGGTAAATTGGTACATCAACTTCCCGGGGTCGTAAATTTGGCATATGATCTCCGTTTGACGCATACAATAGCTCGTTAGAAAGATCTATCTGAGTACTACCATTGTTGGAACGGGCAACATCGGTCCATTCCATGGACCCATGTTGCCCCCGGATTCCCCAAAAAACGTCGTTTAGGGCCTAAAAACGGCTTCAGAAGTTCAGGACCCGAAAAACTGCTAAAAATAGTAAGTTGTGCTACAATTAAGGAAACTGAAAATTCTGAGAAAGAAAATGGTGGGGGTCCAGGTGGACTTGGTAGGTGGCCACCAATATCCACCTGGATCATTCCTCCCCCCTTAGGAAGAAATGGTCCCCATTGCGTTGAGCTCCTCCATGAGATGAGGAAACTTTTGCTGAACTTGTTCCCTGGTGAGCCACTTGCCCTGCTGAAGGAGTTGGCCTGCTTTGAAAACTCGATACAGTTGGATATTCTGTTGGCAAGTGTTCTTGATCTGTGTTTCCATGATCCGATCAGTTGCAGCTTGTTCCATGCAATCTGGATTTAATTCTGTGGGTTTGAGTTGTTCTGCAATGTCGGATGTGTCTAGCAATGGTGGAAAGTATGGCCGAAGGCGGTCCACATTGAACATTGGGTGCAGGCCAAGGAATGGGGGAATGCTGAGCTCAAATGTATTGTCTCCCATAGCCTTAGTAATGGTGTAAGGACCATATCGGAGTGGTCACAATTTCCGATAGGCTCCAGTAAGGCGTTGCTTTTGCAAATGCAACCAGACTTTGTCGCCCACCTGAAACTTGTGTGGCACCCGATGTTGATCATGTCGCTGCTTGTACTTGGCATTTGACTTCTCAAGAATGTCATGGACCTGCTGGCAAATATGTTGGATGCGCTCAATGAAGCTGGTGGCCTTATCTGTTTCGGACTGGACATGAACTGAATTCATGTGAGTAGCTGCAAGTGGCATGGCCACATCAATGGGGCATAGTGGCTGGAATTCCAAACCCACCTGAAAAGGGCTATGGCCAGTGGAGCTGTGAAGAGCTCGATTGTAGCTGTGCTGAACATAGGGGAGGCTCTCGTCCCATGTGAGTGGATTCTTTGAGTTATACATGCGCAGAATGTGCACAATCATCCTATTGACAACCTTTGTCTGGCCATCAGTTTGAGGATGGAAGGCTGTGGACTTCGTGAGTTTGGTGTCCAGCATTGACCAGAGACTGGACCAAAATGTGCTGAGAAACCGACTGTCCCGATCTGAGATGATAGACTATGGGATCCCAAAGTGCACCCACACTCGTTCAAAGAAGAGTTTAGTAGTGGCTTCTGCTGTGATATTCTTCTTGCAGGCCACCATCATGGCCATCTTCGAGAACCTGTTGACAACCACAAAAACATAGTCATTTCCATGCTTAGTGGAAGGAAGGCCTGACATGTAATCCATAGAGATGGATTCCCAAGGTCGACTAGGGGTAGGCAACGGGGTATAGAGGTCGTGCTTCTTAATGGTCGGTTTGGCAATGGCACAGGCAGTACATGACCTGATGTATTCCCAACATCCTGTCGAAGATTTGGCCAATAGAAATAATTTTGCAGTACTGCCACTGTTTTCTCGACCCCGAAATGCCCCGCAGCCCGACTGTAGTGTGCTTCCCAAATCATCTTGGCACGCTCGCTTGAAGGAACACAAAGGTGACCAAGGTGGCATAATAGGGCATCCTGGAGGTGAAAATCTGCAACATGCCAACCCTCCAAGAGTGTCTGGTATGTGTGGCCGAATTCTGGGTCGCTTTTGTAGAGAAGTGGCCAATCAGAAGTCTCGTGCCCACAAGAGTTGAGCACTGTGGTTAACGCCATGATTGGTGGTCGACTGAGGCAATCTGCAACATTATTGGTGCTGCCCTTCTTATACTTGATATTCAAGTGGAACTGTTGCAGGTATGTAGACCACTTCTGATGGCGATCATTCTGCAATTTCCCTTGGGTCTGTATGAACTGCAGGGGTTGGTGGTCTGTGTGGATGACCGTTTCCTTCCCCAAAATGTAATGCTTCTATTGTCGGCAGGCCTGTACAATGGAATACATCTCTTTATCATAAGTGGGGTACTTCCGGACTGTGTCTGAAAGTGTTTCACTGTGATATGCCACTGGATGTCCATGTTGAGTAAGGACTACCCCAATAGCATAGTCAGAGGCATCTGTCTCGACCTCAAATGGTTGTTGTAAATCTGGTAACGCGAGCACTGGTGTCGTGTAGAGGCGATCCTTCAACTCCCTGAATGCCTTCTGTTGAGATTCAAACCAAAAGAATTTTGCTTTCGCCCCTCCCTTGGTGACTTGACTCAAGGGCCAAGAAAGATGAGAACACCCCATCACAAACCTGCGGTAGAAGTTGGCAAGACCCAGAAAGCTGCGGAGCTCTGTTAGAGTGGTTGGAGAGGGCCAATCCCGAATGACTTGGATCTTGGCTGGATCGACATGCACCCCATGTTCATCAATGATGTATCCCAGATATTGAACCTAGGTCATGCAAAAAGTGCATTTCTCCAAATTGGCACATAGCTTGTGTTGTCGCAGTGTTTGGAGAACCTGTCGGATGTGGTGGAGGTGCTCTTCCCAACTCTGGCTGAAGAGCAGAATGTCATCCAAGTATACCACTACAAAGGAGTTAGTGAATGGCCGCAAGATGTCATCCATTAGCCTCATAAAGGTTGCAGGAGCATTCGTCAATCCGAAAGGTATGACCAACCATTCGAAGAGGCCCTCCTTGGATTTCAAGGCAGTCTTCCACACATCAGAGGGTTTGATTGGTACCTGGTGATATCCTGACTTCAGATCGATCTTGCTAAAATATTTCACCCCCTTTAGTTGGTCTAGGAGGTCATCAATCCGCGGGATCGGGTACCTATTACGGACAGTGATCTTGTTCAGCGCCCGATAGTCAATACAGAGTCTCCACGTCCCATCCTTCTTCTGTACCAACACGATCGGGCTCCCACAGGGCGATGAACTCGGATGGATGTGACCTTTCTGCAGGAGCTCCTAAATCTGCCTCTTGATTTCATTGTTCTCCAGAATGGAGTGCCGATAAATTGGTCCATGGGTAGCGGCGCACCTGGGGTCAGATCAATGGAGTGCTTGAATTGACAATACAGAGGAACCCCTGCCGGGGAGGTGAAGATGTCCTCGTACTCCTCCACAATCTTGTCCATCTGTAGTTGTCGTGCAGAGGGACCCCGTCTGGAGGCCGCGGCCACTGTCTTCTTCTTTCCTTGAGGGCGTATCATTGGGAAAACAAATTTCCTGGTTTTGGAAATTATCTTACTGCATTGTTTTGCAGTAATCAAAGAGATGGCGGCAGGTGGTGCTACCTCTGGTACCCTGAACAACTTATTTCCCAATGTAATAATAACAGCACGGGGCCTTGATTCATACACAGCATGTCGCTTCCACAAGTATGGTTGTCCTAGTAATACATCACAAACTTCAAGGGGAGCAATGTCACATAATACCACATCCGTGAAGGGCTTGATGTTGTATGGAAGGCGACACTTCCGGCTCACGCGAAGATCTCGTCCTTGGTGAAGCCACCCAATGGTGTATGGTTGTGGATGTGCTATGGTCCATAAGCCCAACCGCTTCACGACCTCTGCCGAAATGAGGTTCTTTTGACTCTCGCTATCAACAATGAATTGTATCGGGGAGCCCTTTACCCACATCTGGGAGTGGAAGAGACGCTCCTCCTCCTCTGGATCTTCGGGTTCATTTTTCTGGATCTTTGCGGTAGCAACAGTGGCGCTGGGATCCGCATCAATGATCTGCTTCCCTTTTTCATACCCCTTATCGGGTTCTGACTCAGAGTTGGAACATGCATCTGATTCTGAAACCTTTAGCTCAGCCACCAGTGACTGCTTGGCCCGACACTCACTTGTGTTGTGAGTGGAGCTCTTATGGAACTCGCACCATTTTCTAGTGTCCTTTCTCGGCTTTGTGGCGCTGTTCTTTGCTTGCAGCTTCGGCTAGTTGTCTTGGGCTATCCCGCCTTGGCTTTGTCCTTTGTTCTGTGGTTTAGGGGCACCTTTCCCCTGATTTGGATTCGCAGATCCAAAGTCTCGCTTCTTTTGTTTAAACTTCTGCTCGACCTTGACGGCATATTGGTATGCTGCGCCGAGCGAGGGGATGTTTAGGAATTGTATTTCTTCCTGGATGTACTTGTGCAGGCAGCCATGGTATTTGAGTATCAAGTGTTGCTCTGAATCCTTGATACCCAACTTTGTGCGAAGGGTATGGAAAAGATTGGTGAACTCCGGCACGTCTTGGTCCCTTCCCTACCGCAGCGTGGTCCACTTTATGTATTCATCCTCATAGCTTCCAACAGGGTAGTACTGCTCCTTAATGGCATCCCAGCACGAATCCCAGGTGGGTGCGGCTGAAAATAGTGAGCCAGTACTTTCATCCTTCTGCTCGCAGTAGGTTTCCCACCAGTCCTTGACGTGGGGGGCTGCTTTGAGAAGAGCAAAAATAATCTTTTCCAGACTCGAAAATTCATGAACAGGAAAATAACCCTTTAGCAGATTTAACCATTTATCTACGGAATTTGCGTCTATCTGACCCTCGAATATGGGGATTTCAAAATTAACTTGTACCTTAAAAGGTGTGGCGTTTCCAGAGTAGCTGCTGGAAGCCGATGCATCGCTTCTGGGTAGCCGCTGAAGGATCTAGGCAAAGCTGTCCATCATCGCGTTCCGTTGTCGCTCGAGGGCTTCTTCGAGCAAGATTTTGATGGGATCTCCTGCCCCCTCGTCTTTCTTCTCGTCTACCATGGGAGGCCGTCAGGATTTGCGAGGCTGGTCTTGCAAAGGTTCAACCAGTTCAAGCCTTAACTCCTTATATCCCGACCTTGTTGGGGACATGCAAAGAAAAACAGAGAAAAAGCAGACCGGTCTGATACCACTGATCCGGATTTAAACCAGAACGCAACAAATTACAGAGATAACCATATACACAAAGATGCAGCGGAAATAATACTTCGTTTCATTAATGGAAAATACTGAAATATGCTTACAACCAGAAATGGAAATAAACCATCTAGGGCGATGGTAGCTTATCTCTGAGAAGAGATGTGATGGCTACATGCCTATGAACTGTGTTACAATGAGGCTCGAAGGCCTATTTATTGTTGAGAAATAATGGAAAACCCTTAACATTCCAAAACCTAACCCTAGGAGATGAAACGCCAAACTGTGGGCCCCGTTTGGGGTAAATTGGTACATCAACTTCCCGGGGTCGTAACTTTGGCATATGATCTCCGTTTGACACATACAATAGCTCGTTAGAAAGATCTATCCGAGTACTACCATTGTTGGAATGGGCAACATCGGTCCATCCCATGGACCCATGTTGCCCCCGGATTCCCCAAAAACGTCGTTTAGGGCCTCAAAACGGCTCCGGAAGTTCAGGACCCGAAAAACTGCTAAAAATAGTAAGTTGTGCTACAATTAAGGAAACTGAAAATGCTGAGAAAGACAATGGTGGGGGTCCAGGTGGACTTGGAAGGTGGCCACCAATATCCACCTGGATCACAGAAGGAGGTGGTGGAGAGGAGAAGAGAACTCCCTTCACCTTGAAGAGGTGCAAGCAGGAGAAGATGGGTGGACAACATAAAAATCATAAGTCTAATAAGCAGACACACCTTGACCCAATGGTGCTTAAGGAAGGTGATCTCGATGGTAGTGGTGACAAGGTTAGAGACATGACCACTGAGTTGCCACAGTAGTTTGAGAAATAGTATATGTAGAATCTGGGGAGCATCCAAAAGGATCTTCATAAGTTGCAAATTGAAGCTAACAGGATTCAGGCGAGCATTGAGCAAGCGAGTGGGGTACAAGCAAGCCTAACACAGGGAAGTGGAATAGTGGCGAAGTTAGAACGGACTATGGACCTCAGATTCATACCACTTGCATAAGGGTTTGTTCCCACAGAATCAAACGAGGATGGCATTGTGATCGGTATAGTGAAAGAAATAGGACTGAGCTTGTTTGCGCAGCATCTCCAAACCCTCCATGCGCTACATCAGGGGGTTTCCGATGAGTTGAGGATTAGAGAGCAGCATGCCCTCACCATCATAAGTGAGTTTAAGGTCAATAATGAACAGATGTTCGCAGAGAAAAATTAGGCACTGAAGGAAAAGGAGGAGTTGTATAGAGAAAGTCAGAGCCTGGAACATGCCTATAAAATAGTACTAGAATTGAACATCCATGAGGATGCTGAAGCTTCGACAAAAGTAAGGAAACTAGCTGCTATGGTGCATGCATCAAAGGAGGAAGTCGACAGGGTTACCTTTTATTTCCGGATGAAGATAGTAGAATTGCAGTTGAAGTTACATCCCATGACTCCGCGAGAGGTTCAAGAGCAGTGTGACACAACAATCAAGGAAAATATGAATGCATTGGATATCGCAGTCAATGATTGCACAACTATGTTCGACATATCAATGAAATTATGGAAAAATCTGCAGGAGGACCCGAACCTATAGAAGTTAAACAGTGATGTGCGAGAGACACAACAAAAGTATGTTGAGGTTCAAGCAACTACGTGCACTTTAGCACCAGCACAACGCATCGCAAAATTATAGGAAGGAAAGAAGTTGCAAGCACAGGTGGAGTAATTGCAGAGGAAAGAGGCCCTTCTAAAGGCCATATTATGGTCATGGCTAAAGGAAGCTTTTCATCTTACTCTATCACTCCAGGAAAATCTCAAGGTGCTACATTAGATGCAGAGGACAATGTGCCTAATAGTGGAGGGTCTGACAATAGAAAAATTGGTCAAAGAAGTGCAATAGGCTGCGGCGAAGAGCATTGTTGAAGTTGCAGTGTTACAAGTTGAGCTTGGTGGTTTGCATAGCAAGATTGAGGCACCATCTGAGTGACTCGAGGGAAAGTCATGATATTTGTGTTAGGGGCCTGTTGTGATAGGGTCCCTAGGGTCATTTTGGGGTTAGTTAACCCAATTTTTGTATAAGTTTTTGTAAAAGATGTAGAATCTCCGCGAAATGTGGATGCAGAGCGCACAGGTAGATAGGAGTCAAAAGGGTCTTAGTCCCTTGTTTGGGTCAGTTTTAAGATTCTCCAAAACTATAAATAGTTGGGTCATAGCGGATCTTAGAGTTAACTTAGAATGAAGAATTGTGAACTTGAATGAGTTTTGTTGTTTTGGCCAAGTGCTAAGGCAAGAAGGCTCTGCTTCTTGTACTTTAGCAATAAGGGGAAGTCTCTTACAGCTGAGTGCATAGGAGGCCTTGATAAGTCCGTAACTGAGTGAGTGGACCCCTACAACTGAGTTTGCAAGGAAGAGAAGTCAGTAATTTGAATGCCAAAATTGAATAAACGCTGATTTTGAATAATTATCATGCATTATTGTCAATTCTGGTTATGTTATATTCTGTCACTCAATGATATGTTTTCATAAAATAATGTATGAATGTTGTGCAAAACTATTGAATCTATCTTATTTATGCATGTTTAAGTAATTATCTAGGTTCGCGAAGTTAAGGATTAGCTTTGCTATGATTTCTGATGAGTTAGATAGATCTGCATGAAGGCAGATCTAGGGTTAATTATTGGTGTGCGAATGTGGATAACTTGTGTGTCTAAGGTTCGCAAGGACTGATTGTAAACTGTCGCGAAGGTTTAGAAGCTATTTTACCCAAGTTATAGTACTGAGCCCTAGAAGGATATCGATCTGTGTGAAGGCAAATCTGAATTGTTAGAGCTTAAGAACCACTTATCATATGTCCTTGGATGCAAAAACCTGGTTCTAGCATCCCCCAATACTGCTTCGGGTGAGACTGTAGCCTGCGCTATGTAGGTTATTGCTAAAAGGGCCAACAGTTAGGGTTTTTTTGGTTGGTGCAAACAACTTTGAACTTGGGTCAGGCCCCCTTAAGCCAACAATTTGGTAGTGAAGGAGAGTTGTTGGGTGTCAGAGTTGTAATTCAACAAACTCATTCAACACTTAATTTGTCAACCTGGGGCTACATAAGCTTAGAAGCATAGCACAGGAAATGCCAAATGATTTTGGTATTTACTTCTTGAAGATCTACTTCTATCTTCTCTACTTGCACTTGCAAAATCAAAAGAATGAAAAGAAACAACACCAAGAATATCTGGTACTGGAATCAATTGAAAGAAATACTTACCAAAATTTAACAAAATATGGGAAAGAAATAGAATAAAATATCCTTGTGATTGAGTCTCAAATTCTTTAAGAAACAGAATCAATAATTATAAATTTTCCTCTATTACAAATGTTCATGTACTGAAACAATGTTCCTATACCAGCAATGAATTAAGTTCCTACACTAGGTGTTCTGACTTAGTACTGGAACTCTGAGTTCCTGTACTAGAATGCTCTATTCCTGTACCAGAACATTTGTTCCTGTACTCAGAACTAGTTTTCCTTTTCTAAGGAATCGATGTTCTTGTAATGAGTTCTATTGTTCCTATAAAAGAGCACCTTTATCTTCAATCACTTTTACCACGCATAAATTGTGCTAATATTAACCAGCTATGAATAAATCTGAGTAGAAAGGGAATCTTAACTCAGTCATTCAAAAGAAATAGAGGTCCTTCAACAATCAAGAATTTGAAATAGAAGTACTGTGAAAGCTGAAGAAAACCCTTAATCGGCAGAAAGAATTTTACATGAAAACAATAAATGTCTACTTAAAAGGGAAAAGTTCTCTTTTCCTTTAGATTTCTGTCACAACATGAGTAAACTTTGTTTTCTCAAAACAAATATTTAAACTCGGAAAATGTTGTAAATAATCCCCAGTCGTTTGATAAGTTCTTATATCTCTTCAAGGAAAATATTACAGTTATCTTCACGCAGAGATTTACTTATGTTGTGATCAGAGTTATTGATTAAACCATAACACATTTGAATAGATCGAAAATAATTCAACTGAAATTAAATTGACTTGTAAATGATTTAACTAAAAGAAAATTGATTGTAAATGATTTAACTAGAAATAGCTCATAACCCGATCTCAACTTGTGAAAATGTAAGGCAACGCTTGTATCAAAAGAACAATTGTGTAATGCTCAGAAAGGAAGACTAAGAAAATTTTGTAAATGAGATTGACCAAACACACTTACCTACCACAAGCCCTCAGATTTGAGATGCACACGCGTTTTCAAAAAGACTCAATTACTCTATGATTTAATTAATTGAAATAAACACTCTTCTACTCAAACCAATATGATAAGATATAGCACACATACGAGACAGAGAAAGAACGAGTGGGGTTGGCTGGGCCCTAGCCAATCAACTCGTTTCCCTTTACGAAAACTTGAAGATACACTACACGAATGATCATCACATAAGATAATAACCCAAAATAGATCGAACTGGAATTTCTCCTTATATTATTAAAGTTTGCTGCAAATATACATAAAAAATTCATAGTTCCAGCCCAGAGACATGCGATACAAAACAAAGTCTACAGAGTAGAAAAAATTCCTCAAATTATCACTCCCTAGTTCTAGCCTAAAAAACCTATTTATATACAGACGTTTGACTCTTAGCTGCAACAGAAACTTAATTAGGAATGTGCTAGTCAAAACCCGACCTCCTCTTTTCATGGTTTCCTCAATGCTTCGAGCTTATTTTAGAGTATAGATCTGATCCTTGGCAAGGAATGTGCGTCATTTTCTCAATAGATACAATATTTTTGGTGGTGAGCAAGGTAAATTTTCCAGCTGTCTTCAAGTATAGGAATGGGCAGATGATACAAGAACCTGTCAATCTTGAACCAACCAACTTTTACTTTGATTAATGACTTTTACTTCATCATGCCTTTAAAGAAATGGAAAATAAATAACTTACAAAGAAACATAAACTTATTTAACCTTTTAAATACCAATTAAGCCTATATAACCCATATTGCCAAAGTCATGAAGAGTCCAAGAATACGTGTAAAAGATTGAGTTCCAATTGTGAAACAGAGGGTTGAAAGGGTAGGATTAGGACAAGTTTAGGGTAAAAATGAGTACAATTATGGAGACCAACATCCCCCCAACCTCATCTTGTTGTGTTTCCTCACACAACTTACTGACCTTCTGCAAAAAAGAAAAATTTGAAATCTTCCTTCAGTTCTAGATTTGAATTTTGATTCTTGGCCTTCCCACTCTCAATTTTCTTCTACGGGATTTCATTAAATGTTTCACTTCTTTCCTCGGGAAAATTCTACATTTGGATGCATCAAACTTCCATACCTTTACTTTTTAATTCCTTTTCTGCACTTCCTTTATCAGTTCTACATTCCTATTCTTCATCATCATATTTTTATCCATCACACAACGATTTAACATTTCAAGTTCATATATTTGTTGCTTTAACTATTCAACTTGACTTTGGACATAAAAAACAAAGTCTCCTTCTTCGGCTTCCTCTCGTGCTAGCATATTTTCAGAAATTGACTCATAAAAGGTATCAATATCATCAAAACCATTTTCACAACCTTGTGTTTCAAAATTTTAAGGAAAAACATCCTCATTCCTTTCCATTGTTGAGTCTTTTACTGTCTCCAAGCTTACCGTTTTCTTCTTGAATTTTTAAAGAAAGTATGACAGGGGAATATCATCTTCTTCATCCACACATCCTACACTGAAAACTGAATGATATTGACCTACAATATCTACCAAAAGAGAGAGACTATTATGTACTGGTGAATTCCCTAGAGGATTTCCTATAGGAGAATACCTGGAGGGAACTTGTTCTCTTGAATCATCAATTTCTATTGGAGTGGTCACTATAGCAAGGTCTCCTCCCAAAGAATCATATCGTCTTTTCAACGAGCCTCTGGTCAATATTCTCGAAGGACTAGGGTTCTCATCTTTCTGCTCCTTGTTTTGCTCCTTTTTAGCTGTCAACCTCTCAAGTTGATACTTTTTAATTTTCTTCTTTTCACTTTTTCCAGTCTTCGAGATTGGTAATTTCTTCTTTCGGTCAGACTTAGACTTGGTAGCTCTACTACTTCCTTTTTGAGATTGTTTCACAATATCTCCCTCCTAGAATGTTTTCAATAATTATTCCCACATAGTGCCCTTCTCCACTAACTCTTTCTTAACTAAGATTTTTATTAAGCCATAATGACATAAATTGAGATCTACTTGATTCCCTTGACCCTTCTCCACACTTCTAGAAATTTTCTCCAAATTTTTCAATGAAAAATGAGGAAAATTGATTAGTTTATTTGATTCGAAGTGAAGCAAAAGGTGAATGTGGTAGAGGTAAGTCAAAGAGTACCTCTATTCAAAGGTGAGGAACTTCTACAAAACATATAGCAAGTGTTTCCACTTCTCCATCATGGCATTCCTTTGCAACCCAACCTTACAGTCTATAACATGGTTTCCTTAAATTAGAAATTGGTGCCATACTCCTTTTTCAACCTCCTCTTTCTTAAACAACTTCTCAGCTGTGGATGATAACTCCGTGGCTTGGGAGATGGAATGCTTACTGAATTGGAATTACATAGAGACGATCTTTGTTGTCTTTCGATTGAAAGTGCACACAAATTCTAGAGTGACAACAAAATCAAACCCATAAAACTTTAGTATGAAAGGAAGGAATCTCGTCTCGTACAACAAATGTAAACTAGCCTCATATTCAATTGTTCGCTTCAACTCCTTCATGGACCAAGGCTCGATACGAACCAGTGCCATAACACTTCGAGGGTTACATTAACTCTTTCCTCTACAAATTTTGAAGACTACTAAACAAACAAATTTTAGGGGTATGGCTCAGAAGGTTTTGAATTTACCAATTTGTGAATTGCATATACAACATATTTTCCAATTATGTCGGTAATCCAAATGGTCGTACCTTATGAAAATTTGATTTGGAAAGGCTGCAGATATGTGTATCATTTTGAGGTGAGTGGATTAATAATGATAGATAAAGGCAACGGTTTATAGGAAGTTAAAAAAAAAGGACGCAAGGTTCTGTATGATAACGACCTAATCATCAAAAATTAACAAATCTCAGAAGGTTGGTACTTTGTAAGGAAGGCTTTCACACAAGTCTTATTTTCATCATGACTCTGATTGGGGTATATATTAGTGCTCAAATAAAAATAAGGTTAGACAAGTCTATAATGTTCTTGCACTTAAAATGTCATTTGTGTAAGTAACGATAAAAATAACAGTATAATCAAAGGTACAATATACAATCTTAAAATAATTGCATTTCAAACTTAGATTTGGTGTATTAAAATTAATGAATTGGTAGGGTTCATGTACTTAGACAAAATTGCTATTCCTAAACCTGCCTTTCCTATATTGAAACTCATATTCCTGCACCAAGATAATATTGTAGTTCCTATACTGAAAAAGGGTTTTTACAAATATTCTGAGTAATATACAAGCTGGACTCTAATTTTTTTTGCAGAATTCAAAGGATTCTCTTTTGCTAGTTTCTGGTGCGATTGTGCTTTTTCGATCTGATTAATAAATTCTTTGATGGCCCATTATATCCTGCTATAAATTCATGAGGGACGAAATAAGTGGGATAGGGGTAAATAATTTTTAGAAAGGGAAGGATATTATCACGGGCACTTAAGAATGAGACCAATCCACTAGGGGGACATTAGAAAAAGGGATAGGATAAAAATTCTTCAGGGAAATAGAGGGAAGAACGAAAATGGGATGGGGAAAATTTTTGAAGAAAACGAGGGAAAAGTTTTGATAGGACAAAGGAAGAATTTAGAGGAAAATTACAAAAAAGGAAAAGGAAGGAAGGTAGAATTATCACCTCAAATTTTTCTTCCAAGTAGTGGTGAAAATAACTGCAAGGGAATTGTGTGTTACTTACAAAAAATCTGTCACGTCAACTGTTATGAACTTGGATAAGGGCTTGATCCTACTAATCATCCTACTACACCAAAACTTTTATGAAGACCTGCTTATTTTCAGTGACAATCATCATTTATAATAATCAAGAAACATTCCCCTTTAATTAGAGATTGATCTACCCACCAAAATGTTGGTTTTCAAGCAGATCCTTCCATGATCATGTCAACAATATAATTTTCACAATCATAGGTAAAGAATTCTTTTCAATTTGTTAATTTTCTTGTTTTTTTTTTAATTGGAAAAGAGATGATCAGATTCAAAGTAGGTTGGAATCACCACCTACCATCATTAACTCCGTCTACTTCTGTAATTGTTGCAGAAAATCTTCCTTCACGAGCGCATGAAAATATGCCTTAAGTCTATGCCCATTCACAAGAAAAAATAATTCATCTCCATCAATAGTTTTGATCTCTAGTGCCCCATTCTCGAAAACTTTAATTAATTCATACGGTTCCATTCAATGTGTACAAAATTTCCCTTTGACATGTTTAAATTTAGAGTCATAAAGGAGTACATAATCACCTATTTGGAATTGCCTTTTCTTGATCATCGTTTCATGCCATTTCCTTCTTTGTTTTCGTATTAACACATTTTGTTGAAAAAAATCCCTTCTAAATTCATCAAACTCATTCAACTACAATAGAGGCTATTGTTGTGCTTTCGAGTGATCTAGTCCCAATTGGACTACAGTTCTGAAAGTTTTTAGCTAGAATCTAATCGGTAACATGGATTTTTTCCATATACCAGCTCATAAGGTGTGTGACCCATGCCATTCCTCTAGGGATTTATGTAGGCCCATAGTGCTTCAAGTAATCTATTGGCCCAATCCTTCTTGTCAAGATTTATTATTTTGGTAAGGATTGATTTGATCAATTTATTTGTAGATTCTACCCGGACATTTTCTTGTAGCTGATATGGTGTTTATCTCTTGTGTCTAATTTTATATTGATCCATAATACCTTTAACCAAATTAGAAATAAATTGTGGTCCATTGTTAGTAACAATTTATATAGGAACACAAAATATAGTAAAAATATCATTAAATAAAAAATCAACAAAACAATTTTTGGTAGCAAAAGAAACAACTCTAGCCTCTACCCATTTAGTTACAAAATCTGTATAAACCAAGATATGTCTTTTGTTTAATGATGTTGGATTTATAGGTCCTACAAAATCAATGGCCCATTTTTCAAAGGGTTCAATCATAACTTGAGGTCACAAAGGCATTTCATTGGCTTGGCAAGATTTTCCCATTCGCTGACAACTATCACAATGTTTGACATATTGTTTGGCATCCTTAAACAAAGAAGGAAAAGAAATATCCAACTCATAAAATTTTATATGCAGTTCTCCTATCAGCAAAATGCCCCCCACAAGGCTCATCATGGGAAGATTTCAATACTTAAAGTACTTCTTCTCTCACACATCTATGGATAATACGGTCGAGTCCTCTGTAAAAGAGATCTCCTTGGATCCAGGAATATTAAGAAATTTTTTGAGTAATATTCCGCCTCTCTAAATTGGATAAGTGAGGTGGTGATTTTCCTGTCACTAAATAGTTAGCTATATCAGTGAAACATGGGGATCTCGTTGATACCGCAAAAAGATGCTCGCTAGGAAAATAATCATCTACAAGAATTGTTTCACCAGGATTATTTAATCTCGAAAGATAATCAGCTACAACATTATATTTTCCTGGTCTATCAATAATAGTACTATTAAATCCTGTAATAAAAGTAACCACCAAGTCACTCTACCACTAGTCAAAGATTTATTCATCAAATATCTTATGGTGGAATGATCTATATGTACAAATACTTCATAACCTGTAATATAGCGTCTGAATTTATTAATAGAAAATATCAGAACTAAGAACTCTTTCTTAGTTACTGTATAATTCAATTCAAGAGATGACATGTTTTTACTAATGAAGTAAATAACATAGGATTGTTGATTCTCTTTCTATCTTAAGGCTGCACCAATAGAAGTATCTAAGGCATCCGAAGAAATATGAAATGGGAGGGACCAATTAGGCCCTGCAGAAATAGTGCCTGTACTAGTTTTTCCTTCAGTGCCTCAAAATCCTGTTGGCAAGCCGTAGTCTAAGATAACTCACTATCCCTATCTAAGAATTGAAAAGTGAGGTAGCTATACTAGAAAAATGCTCAATGAATCGTTGGTAATAGCCCACATGTCCCAAGAATCATGTCACTTATCTTTTTTGTTTTTGGTTCAGGAAGACATAAAATAACTTCTACTTTGGTTGGGTCTACCTGGATACCTTTGTCAAAAATAACATGGCCAAGAACCACCCCCGCTTTGCACATCAATATGCAATTTTTATCACTCAAAGTGAGGTGAGCTTCTTGGCAATGAAAAAGAACTTTCTCTAAATTTTTGAGGGCTTCTTGGAATGAATCACCAAATACTAAAAAACATCCATATCAATTTCTACACACTCAAGATGAGCAAAAATAGCCAAAACTTCCCTTTGAAAGGTAGTTGGCACATTGCAAAACCCAAAGGGAAGCACTTGATAGGCAAATGTCCTCCAAGGACATGTGAAGGTAGTCTTATCTTGATCCTCGGGTGTGATTTGTATTTGATTATAACCACTAAAGCCATTTAAAATTGAAAGGTACTTTTTACCAACAAGGGTATCTAGCACTTGACCAATAAAGAGAAGGGGAAAATAGTCCTTGAGAGTGGATTTATTTAATTATCTGTAATCGATGAAAATATGCTATATCCCATATTTCTTCGGGACTATCACCAATGGGGATACCCATTGGATGTTAGATATAGGATAAATCAAATTAGAATCTAAGAGATTTTGTAATTTTTCTTTCACAACTTCTTTTAGTGTAGGGTTCATATGCCTTTGGGGTTGTCGAACAGGTTGGGCTCCCTCCTAAATATAAATATGATGAGTGCAAGTCTAAGGAGGTATGCATTTCATGTCCTCATAACTCCATGCAAACAAACCAAGATGGTCTCACAGCAAACTCACAAGATGATGTTGTTGGGATGAATCTAGATCTGAAATAATGTGTAAGGATTTGTCTAGACTAATCTCAACTAGAGTGGTTTTGGGTTCAAGAGTATAGGTAGGTGCTGCTAGAGTTTATGATGAAGAAGGTTGATAATTGTAACTTTCTTGAAAATCTAGACTAAAGATCTGATGAAGTGAATCAAAATTTGGCATTATGTCTAGATTATTCAAGAAGTCTCGTATCTCACCCTCCTAGGTTGACTCAGTGTGATGGTGAATCAAAGAAACAGATCGAGTCTCCTCATCACTATTATCATAGTCTAGCCATAAGGTATCTCGAAGCTCCTAGATAGATCTAGTAGGTGGATACAAGGTGACTTTCTTCCTAGCCTCTCCATGGGAAATATACATATCACCAGAGTGGCACCCAATATAAGCATTTGCCATGGCAAGCGATGGTCATCCCAAAATCAAGGCATGCCCTCCAACAAGATTTTTTGAATGAAACATAATAAAATTTGTGGGGTATTCCCAAGAATCAATTGAAACAACCACATCATCCAACACACCTTTTGGTTTGATTTTAGATCTGTCTACAAGTTCAAGCACAGTAGGGGTAGGACAAATATGAACCAACCCAAGTTGATCCATGGTTTTCCTAGTCATAACATTAATCACTGCCCCTAGGTCTCTTAACACATTGGTGACAAGGATATCACCTATCTGAATAGAAACAACCAAGTTTCCAAGATTTGTATACTTTTCCATTTGCACGCATCCTATCATCAAATTGGTTGCTTTTCCAATGAACTAAATTGTTTGAGGTTCTACTCTTTTCCTTCCTGGCTTCTTAAGACAGAGTTCCTTAATGATTTTTGTATAGATGTGGATCTCTTTAATAGCCTAAAGCAAAGGGAACTTTATACAAATATTCCTAAGCTCGGGAGTCAGACTAGACTCGGGAGTGAGTTAATTCTTCTCCACAACTAGCCCCTCCAGTTAGGGAGGCTAGTTTGAAGGAGATGGTAAAGGCTTTGAATGTGTGGGAATGGGTCGAATGGTGACAAATGGTTAGGATTTCCATCTTCACTTTTCTCCTCGATAATCACCATAGGTTGTTTTTGTTTTTTTGGTTTTACTACCCTTCACGATCTCAATTGAAGGTCATTGACCCCAATTGGCATGGCCTGATAAATGGCATAAGAGAGAGGTCAAATGCAATGGATCAATTGTACTACCTTATTATTGGGGTTTGTTACCAGTTGAGTAGGCAGATAGGGTGGTCGAAAGGGTGGTGGTAAAGGCAATGGTTGCATAGGTTGACTCTGTTGAGGTAAAGTTGGTAATGATGGTTGTGACATTGGATAAGGTGCATATGTAGTAGGATATGATTGCATGGGTGCAGGATAGGAATAATGAGGATGGGATGATCCCCTCCATCCTTGTTTCCAAGGTTGAGGAGGTTGTCCATATTGAAAGTGATTCCCATGCTACCAAGGTTGAGAGTGATTTGCATTATGATAGGAATATGATGGTGCATTATAACCAAAAAAATGTGGTGCATGTTCAGGAATCATACTTGTACCTACCTGAGGCCAAGCTTTCCATGCTCCCATAACATGCAATGGCTCAGGTTCAGATTTCTCTCCTTCAAATGTTTCTTTCAGTCCTGGTATAGAAGGGCATTCCTCGGTAGGATGTTTTCCTATACAAATCACACATTTATTAGCACTTTTAACATCGGTAGGACATTCTCTTAAAAGATGATTTTTCCTACACTTTGGACAATAAATAGACAACGACTCTTGTTCCTCTACCAATTTTTGTTGAAATTTCAAAGAGTCTATTTGTTTACTAACAGTATTCATAATTTCAATTTTCATATTGTCCATTTTATTTTCCAAACCAATGATCATAGCATCTGTAGATCCAAGTTTATTATTTCTACTTCGAACTCCTCTACTAGATCTAGATTGATTCCATGAGAGCTTCCTGCACAAGTCACAAATCTGATCAAAAGTTTTTTGAGAAATATCCCCTTGTCCTAATAAATTCAAATTATTTCTAGCATCATCGGTAAGCCCACATAAGAACAAGGTTCTAATAGTACTTGGATCAAATTTATGTTTTGACCTTTGGAGGATATATAGAAACCTTTCTAGCTAATATTCCAGTATCTCATCACCTTGCACAATAGTGAAAATCTCAGCTTGCATTTCTCTAGTTTTACAATATTCCTGATATTTGGTCAAAAAAACTCTCTTCATATGTTCGCAAGAAGATATAGTATTACCTCCTAATCCCATGAACCAATGTAGGGTTGAATCCTTGAGAGTTGCAAGAAATAGTTTTAACTTCTGGGCATCTGTAGAGTAATCATAGCTTCTACATAATATATAAAATTCAAATAAGAACGAATCTGGATCCTCATGTACCTTACCATGAAAATGAGGAAGATTTGATGGTGGAATGTTCTTCATTTGTACAATTTCTTTTGGATCCATGATTGGAAACCCAAAGGTGGATTGTTCCTCATTTAACTAATTCTCACCAGTCCCCTCAACATGGTCCTCATGATCTGCCATTCTTGTGCCTCCGATAAAACCAATCTTAACATAATGAGAAGGTTGACTATGGATTAAGTTAGTATTTTGAATTCCAATAGTTTCCTTCTTTCCCTTTATTGGTTGTGTCACCCCCGAACTACTGTTTCTAGAGTCCACGTGGACAGTTCCTACGTGATGATTCTATGTTTGTTTGGACTTTCTGCCTACAAAAGAAGGCCCTATATGAGAAAAAATTCCAAATTCATTAGTATTTCTTCGGCCATTATTGGGATTCGGACTCCTACTTTTTTAGTCATACATTTTCGAACCAATCAACTAGAAAAGAATAACCAAATGAAAATGTTGGGAACGGGATCCCCCAAGGACAATTTTGGGGCTCAAGTGCACTGTCGAGGTTGTGGTCACATAGGTCGACTTAGGAGGTCTCTGCGCTAAGATCTCCGCACCCATAGAGTGACTCGAGTACAAGTAATGATGTTTGTGTTGGGGGCCTGTTGGGAACGGGACCCCCCAAGGACAGTTTTGGGGCTAAAAGCCCATGTTTTGGGTCAATTCTGTAATAAAGTGTAAAGTATCAGCATTTTGTGGTTGCGGAGCGCGAAGGTGTCATAATTCATAAAGCGTTGTCTATCCTTACTTTGTAAAGTGTAAAGTCAGTTGTAAATATCCACCCATGGTCTGTGGACCATGGACTTGTATAAAAAGAGCTAAGTAAGTAAGCTCTACGTAGTCTTAAGTTCTTGGGAAGAGAAGACAAGTATTGGAGTCTTGGTAGAGAGGTATAAGTTTCGGGTCTTAGAGTAGGTAGAGGCTCTATAGCTAAGTGCGTAGAGGCCTAGGGTAGAAGTCCATAGTTGAGTGCGCGGACCCCTGCAGCTGTGTGTGCAAGGTAGATAGAATCTATAATAATCTGGAGATACCAATAAAGAGAAGTATTCTACAAATTCTGTGTCTTTATTTCCTGTTAATGCATCTTGTTATATTGTGTATGGATTTCATTTACAATGTTTATGTGATGCATGAATGCATGTAATTATGTTGGTTAATTGAACGCGAGTGAGAATCTTAGTTTACGTGGTGCTAACTATGATTGTTTAGTAAGATAAGTAAAAAACTTAAGATAACTTGGGAACCTGTACAATACATTGTCATAGTAACATGAAATTACCTGGACATGGGTTAGGGTTGCGCGAAGGTCAATTGTACTCCTTCATGGAGGTAATGAAGGGTATAATAAAGGGTTAGACTGACAGAGCCCTAGAACTTAATGACTTGCATGAAATCAGAAACTAAGGGTATAAACTGACATCACGACCATCTCAGGGTGTGAAAACGTGGTTCTAGCATCCCCCCATACTGCTTCAGGTGAGACTATGGTCCGTGCTCGGCTGGATGATGCTGAAAGGACCAGTAGTGTAGGGATTTGTTTGGCTAACTAATTTTGAAATAGGGTTAGACCCCATGCAGCCAACAAATGGTTCCGTTGCTAGGACCGGAATTTGCGTAAGCGATGTGTGATGTCATATCATTGGAATCCAACTAAGAAAGAGAGCGAAGATTGGTTGGACAGGAAGATCCATGAATTTGTAGCACAAGAGAATAGATATCCGCGGCTAACAAATGAACAGTGGATGGACAGGTACCTGTATATAGAAATTCATGAGATTTTTTTTTGTTCCTTTCTGGTTGAACTATACGAGTGGATCATGAAGCTAGAAGATAGCCAAGGAAGGTGGAGACTTAATGGTCCTATTGTCTAGACCCTAGAGTTAGTACATAGACTGGAAGCCTCTGAGGATAAGATCCCCCATGCTATCAATCATTGGCTCAATCACAACATAAGAGGATTTGTGACTGAATTCGTGATCGATACCTCAGTTAGTTACAATGAGGTGGAGCTACACTTTTTCAAAGGTCCGCGAGGTAAGTACTTGAAGTCTTTGAATACTTGGATTAAGATTTTATTGTGTGAAAAGTGGGTTATGTAGCTACCTTGATGTTTGGAGCTACGTGAAGCAAAAATACTTATAGGAACGAAGGAAAAAAGGTCCTGAATATAGTCCATTGATTTCACCTCCATTAGGTAATGAAGAGGGAGTAGCGTAGGCTTCTCCTTGAAGTGTAATTCAGTTGATAAGACAAGGATTCCTGCGACTGCCACCTCCACCCACACCACCTCCAACTTCACCAACATCACCTGTGACTTCACCCATACCACAACCACGTTCACCACAGTTGAGTATGGAAAATTCAGTGAAGCTTCCTTTGTTTAAAGGTTTTGGAAATGAGGGACCAGACTAATTTTGGTTCATTGTGAAAGCTGTATCGGAAGCTCAGGGTGTCACAGATGATCACATGAAGAAGGAAACACTGGTTAGTGCTCTGCAAGATCACGCACTAACTTGGTACATTAAGTACTCTAATGATAACCCAAATGTTGGAGTGGCAGATATCCAAACCGCTCTGAATAGAGAATGTAGTAGGCCTAAATTCGAGGCACAATCAATTGTGGGGTTTAAGGAAATCACGATGAAACTAGGTGAGACGCCTTGGGAATTGGATCAGAGGTTGAAGTGTAAAATCTGTGAAGCTAATATGAATTTAATAGATGGAAAACACCGCTAGTGGTTCTTGGCTTCGCTCCTGCCACACCTAAGGGTTGCGTTGTCACAACAGAAGATTACAACTTAGGTAGAGGACTTGGAGATTGAAATGAGACTGCATGAAACACCAATGCAAGATCCGAATCTGGGGGTTCAGTAGATCCATGCGCAGTTGCAAACTCTTTGCCTTGAAATGCAAATTTTGAAGCAGGACAGAACAATTCTACCAGAGGTGCACGAAGAGGTATGGTGCCTGAAATGTAAGGGTCAAAGGCATGACAAAGACCATTGCCCAGTCTTTGCAAACTATATTGCAGGAGGGGGACCAATTCCTTTGAGGTTGGAGGCCCAGGCAGGACCAAGCGTGGGGCCTGCATTATGGTGCACTATATGTTAGGTAGTAGGAAAACATACGACGGATAATTGTCATTTGTTGTAGAAGTTTGTACAAACACCACAAAAACTATTCTACAACTTTTGTAGGTTGGTAGGGCATGATGAGCACAACTAAAAAAGTTATGAATTGATGATGGAAAAAATACCTACCTATAGGGTTCAGGAAGAAATGCAACCCCCTTACCAAAGCATAAGGATGGTGCGAACAGGCTTTTAGGGGCGCGGAGGAGGCCAAGGCGGAGGAGGACCTGGCAGAGGTTGGGGATAGCTAATCTGCTACAACTGTGGAGGACCAGGACACTATGCCTGTGATTGTACTAACCCAACACATCTGTCATGAAAATATTGCACTCTGTTTGACCATGAAACAGAGGACTGCGCTATGCTGATAGCAAGGATACACAACAAAGGGGCACTACCACCTCATCCGACTTAGAACCTGGACATGATGAGGTCTCAACCTCGCGAAGAGGATCCAAATGTGAATAGAGTGCTCCAAAGTGGAATTTCAATAGGGGATGATAAGGGAAGACAACTCGAAGACAGCCCATGGGTTCGCAAAGCTTTGGTGAAGGAGGCTGAGTTTTACTTAGAGCGCACACGTGAAATGTTCATGGAAGAAAAGAAGAGCTTCGCTGAGACCTCCACCTCAGGGAGCAAGGATAAGCTTGATGAGGAGGTAGACCCTTCTATGCTTATGACCTTTGTAGAAACCTACATGAAACTGCTACAAGATAGCAAGGTTGTGAAGGGGTTACAGGAGCTTATAAATAGATGCGTTAGAAACACTTCAGGTGAACCACGCGTTGTACAAAAGTGTTTTAAGCATAAAGCAAGGACAGGACGAGAGATGAGACTGACCACACAGATAGGAGAATATGAAATGGATTAGGTTATTATGGATCTGGGTTTAGATGCGAACGTGTTACCAAAGCATACATGGGAAGATGGGAAGACCCGCGCTACAGTGGTATCCAATTCAGCTAAAGATGGAAAATTAGCAGAAGATCATCCCCATGGGGCAGTTGCAAGGGGTGACTATAGATATTGAAGGCATGAGTGCATTGGCTGACTTTGAAGTAATATAAATTGTAGATGATAGCAACCCCTACCCTGTGCTCCTTGGCATCAATTGGTCTACTGACATGAATGGGGTAATCAACCTAAATAAGTGGAAGATGATATTTGAAAAGAAATCACTCTGTGTAATAGTACCCCTAGATCTTACTGAAGGATCGTGCTATAATAAACTAGTTAGTGTTGGAAATAATACTGAGAGGGGAGGTGGATCAGTATTAACAATTTAACAATATTTCATTTCCATAAACAGATTTATATACACTACTTCTGTTAATGAAACTCGTCTATATACGCAACTGTGTTTAGAGCAACCAGCGTATACCTTGCAAACTTATAATTTAGTTAGTTGAACTTTAATCTATGTATCAGAACCATATAACCAGTAATAAGATGCAGTAAATAGAACAAGAAATCACACACATGAACACAAGATATAAGGTGGAAATCCAATGTGGGTGAAAACCACCTGCTGCAATTGTCTCTATATTTCTTTAATAAGAAACTTCTTTTTACAAAATTTGTACTAGTGCAGCCTTATACCAGTATGCAGGCTTCTACCTGCAGAAGGCTACAACCTTCTCTCGTTCTCTAGCTTTTCCTGGAAGGGAGCTACAACCCCATTAGCTCTTGTACTAGTTGATGTGTTTACTAGTACATAGGTGTTGAACTACAGAAGGCTACAACCTTCTCTTTTCTTCCAGGGACCATGTTTCATAAATTTTTAGACTGAATACATCAATAACATCAATCAAACATCAAATATATCTGCATCAACTAATCTCCTTTGCACCAACCATAACTGAATCAAACTATCACTTTTCTGAATGTTGTAACTAGAACATAGTAATAGTAACCAAAACCCAAGCCAGAACCCAAAACACTGCAACAACAAATAGAAGTAAATAAAACATATTTTATGAGGTGTATACTACTTCAATGTGTCAAACCTGCATGCATATGCACTTTCCTCAAGACAAACCTGCGTATACGCTATTTTGAAATACCGAACCAGTGTGTATACACGCCCTTGCTGTAATGAACCTGCGTACAGATCTGTAAAAGATGATTTAACCTTCACAACTATTCAGACATCAGTTATACCCAGATCATCAAATTTACAGATTACGACATGCGCCAATTATTGAGATAAAAGGTCAAAACCACATAAAGATACTTCTCTTCAAGCCTTAATATCTTGACCCATCAATAGAACTTATCCTTCTTCAAGCGTTCAGGTTCTTCCTTGATTTAGATCTAGCTATGCACCATAACCAAATGACCAGTATTCTAGATCTTTCTCTTCATTAGATATTCAATACTTGAGTGCCTTTGCCTAATGATCTCCTCCTTTTATAGTCTTAGGCGTTACTCAATACCATGATCCAAAACCACTTAGAATCAATACCTTGGACCAAATACCTGGGGTCAACACTTCGGAAAAGATACCTTGGACCAATACCATGGGACAAAATACCAAGGACCAAATACCACATATCAAAACCAAGTTTTCCAACATTTACGCGCTTTTCCTTGAGTGAAAGTGCGTGTATACGTATATGTGACTTTTGGTCTGCGAACCCACGTGTAAACGCGGTTTGGTCAAGGGGAACTTGCGTATACCTCCTTTTCCTTCATTCTATGATCTTGAACTGTGATCTATCATCTAAGTGAGTTTCCATCAAGGACAACACCTGTGTCATAGCGCCAAGCATATGTCATAATGCAAAAAATCTCCCCCTTTGGACTTGATGGCAACCCCAAGTCATTCTCCCCCTTTATCATCAAGGGCAAAGGGTTATGATCCCCTTGAGTACATGCTGAATTCTTTGATATGCTGAAGTGTGCATGCCCCCCCTGACTGTAAGCAAGGTCTACAAAAAGATGTTCTACAAGAAGAGCATGACTGTATACATGATAAATGACCTTCCTATCACCAAAGACTCATACATACATCCATCTCCCAACCAAGTGGGGATATACCAAGATTGTCTCATCCACCCAACCAAGTGGGTATATACCAAAAGTTTATGCATGATAAAACATGAACATTACATCATCCATCCTAGGCATAGTGGGGAAACAAAATAGGTCGTTACATGACCTTGATAGTAACAGATATACATGACATAGAGACAAAATATCTAAAACAAGAATATGATAGTCATTAGCAACTATCATCGGTAGCATCTGTCAATCACCATCCAGACCAACAACCATGATCTCCCTCTGCACCTATTCCTCCTGAATAAAAAACAACTGTGAAGTTGTACCAAGATCTTCTAAGATAATGCGAACAATGCATTATTAGAAGTATATGCTCCCGCTGAACGTGTGCGAGATGATCACTGTTAGACCCATATCAAACTCTTTTCATCCTAAGTCTGGCCCATTGATATTCTTCAAACCAACATATACACAGCTCTATCCACAACAACTAGCATATGTATGCAGATACGCTTCATGAAACTTGCGTACAACCATTGTTCTCTGAAACAGATAAGTGTCAATAGCAAGATGATGCATCAAATACTCCCATCTTCTATCTAAGGTATTCAAATGTTTCTCTGGGTAGTGGTTTGGTGAATATATCAGCAACCTATTCCTTGGAGGGAACATACTCCAATTTGACCTTTTATTCAAGCACTTGTTCCCAGAGAAAATGATATTTGATAGGTATGTGCTTGGTCTTGGAATGGATGAATGGATTCTTTGAAATACTGATTGCACTTGTATTATCACATAGAATGGAGATGGGTGGAGTACATGTGATCTGAATGTATTGCAATTTTTTCATCATCAAAAGGAGTTATGTTCAACAAGATGTAGCAGCCACATATTCTGCTTCAGCTGTAGATAATGCAATTGAACTTTGTTTCTTGCTGAACCAAGACACTAATCTGGAACCCATATAGAATCCACCACCACTAGTGCTTTTTCTATCATCCATGCTTCCTGCCTAATCTGCATCTGTATATGCATGAAGTGTAAGATCTGTATCTCTAGGATACCATAAACCAAAGTTTTGTGTTCCTTGAAGATATTTGAAAATCCTTTTGACTGCCTGAAGGTGTGCTTCCTTTGGATTTTCTTGGAATCTTCCAACTATTCCCACTGCATGCATGATGTTTGGTCGGGTACCTATTAGATAGAGCAGACTACCAATCATGGATCTATAGGTTGGTTGATGTACTGTTGTTGATTCATCATTTGCACCGAGGCTACATCCTGTTACCATAGGGGTACATATTGGTTTAGAATCTTCCATGCCATATTTCTTCAAGATCTGCTTGAGGTACTTGGTTTGTGATAGAAAAATACCATCTTTATTTTTTTGAACTTGTAAACCAAGAAAATATGTGATCTCACCAAGCAGGGAAATTTCAAATTCTTTCTGCATTACCAAAGAAAAGTTTTGACTCATGGCTTCTTCATTGCTACCAAAAATGATATCATCAACATACACAACAAGTATTAGCAATTTATCACTATCAATTTTTACATATAGATTGCTATCAGCTGATCCTTTTGAAAAACCTTGTTGATGAAGGTATTTGTCAAGACGATAATACCAGGCCCTTGGAGCTTGTTTTGAACCATAGAGAGCCTTTCTGAGTCTGTATACAAGTTTTGGATCATTTCCAAGGATGAATCCGTCTGGTTGCTCAATATATACTTCTTCTTCTAGGTCTCCATCAAGAAAGGAAGATTTCACATCCATTTGATATACTTTGAACTTCTGAAAGCTAGAAAGAGCAAGGAACATTATTATGGATTCAAGTCTAGCAACAGGTGCAAAAGTTTCTTCAAAGTCTATACCTTCTTGTTGAGCATACCCTTTACAAACAATTCTGGCCTTGTTTCTAATAAATTCTCCATTTTCATTCAACTTGTTTTTGAATATCCATTTGCTTCCTATGACATTCTTATCATTAGGTCTAGGAACCAATTCCCAAGTATTGTTGTTTTCAATCTGATCAAGTTCTTCATTCATGGCCTTGACCCAACATTCATCTTTTCATGCTTCATTCACATTTTGTGGTTCGACGGAGGAAAGCAATGCTAGATAGCTTGAAGCTTCTGTAATAGTTCTTGTCTGCACACCTGCCTCTTTCTTCCCCAAAATTTGAGTCTCTAGATTATTATTCTAAACATACCTGGATGGAGTCTTTTCTTCTACCCTTATTTGTTCTTTTGGTGCCTCATTGGTTTCTTCTTTAGAATTAGTTTGATTTGATGTGGAAGGATAGTCCTCATCTTCTTCATAATCTTCGTTTTTACCTACTTTGTATTTTTTCTTGCTTGATCAACCACAACATCAATACTTTAAACAATTTTCCCAAGTCTTTTATTATAACACTTATATCCTTTAATTCGTGAAGAGTAACCAAGGAGAATGCCTTCATCTGCTTTAGGTTCAAACTTGCCAGGTTTTTCATCAGTCCTTTTGATGTAACATTTGCTTCCAAAAACTTCGAAGTATTTTACAGTAGGAGTCTTACCATACCAAAGTTCATGTGGAGTTTGAGTGTTGTTTACCCAAACATTTGTTTTGTTGAGAATAGTGACGGAAGAAAATGCAGCTTCACCCCAGAAGGTTGCAGGAGTTCCAGACTCATCTAGCATATCACGAGCCATTTTTTGAATAGTTCTGTTCATCCTTTATACCACTCCATTTTGTTGAGGAGTTCTTGTGGTAGAGAATTCCATTCTTATTCCATGTTCATCACAGAAGTCGAAGAATTCAGGTGAGGTAAATTCCCCTCCTCGATTAGACCTGAGGCATTTGATTTTGCGATCTATTTCATTTTCAACCAAGGCTTTAAAGGCTTTGAACTTTTCAAAAGCTTCGTCTTTATGCTTTAGAAGTCCTATACAACACATTTTGGAAAATTCGTCAATGAACAATATAAAGTATTCTTCTCCACGAGGTGACTTTTTCCTATGGACCACATAAATTAGTGTGAACAAGTTCAATAGGCTTACTAGCTATTCCTTCCTTCGCAAGGAAATGTGCTCTAGTTTGCTTACCAAATTGACATGATTTGCATATTGTATTTCTGGAATGTGGATATCTGGAAGATCATGAACCTCCTGGTATCTACATGTTTTTCTTATTTGAGGGAAGCTTAGATGCCCTAGTCTTCTGTGCCATAGCCAGTGTTCATCATTTTTGCTTAGATAGAACTGTTGTTGTCCTCCCTTGAGCATGTACACGTTTTTTGGAGTTCTTACAACTTTGATCACTGTTTCTTCTGTATCAAGCTCACGAACAACACATCCATTTGATCGAAATACTACTTCATTTCCTTGATCACACATTTGACTGACACTTAATAGGTTATGCTTAAGACCATCAACATACATAACGTTTCCAGCTTTAACCTTTTCTTTTAAGAGAATAGAGCCTTTACCTTTTATGACAGCAGGAGTGTCATTTCCGAAAGAGACCTTCTTTTCCTTTTCTAAGGCATTATATGACTGAAGTTTTTCTTTGTCACTTGTCATGTGTTTTGAGCATCCATTAACAATATACCACTGATTTTCTTGTCCTTCTACATACAAATCTATTCCACATCTTTCTATTTGTGGTTCCTTCTTTCTCCATGTTTTGGGACCCAATGAATATTTCTCCTTCTTAGATGTTTGTCAAAATTTACTCCTGCATTCATAATCTTCATGACCGAAGTTGTTACATATAGAGCATTCTATTTCATTTTCAAGAGTAGAAAAGTTATTGTAGGTCGTTTTCATGATCCTAGTCACATTCCATTGCTTTCATGCTTCTCTAGTCATGATGGTCTTGTAAGCAACACATTGAGCAGCTTTGTGTCCAAAGTTATGACATGAAAAACATTGGCCATTAAAGAAATTCCTGCGATTATCGAATCTACTAACCTGATGATTGTAGTTTCCATTGACATTCATTCTTGAAGCAAATTGAGACTGATTTACCCGTGGTTGGTTATAGCTTTTGTTCATCCTTGAAGTAGATTGAACCTGATTTACCTGGTGATCTGCTTTATGCCTTTGCTGACGATTGTCAACCTGTTCACTTCTTCTTGCCGCATCAAGATAGCTTTTGGAGGTTGATGGCTTCTGTGCTTGAGGTACTTCTTCAGTATATCCAAGACATGTCTTTATCAGAGGAGAACATTGCGCTTTGATAATTCCATCTAAAGTTTCTGATCCTTTCACAAATCTAAGATTGAGAGCCTTTTTTTTCTCAATGTCTTTTCTTAGACCCACAATTTCACATTCTAACTTTTCATTGTGTTTTTCCCTTTCAGCAAGTTGGAATGTCAGAGTATCTATACTCATACTCTTTTCTTCTAAACAAATTTTAAGTTTAGAAATTTCTTCATAGAGACCATCTTCATCTAAAGAATTCAAGAAATCATCATCTTCAAAAGCCATCAAAAGTCTATAATCATTACCATATTCATCTCCATCACTATTTGATAAACCATCGTTATCTTCATGCATTTAGTAGCTTTTCTTACATACATTTTTTTTCTATTCCGTTTTGTCGGTTCCTTACCTTTATCAAGCTTATCTTTATGAGGACATGTGGCTGCATAATGACTAACTCTTCCACAAGCAAAGCATTTGAAATGTATTTTACCACTGAATCTTCCAGAACCTCGTTGAAGGCTTTTGACAAAGTTTGCTTCTTCCTCTCCTTCTGAAATGTGTCCCGATTCATTGAGATCTTCTCTTCCTGAAGCCTTGAATGCTGCTTCTCCCATATCTGATGGAACTCCTTTTCTCATTTCAACAGCAGTTAGGATTCCGTGTAGCTGTGTCATAGTCATATTCTAAAGATCCTGCTTTTCTTCTATGGCAGAAACTTTTGATTCAAACTTAGAAGACAAGGATCTTAAAACCTTTTCAACTGAAGTAACTTATTTTATCTCTTCACCCACGTTTTTCATGCGATTAACAATATCATCTATATGTAGGAGGTAATGAGCTATACTTTCATCATTGTGCATTTTGAGAGTTTGTAGTTTTGCACGTTTTACCTGATTGTCTCCTTCATAGATTAGGATGATATTGTCCCATATTTCTTTGGCAGTTTTGAGCTGCATAACCTTGAAAAATTCTAATTGTGACATACTCCCCAATAGTGTATTGGTAGCCTTGGCATTTGTTTCATACTACTTTTTACCTTCCGTATCTGTAGGAATTGTTGATGGAAATGTATATCGTCCTTCCACGATTTCCCAAACATCTATTCCAAGAGAATGAAGATAGGTTGTGGTTCTTACCTTCCAATAGACAAAGTTGCTCCCATAAAAAATTGGTGGTCTAATGGATCCCTCTCTTTCGTAGCTGCCCATGATGATAGATCATCCTTCAAGTGATCAAGCTTCTTCTAAAGGTCCTGCTCTGATACCAATTGTTGGAAATAATACTGAGACGGGGGGTGAATCAGTATTAGCAATTTAAAAATGTTTCATTTCCATAAACAGATTTATATACTCTACTCCTGTTAATGAAACTTGCGTGTATACACAACTGTGTTTAGAGAAACCAACATATACCTTGCAAACTTATAATTTAGTTAGTTGATCTTTAATCTGTGTATTAGAACCGTATAACCAGTAATTAGATGCAGTAAACAGAACAAGCAATCACACACATGAACACAAGATATAAGGTGGAAACCCAATGTGGGTGAAAACCACCTGCTGCAATCGTCTCTATCTTTCTTTAATAAGAAAATTATTTTTACAAATTTTGTACTGGTGCAGCCTTATACCAGTACGTAGGCTTCTACCTGCAAAAGGCTACAACCTTCTCTCTTTCTCCAACTTTTCCTGGAAGGGAGCTACAACCCCCTTAGCTCTTGTACTAGCTGATGTGTTTACTAGTACGTAGGTGTTGACCTATAAAAGGCTACAACCTTCTCTTTGCTTCCAGGGAACATGTTTCATAAATTTTCAGACTGGATCCATCAATAACATCAATCAAACATCAAATATATCTGCATTAACCAATCTCCTGTGCACCAACCAAAACTGAATCAAACAATCACTTTTCTGAATGTTGTAACCAGAACGCAAGCTAGAACCTAGAACATTGCAACAACAAACCGAAGTGGATAAAACATGTGTTATGAGGTGTACTCTACTTCAATGTGTCGAGCCTACATGCATACGCACTTTCCTCAAGACAAACCTATGTATACGGTGTTTTGAAATTCCAAACCAGCGTGTATACGCGCCCTTGCTGTAATGAACCTGTGTACAGATCTGTAAAAGATGATTTAACCTTTACAACTATTCAGACATAAATTACACCCAGATCATCAGATTTACAGATTATGACATGCACCAATTATTCAGATAAAGGATCAAAACCACATAAAGATACTTCTCTTCAAGCCTTAAGATCTTGACCCATCAATAGAACTTATCCTTCTTCAAGCACTCAGGTCCTTCCCTGATTCAGATCCAGCTATGCACCATAACCCAATGACCAGTATTCTAGATCTTGCTCTTCATTAGATATTCAATACTTGAGTGCCTTTGCCTAATGATCTCCTCCTCCTTTTACAGTCTTAGGCCTTACTCAATACCATGGTCCAAAACCACTTAGAATCAATACCTTAGACAAAATACCTAGGGTCAACACTTCGAACAAGATACCTTGGACCAATACCATGTGACAAAATACCAAGGACCAAATACCACATACCAAAACCAAGTTTTCCAACATGTACGCGCTTTTCCTTGAGTGAAAGTGTGTGTATATGCATATGTGCCTTTTGGTCTGCGAACCCGCGTATAAACGCAGTTTGGTCAAGGGGAACCTCCGTATACCTCTTTTTCCTTCATTCTATGATCCTGAACTGTGATCTATCATCTAAGTGAGTTTCCATCAAGGACAACACCTGTGTCATAGCGCCAAGCTTGTGTCATAATGCCAACAGTCTATGATTATGAGAGCGATGATGATTTGGAATGTATACACAAGATAACAGTGCGAGACCAAGATTGGGTGAATACAACAACGTATGGACGAATTACATGGGATCACAAGAGTTCCTACATCTCAGACTCTAATGAGGAATTAGAGTGCTGCCAGAATTGGTTACATGAAGTAACCATGCTAAGCTATAACATGATGACTTGGTCACTGCACTGTGTGTCGTCTGACGTAACAAGTCTACCCATCTATGATGGCCTAAATGATGTAGATTTATTTTTGGATGAATTTGAGAGGGAGGTACCATAAAAGTAGCACTTCTAGGCTTTGGACTGGGCACTGTGTGCTACGCTTGCAAGATGGAGGGGTACACACAAGGGTAGCTTTGATGATTGGTACGAGTGTAGGAGGATGATGAGAACCCTCTTTGGGAAGCTGAAGGTATGAATGACAGACAAGTATGATGGGAAGGACGATCTGTGTGCACACTTGGCCAAATGGGCTCAGGCTTATGGAGCGAAGCCCCAATCAGAATGGGTGCACTTGTTCTTTCATACCTTGGATGTCATCCTGATGAATTGGTACTTGGAAACAAAGTTCCACAATGGTATAGGTGAATAGGATATTCTGCACGAAGGATTCATAATGACATTCAGCTTTCAATATGGGTTTGACTGCATTGACAAAGCACTACAAGAAGTGAAAGCAGCAATATTTAGGATACCGTAAGATCCTTTGGATATGATTCAACCTGATTGGACTACTCAGCTAAGCCACGCGCGAGAATTCTATAACATGATTGTTGAAGAAGAATATGAATATACGCAAAAGATTTACATCCTTGAAACAGAGGGTCACCACGAGGTTGATGGACCGTAGATTAAGAATCCTGATATAACCATGCCATTGAAAATGAAACAGGTAAATATTGGTACAGAGGTAGAGCCCAAATTCGTGAAGATTGGAGACTACTAGGATGACACGACGGTGGATAAGGTCAGTGAATTTCTCCGCGAATACCAAGATTTGTTTCCTACCAAGTTTGCAAGCTAAAATGGACAATAGGAGACCTGGGTGTTATGAAGATCATGTTAAAGGCTGGTGCAAAGCCAGTTAAGCAAAGGCCTTACCATCTCAATCCAAAGTATAAGGAGAAGTTCCACTTAGAGCTAGACAAGATTCTTGCAGCAGGAATCATTGAACCTGTAGAAGAATATGATTGTGTAAGCCCAATGGTGGTATAGGAGAAGAAGAAGAAGGATGAAATAAGGTTATGCATAGATCTCAGGAAGTTGAATGACGCTTGCGTACATGATCCTTTCCTGACTATGTTCACTGATGAGGTATTGGATAATGTAGGTGGCCAGGAAGCATATTCCTTCACTGATGGGTTCTCTGGGTACCATTAGATCAAATCGTGCCAGAGGATAGAAGCAAGACGACCTTCACTACTGAGTGGGGATGTTTTCAGTACACTGTAATGCCTTTCGGATTGAAGAATAAGCCTGCAATTTTTTTTCGCGTAGTCATTGCTGCATTCAAGGAATTTATTCCTAAGTTCCTGGAAGTTTATTTTGATGACTAGACTATGTTTGCGCTGGTGAAACGCCATGTGGCAAGTTTGCACCTGATGCTAGATACCTGTCGAAGATACCAGATCATGCTCAATCTAAAGAAGTGCCTGTTTTGTGTTCCTTTTGGGACTCTATTGGGTCATGTGGTTTGTAGGGAGGGACTAATTGTAGATCTTGCAAATATCGCGGTGATACTTAACATGGAAGCACCAAGGAGTGTGAAACAATTGTGCACAAACTTAGGGCATAGTCGGTATTACAGGAAGTTTATCAAGGGCTATGCCCAGATCACCGCGCCTATGGAGAAGTTATTGAAAAAGGATGTCACGTTATGTTGGAACAAACACTGTAAGAAAATATTGGATGTGTTGAAATAAAATATGGTCACCACACCAATTTTAGTCTTCCCAGATTGGAAGAAGGAGTTTCATATACATGTAGACGCATCATGTATAGCACTGGGAGTAGTGCTGACATAGGCTGTCAGAGGAGACTTGGACCATCCTATAACATTTGCAAGCAGAAGGTTATCCAACGCTGAGAAGAACTATTCAACCATCGAGCGTGAAGGGTTAGCCATGGTATACGTGCTCCAAAAGTTTAGACACTATTTGCTGGGTGGCCATTTTAAGATGTATACGGATCATTTAGTGTTGAAATACCTGGTCAATAAGCCTGTGTTGGGGGTGTGAATCTGCAAGTGGTTGTTATTTTTCCAGGAGTATGATATTGAAGTTATTGTGAAGCTTGGATGACTGACCGTGGGACCAGACCATCTGTCGTGTGTCGAAACAGGGGAAGAGCCAAATGATTTGGAGGAAGGTTTTCTTGACGTGTAGCTATTTGTAGTGTGCACCGCGGATGGTCATTTTGAAGACATCCTACACTTCCTAATGACATGAACTACCCTAGAAGGTTACAACATCCAACAGAAGAAGGAGTTAGTGGTGCATGCAACAGAATTTTCTGTCATTTCCAGGCATCTGTACAAAATGGGGTCAGATGAAATATTATGATGATATGTACCGGAGTTTGAAAGGAGCATTATCCTCGCGGACGCTCATGGGGGCGCCATAAGAGGTCATTATGCAGGAAGAGAGACCGCGCAGAAGATTCTTACTGTAAGGCATGTGATGTGTGTCAAAGGACTGACAGGCCATCACAGAGGGATGAGTTTCCTCTGAATCCATAGATGATGTTACAATCCTTTGAGAAATAGGTGGTAGACTTTGTGGGATCCATTCAGCCTGAAGTGAAGAATATAGGAGCAAAATACATTATCACCGCAACTGAGTATTTGACTTGATGAGTGGAGGCACAACCTATGAAGGATTGAATAGACATGATTGCTATGAATTTCCTCTTTAAGTATGTACTGATGTGATTTGGGTGTCCAAAGATTTTGATGAGTGATCATGGTACGCACTTTTTGAATGAGACGATTAGTGTGCTGACAAAGGAATTTCAGGTATATCACATGAAAATCATGCCTTATCACCCATAGGCTAATGGGACAATGGAAGCATTCAATAGAGTGTTGGAGAACGGGCTGACAAAAATTTACAACACTTAGCGAAGTGATTGGGACCTGTGCATACCTGCAGTACTATGGATATATAAGACGACATGCAATAAGTTGACTGGAAAAACACCCTTTAGGCTTGTATATGGTGTTGAAGCAGCAATGCCCATGGAATACATTGTGCCTAGTCTACGCATAGTGGCACTAATGGGTATGACAGGTCGCGGAGCCCTGGAAGAGAGGCTCATGCAACTGGTCGAGCTTGAGGAAGAGAGATTTCTAATTGGATTCCACAAATAGGTCCAAAAGTAGCGCAAAAAAGAATGGCATGATTGACACATTAAGTGGCACACCTTTAAGGTAAATGACTTGGTTTTGTTATATGGCAGCAAGTTTGATAAATTTCCATGGAAGTTCATAATGCACTGGTTAGGGCCCTATGTCATTAAGGAGATTACCGATGGTGGAGGAGTTCAGTTGGTTGAATTGAATGGAGATCCCTTCCTAGGAAAGGTGAATGGTATCCAATTGAAGCCATACATCAGTGGTCCGGCCATGTGACTATATGAGGGTAGCATAGTCTTAGCGCTCTAGGCAGCTGAAAGGAGGTGTAGGACTATAAACTACACTGCCTAGGTGGGGGAGCTACACGATTTGAGGGTTGTGTGAAGCAAGGAAGTGTCACAGGGTTCGCGGAAACGTGAAGGGAGCTGTGCTACCCAGGGAGAAATCACACAAGTTAGCCATAAAATGACCATTAAAGTCACTGTTCATGATTTGATGGTAGAAATGCGGCCAAATGGAGCGAGAGACTGAAATTTAAGACAAAATTTATGGGTCATATCCTTGGAAATATGCTACCAATCTGGCATTAATGAAGCGAATGTGGGTGGAATGGCCGGATTTGAATTCAAAATTCCCTATAAATTACAAGTGGCTGCCCAACAAAAAACACTTAGCATTTTGAGAATTGAGTTGTTGAGCTCTCAGGAACACATGAACCGCAAGAAATTTGAAGCTTTGATAGTCAATTCAGTATTTGAGACATTGTTGAAGGTGACAGAGGAGTTCTTTCATAACATCATGTTGGCACCTGTAGAAGTTATGGACATTGAAGAAGTGACAGCCGAGGGGGCTGAGCCGGAGATTGTTGGGGAGGTAGAGGGAGCTGTCCCAGAAGTTACATAAGTATTAGCGGAAGTTCCCAAATCCCCACAGACACCTAGACTGAAGCCGACCCCAACCAAGGAGAGTGTGAAGGATAATAAGGGAAAGCAGCCTGCAATACCGATGCGCACATCGCTGAGAAGAAACCCACCGATGGAGAAGCCCACCACATAGGAAAAGGGTAAAGCCATCAATCTGGAGTGGGAGGAGGATGAAATCGATGACATCCCAATGGATGATGAGGACTTGGGGATAGATGTGGAGGAATTTGAAGTCCAGGGTGCTAACCCTATCACTCAGTTTCCTGAGTACATCCCTCTATGCAAGGACAAGACCAAGGTGCCAAAAGATATTGACGAGAGCAAGGTCCCCTTGCAAACCCCTCTGCTACCGGATGAGATTGTTTTTGAAGGACCATGCTTGGGGCGGGTTCCTCTATTAAAACTAAAAGATTGGGACTTAGCTAACCATGAGAAGTTCCCGCACTTGGTGACTGAGTAGCTGATGCGCTGCATTATTGACACAACCACTGGGATGACTGCATTGGAACCACAGAAGTGGCTCAGAGGAGTAGACAAGGCAGGTCTACTCAAATTTCTTTGGGTGCCACACTACAATTGCACCCCGATTACAGTATTGGTCATCAAGCAGCTGCTATGATTGGTGCATGATGGGTGTTTGTGGCTGGAGGAGCACATACCCTCACCAATGGATTGATCCATAGGATCACATGGTTGCCCTATATATGAGAAAATCATGCCATGATATTTGGCAGAAAAGGTGGCGAGCCAGCCCTCACAGAGGCCATGAAGGAAAAATTTAAGCTTGTGAAGAAGCCAATGGTCTATGCCATCTCAAGTATCAGTGACCTTGCAGTCAAGGTGGCCACGTAGATCTTGGCAGGAAAGGTGATGAGGAAGTGTCATGCAGATGAGGTTCCAGCACCTGTCATCGTGCTAGCAGCCCAATGCACCGAAGGAATCGAGTTCAATTGGGCACACTATCTTTGCGGTGAGCTCCTTGCGAATTTTCGTGAGGCACAGGAGCTCAGCAAGACTTTCCACTATGCATGGCTCTTGCTGTCTATTGTGTTCGTAGCATGGGAGCTGCCGGAGGACAATCAATTCCCCTCGGTCACATCGGACCTACCAGAGGCACAGATGTATGCTTCGCTATGGGTGACCAAGGATGCTCAATGCATCAAGGACAAAAGGATCTTCTGGATCTTGATGGAGATGAACATCCGCATGGCCATCAATCACAAATCGTGATTATCGCCTATTGTGTTTGCCAACCTGCAAGTTTATGCAGAGTTCAAGGCAGATTTTCACCATGTGTCAATCAGGGCATGGAAGGACCCTATGCAGACATGGCATGACTTTCCTTGGCAACTAATGATGCCATTGATGTAGTACTTGATCACTAGTTTGTAGAGTGGTGCACTACACCAGACTTGGCAGTGGGGGCAAGCAAGTCTTCCGCACAACGCAAGAAGGAGGAGGCCAAGCTTAAGATGGTATAGCTGGCCAAGAGAAGAAGGATGCCACTAACAAGGCCCAAGTGGAGTGCGATGCCACTCAGTAGACAGAGAAGCAAATAGGTGGAACAAAGTGAGGCTCTGACAAAGGCACAAGGTCGCCTTCGCCCAAGATAGAGGAAGAGACGGACAAGCAAACATAGCAGCACAACGCAGACCTGCAGGCGACATTCGCCAGCATCAAGCATCCACGAGAATAGGATAAAGGAAGGTCAAGGAAGAAATCCAAGGCCACTAAGGTGTCGTTGGATCCAATCAACCTCACAGAGGGCAATTTGCACGACATTCGAGACACATTGAAAGATTTCACTGCGGAGGTCCTACAGTAGTTTGAGCAACATAAAAAACTAATATTGGTGGCCATCTAGACAGGTTTGCAAGAGCTACAAACTCGCGTGTCACAAGTAGGCATGGTGTCCACTAGCCTTGTTATTGCCACTTGAGAAGCTTCCGAGATGTTGTGTGCAAAGGTCTCCAGCGTGATAGTGCTACTCGATGGAGCACTGACCATGGAGAATGAAGCTGATAGGCCCACTGTCAATGCCCTCAAGGGAGTAGGGTGGAATCTAGCAGCACTCCCTAGCGAGGCACTCCACCTATTGTAGGATGGAATGATCACGTAGCTGAGGGCCCGTGAACACCGCGTTCTATAGGTGATCAATGATCATCAGATTAACAATGAGAATATGGCCCTACAGCGCGACTCGGCAATCACCGCTGTGACCCAGGTAACCACCCAAAACAAGCAAATAATTTAGGTTGTGGAGGAGGCATGCCGAATGGTCCTGAAGTTGGCCATTCCTAAGGAAGAAATGGTTGAGGTGTGCGTCCTCAAGATGGCTACAGGGGTACATGACACTCGCATAGAGATGGCTAGGGTTCAGCTAGAGTTGAACCTACATATCACTGAATTATAGTTGAAGGCCAAGCCTTCCACTCCACCAGAAGTAAAGGAGCAGTGCTAAACTGCTGTCACAGATTCAATAGCGGTGGTCAACAATACAGTAGCAGACAGCACACAACTTTTGAATAGTCATTCGAGGTTCTAACGAGCTTGCAGGAGGACCCTAATGTACAATGGTTGGAGACAAAAGTGCCAGAACTGCAGTAGTGCTATGATGAGGTAAAAGGCACAGCACAAACCGTTGTGCTCACAGAGAGACTGGAAAAGCTACAGGAGGCCAAGCAGTTGAAAGAATAAGTAGATGCAACGCAACACAAGGAGGTAGTGCTGAAGGTGTGACTAAAGCCCTGGTTGGATGAGGCTTATGGGGTTACAGCTTCTATTGAAGGAAAACTTGTGACTCTACAAGAAACTCAGCAAAAGCTTCAGGCTAACATTTCAGGAGCAGTGAGTGAGCATATGGTTGAAGAAGTGAAGCAGGCGGCCAAATAGTGCACTGTCGAGGTTGCGGTCATATAGGTCGAGCTAAGAGGTCTCTGTGGTAAGATATCCATGCCCGCAAAGTGACTTGAGGGTGAGTCATGATGTTTATGTTGGGGTCCTGTTGGGAACAAGATCCCCCAAGGACAGTTTTGGGGCTAAATGTCCATGTTTTGGGTCAATTCCGTAATAAAGTTGTAAAGTCTCCAAATTTTGTGGTCATAGAGTGCGAAGGTGTCATAAGTCATAAAGGGTTATCCGACCTTATTTTGTAAAGTGTAAAGTCAGTTTTAAAGATTTAGAAAGATCTAAGTAAGTAAGCTATAAGAAGTCTTTAGCTTTTGGGAAGAGAAGACAAGTCTTGGAATCTTGGTAGAGAAGTCTAAGTTTCGTGTCTTAGCGTAGGTAGAGGCTCTACATATGAGTGTGCAGAGGCCTAGGGTAGAAGTCCATAGCTTAGTGCATAGACCCCTACAACTATGTGCGCAGGGTGGATAAAGTTTGTAATAATATGGAGATATCAATAAAGAGAAGTATTCTACAAATTCCGTGTCTTTATTTCTTGTTAATGCATCTTGTTAAATTGTGTATGGATTTCATTTACAATGTTTATGTGATGCACAAATGCATGTAATTATGTTGGTTAATTAAATGCAAGTGAGAATCATAGTTTACATGGCACTAACTATGTTTGTTTAGTAAGATAAGTAAAACACTTAAGATAACTTGGGAACCTGTACAATACGCTATCATAGCAACACAAAAGTACCTAGACCGTAGGTTAGGGCTATGCAAAGATCAATCATACTCCTTCACAGAGGTACAAAAGGGTGGAATAAAGGGTTAGACTAGCAAAGCCCTAGAACTTGACGACCTATGTGAAAGCAGAAACAGAGGGTATAAACCGACATCACGATCATCTCAGGGTGTGGAAACTTGGTTCCAGCATCGCCCCATACTGCTTCGGGTGATAATTTGGTCCACGCTCTGCAGGTTGATGGCGAAGGGCTAGTAGTGTAGGGATTTGTTTGGCTAACTAATGTTGAACCTGGGTGAGGTCCCATGAAACCAACAAAAAAATTTGTTGAAAAAGCTTCAATCAAATTCTGCAAAAAAAACAGCATGTGCAAAAATCAAAATAACATCCTTCAAGCAATAGAAGAACACTGCATAAGAAAATAAAAGAAGACTTACCCCTATTGCGGAAAAATAAGAAAGTTATTACTAGATATTTTTAATGCGTTGCTGACAACGATGCAAAAATGTTGGGTGTCGGAGTTGTAATTCAACAAACTCTTTCAACACTTAATTTGTCAACCCAGGGCTATGTAAGCTTAGAGGCATAGCACAAGAAATGCCAAATGATTCTGGTATTTACTTCTGTAAGATCTACTTCTATCTTCTCTACTTGCACTTGCAGAATCAAAAGAATGAAAAGAAACAACACCAAGCAAATATGGTACTGGAATCAACTAAAAGAAATACTTACCAAACTTTAACAGAAAGGAATTGAAACAACTTTGCAACCAGATTCAAAGAAATATGGGAAAGAAATAGAAGAATAGATCTTTGTGATTGAGTCTCAAATGATTTAAGCAATAGAATGAATAATTATGAATATGATTAAATCTTCCTCTATTAAATGTTTCATTCCTATAATGAAACAGTGTTCTTGTACCAACAATGAATTAAGTTCTTGCACTAGGTGTTCTGACTTAGTAGTGGAACTCCAAGTTCCCCTACTAGAATTCTTTGTTCTTGTACTCAGAACTAGTTGTTCCTGTACTAAGGAATCGATGTTCTTGTACTAAGTTCTACTGTTCCTGTAATGGGGCAACTTTATCTTCAATCACTTTTACCATGCATAAAGTGTGCTAATATTAGCCAAATGTGAATAAATCTAAACAAAAATTGAATATTAACTCAATCATTCAAAATAAACAAAGATCCTTCAACAATCAAGCATTTGAAATAGAAGTACTGTGAAAGCTGAAGAAAACCCTTAATCGACAGAAATACTTTTGCATGAAAATAGTAAATGTCTACTTCAAATGGCAAAGTGCTCCTTTCCTTTAGATTTATGTTACAACATGAGTAAACTCTGTTTTCTCAAAACAAATATTTAAACTTAGAAATTGTTGTAAATAATCCCCAGTCATTTGATAAGTTCTTATATCTCTTCAAGGAAAATATTACATTTATCTTCACAAAGAGATTTACTTATGTTTTGGTCAGAGTTATTGTTTAAACCAGAACACATTCGAATAGATAAAAAATAAGTCAACTAAGAGTAAATCAACTTGTAAATGATTTAACTGAAAAAAAAATCGATTGCAAATGATTTAACTAGAAATAAATCATAACCCAATATCAACTTGTGGAAATGTAAGGTAACACTTGTATCAAAAGAACAATCATGCAATACTCAGAAAGGAAGACTAAGAAAATGTTGTAAATGAGTTTGACCAAACACACTTACATACCACAAGCCCTCATATTCACACGCGTTTCCACAAAGACTCAATTAATATATGATTTAAGTAAATGAAATAAACACTCTTCTCCTCAAACCAGTATGATAAGATATAGCACACCTACGAGATAGAGGGAGAATGAGCTGGGTTGGCTAGGACCTAGCCAACGAGCTCATTTCCCTTTATGAAACTTGAAGATCAACTGCGCAAAAGGATCATCACATAATATAATAACCCAAAATATATCAAACTGACATTTCTCCTTATATTATTAAAGTTTTCTGCAAATATACATCAAAACATCATAGTTCTAACCCAGAGATAGGTGATACAAAACAAAGTCTACACAGTAGCAAGAATTATCAAAAGTATCGCTCCCTAGTTCTAGCCTAAAAACCCTATTTATATACTGACATTTGGATCTCAGCCACAATAGAAACTTAATCAAGAATGAGCTACTCAAAACCCAAGATCCTCTTTTCACACCTTCCTCAATGCTCCAAGCTTATTCCAGAGTATAGATCTGATCCTTGGCGAGGAATGCACGTCATTTTCTCAACAGATACAATATTTTTGGAGGTGATCAAGGTAAATTTGTCAGTTGTCTTCAAGTACATGAATGGGCGGATGGTACAAGAACCTTCTGATCTTGCACCAACCAACTTTTACTTTGATTAATGATTTTTACTTGATCATTCCTTTAAGGAAATGAAAAATAAATAAGTTACAAAGACACATAAACTTATTTAACCTTTTAAATAATGATTAAGCGTATATAACACATATTTACCAAAGTCATGAAGAGTCGAGGATTATGTGTAAAAGATTGAGTTCCAATTGTGAAACAGAGGGTTTAAATGGTAGGATTGGGACAAGTTTAGGGTCAAATTTAGGACAATTTTGGAGACCAACAAGACACTTTGCAGGTGAGTGTTCATAGGCCTGAGTGTGCAGGTGAGTATGCAGACAACCTATAGCTTAGTGCCCAAGTCAATAACTATTTGTTGTTCAAAAATTTATTATATTAAGAAATAGTGCTTGTGGACGTATGTGTACACTTGGGTGAACCATGGTAATTTTGTGTTTGGTGTGTATATTTTCTTATTATTTGTTGTAGAGTAGTCGTTATTATAATTTCATTTTTCTTCAGCACAATGATGTTTCATGGTTTTATATGGCATATTTAAGTTATTAATCTAATGCAGCAAAGCGGTTTATGAATGCTAAGAATAGAATAACATAATAATACCACATCTCCTAATCCTTGAAAGTTGTAGAAAACTGGTTCAACATCCTCCCATAGTCACTTCTAGTGAGACTGTGATATGCTTGCAAGTCGTTGCCGAAAGGGCCAATGACTGAGGGTTGTTTTGGTGAATGGTATAGATTTAACTTGGGTTAGCCCAAACCAAGCCAAAAAAAGGTTCTGTTTCTAGGACCGATATTTGTTTGAGGGATATATTAATGTGGCACTTTTCAAAGATAGAAATTCAAGACTGGATAGAACTTAAAGAGCTAGAGTTTGCAGATCAAGAAAAAAAACCCTCATCTCACATCTGAATTTTGGTTACAGAGGTATATTTCTACAGATCAATATAAGATTTTCTTCGCTTCATTTCCTGTCGATATGTACGATTAGATATTGAGGTTGACCAAAAGAAAGAATTGTTTTAAAGGTGAATAACCTATGATGTGGAATACTGGACTGATACAATGACTCAAGAGAACTAACAATAGGATTTCAAGGGTTGTCGATTTCTTGATTGATAACGTCTTGGGGAGATCCATTATTGAGTTCAACATAGACTCAATCGTGTACTTCAATGAATTAGAAAGATGATTCTTAAAAGGATTGTGAGGTAAGTATTTAAAATCTATGAAAATTTGAATTAAGATGATTCTATGTGAACAGGGAGATTTAAAGATGCAGTCGGATTGCTAGTTTACTTATGTTTGGAAGAAGAGAGAATAAATATGAGTAAGAGATCAGAGTAACATGAAGTGGAAAGAGATATAGAGTAGATACCAGAAAGAGATATCTTGGACAAGATCTAAAGACCTTTATAGCGACAGATTATAGTCCTCTTTTAAGTGAATCTAAAAGTGAAAGATAATAAAGCCACCATGATAACCCCTAGGTAGCTTTGAAGTATTCACCCTTCCAGCCTAAGAGTTTGTAGAAGCCCGAATCCAGTAATAGTCAGGATATTTTTGACTTTCTGCCTCCCCTTACCCCATGTTACACAGTATTTTGTCACACCTCCTTCACTTCCCTGTGACATGCCTTGGAGTGCCAAAACCTTGACAACTATGTAGTGTACCCATCCTGATATGTAATCTAGATCCTCCCTGAAAAACTAATAAAAAGTTTCCTTGAGCCTTTCCTAAGAGAAATGAGCTCAAATCCCTAATTTCTCGGTCAGCACGACTGTGACACTACCCTCTTGTGTTGATGATAGGTTGCACCATATGAGCCTCACATTTCCAGCATGACTTTTGCTTGGATACTCGTGTTGAACCCTAAAAGGAAAGTTTTCCCAAAGTGGAGGAGAAGCCTCGTGCTCTAGAGGTTTCTAGAATGACGAGCTAGATGATGTTTGTTGTGGATGTGGTTGAATTATCACAATATTACCCTTTAATCTTATCCCTATGAGATTCCTCCTTGAGATGAGGACCCTCCCCTATCTTTCGTGAGGTCCTAACTCCCTCTCCCTGTGTTAAGTTATGGTATGTTCTATGCTTATAACAGTTTACTTCTTTTTCTTATTATATTCCACAGATTAGCAATCACATGTACATAAAGTAAAGTGTAGATAGAACATTAAATGATCGACAGAAAACAAGCCAAGACAAGAGGCACAAGATGTGGCGGCTAGCTAGGGACAAACCCCACAATGTGTGGGGAAACCCTTTGATCAAATCTTCTTTTATCTTCAATAATTCATCAGAGAGAAATATTACAATAAATCTAATTTATATCAGTAGTATCAAACCATAGATCAACAACATCAGCATTAGTGGCTTCATCATCAAAACTAGGGCAGTCAATATCTCACAAACCGACTGTCAGATTGACTTGATTCCACCACCAAAAGTTGCAGCCTTCAGAGGAGGTTTAGATGAACCTACAACATAGTTCAGATGAGGAGATCTTCTGTTCCATGCAGGTCAAACTTCACTTCTGCTGTTGCATCTTTAGTTTGAGCAGCTTCCTTCAAACTAGGGTAGTTGATATCTCGCAAACCATCCATCGGATCGACTTGATTCCACCACCAAACGTTGCAGCCTTCAAAGGAGGTTCAGATGAACCTACAATAGATAACAGAAGAGTAGGTTTTATGGTCCATGCTGGTCAAATTTTGGATCTGCAGTTGCAGCTTCAATTTCAGTAGCTTTTGGCTTCACATGTGTGAGAGAGAGACCCTTTTCTGTGCAATAGAGAAGAGACTCTTTTCTGCGTAGTAGAGAGGGAGAGATGTGATGAGATCAGTGAGTGCAAATGAGGAAAATTCCTCCTGTATTTATACATGATTTTTGATGTTTGAATAGATGTGACTGTTTGGCTTTTGAGCCCACATGAGTTGTAGATCGGCTTGATAATAATTCCATAATCAAAATAAATTCATATCTCCAGGAATACTTATCAGAATCGGATGATCTTTAGATCAATCCTACACCTCTTGACGAAAGGAATCTGTTGTGGCCAGCAACAACCCCCCCCCCCCCCCCCCCCCCCCCCCCCCTCCCCCCCCTTTTTATTTTAGCGTTGTCCAAAATACTAAATGAATGGGGACCCTTAGTTAAAATTTTAGGAAAAGCAAGAGTTTCCTTTCTTCAAAATAAGGTTACCATCGTAAGCTTAGGAAGATCTTTTGAATACTTTAAAACCTAAGTTTATGATAAGAAAAATCTTTAAAAATTCGCATCATAAAATGACAGAAAAACTCCTCCATTTGGGTATAATCCTGGTATGTGCAAGATTCTTGTACTAAGCGATATATCGCATCGCAATAAGGTAAGGCCAATGAGAAAGACCACAAGATTTTCTGATTTGCGATAACCCCGATCGCAAGATCGCATATCGCAGGGAATGGGTTAACAAATTATGGCAAGCATAAAACTTCTACGATCTGCGATATCGCGATAGCGCGATGGTGCGATAATACGATGTCGCGATCTACGACGATTGCGAACCAAATCGCAAAATCACTCCATCATGAATCTTTCGGGCGCGCTATTCAAGAAAAGCCACTTACCATAACTGACTCAAGATCATGCACTTTTAATGATAATAAAGGAATTAGTTGTCATCTATTAAATGTAGACGCGTGCTTTTGCAAAGAATTACTTCACGTAAGGTGGCATATTTGATATATCTACTGCATTTAAGACTCTCCCATCACCTTTCATGATCAATCATTTCCATTTGTGAGCTGCAGGAACGAGGAACGAAGGAAGATACCAAGCCATACGCAGGAAGAAATGGGAAAGAAAAGTAAGGCTCAGGGCTCTGAGGTGAAGGAGATGGCACCTTTATATACAGACATAGCTTGTAACAGAGACGCAGGGATATCGACGTGGGAAAGCATGTACAGACCGCTTGAAGAAGAAAACCCCAGAATAATGAAGGTTACCAGTGTCGCAGATTCACAGGGCTCTTCCGAAGCATCCTTAGAAGAACTAGCGTGCTCATTCCTTCATCAGATAGTAGCAAGGCCTAAAATTCTCCCATCTACGGATATGATCAAGTGGATACTTGACAATGCAAAAATGAACGACAGACAGTTTAAGATCCAAGGACATGGGCTCATCGGGTCATTCACTGCACAAGACTTAAAGCTCATGTATCATCTTCCTGAACCGTAGGCGACTTACAATGCATAATTCATTAAAAAATTTGTGGCGGAGAACCCAAACCTATCAGGGACCTCTAAAGATTGGTCCAGAAAGGATGAACCACTAAAAAAGGATAAAAACGGTATGTACAGCACTGGTTCCCTCACCTCTCCGTATTGTTTTGCTGCGGCGATGCTTTGTAGATTATTTGGGATGCCAGATATCAATAAGTTTTCGTCTGAATGGTTACCATTGATTGATGCTGCCACAAATGCCGTTATTATAGATTGGGCCAAAATCTTTTCTGATAACCTATTCAAGGCTATTATCAATTACCGGTCTAAAAGATCCATGTCTCAAAGGATCTATCCTCCTTTTTACCTATCCGCATATGTTATGGATTATATTTGTTATGTGTCTAAATTTCCCTCTATGAGTTGGAAATGGACAACTTAGGACCCATTAGCCATCCATGTTTATCATAAGATATTATGGGATTCTCAGTTCATTCCACATTTCTACCAAATTTGTCATGGGCTTATCTTACCCATGTATAGAATGATGTATGATAAAGAACCCCCGAGGTGCTCACCTGAGGCATAGATAGATATCATCCCCATTGCAAGATGGTTCAGAGAAGAATGGTTCACCTATATTAGAGTATTTGGAAGCACCGTCCCTCCTCATGTCCTACCTTTGTATATTCCTGACAAACTGCTAGCTCGAGAAATTGCATATCAAACTTTTTCAGAAGGCGGCCTAACCAAAGACCTAAATGACAAAAAGAAGGCCATATGGCCCCAGTTTCCTGTAGCTTGTGGGGCCTTTTCATTATTCGATGTAGGTCACGCGTTCACCGAAGTGGAGAATATGACGTGTCTACAATTATTTAAATTCTCGGCAAGGACATTTGACCCAAATGAAGTTGCCCAAGATTTCACAACGAACGTCAAGATAAAAGTATTCGTTGGAAAGAAGGATTTATTTGATGATTTATTTCAGAATAAAAGCTCACTCCAGGAAATTTTGCGGGAAGCTCAACCGCGATTGTCTCCAGATGACCTCCAAAAGTTCATGGTATACAGGGAAAGAATACTAGCCAGCATTCCTCAAGAAAAGTTGCAACTACCTGGGAATTCAAGCGCTTCCAGATCTAAATCTAAGAGTGGACAAGACATGCCTGAGCATTCTAAAAAATCCGAAAATGACCAAGATAGAGGCGAAGAGTCAGCTAAGGACACATCTCAGTCAATGGAATTTCCACAGCAGCAAGTTATCACCTCCCCGTCAAGAGATGTCCCCCCTCTCATCATTGAAGCACCACCCATCACAACAGAATTAGACAAAGAATGGGAAACCTTCAATGAACTGATCAATCTTGAAGGACAGGCCCCAAAAACCCCTGTGAGCAATACACAGGTAGCACAAGAAGTGTGCTCAACCATAGTCAGCAATGTGACAGAAACGGAGCATATTCCTATCGCTCCATCTTCTGAGCTTCTACTGAATGTAGAAGAAATTCCCCCACTGGACATATTTTATAGTCCCCAACATAAAGCAGTTGTAAGAAGGCAAAGAAAAAAGAGAAAGTTAGAAAACACACTTTCTCAGGATGATGAGCATTTAGACGTCCTGTGGAAAGATCCTGTCAATAATCCAACTGAAAATCTCACAAAACTGTCTCAGATCGCAGGGGCGTATGCCTCTGCGACTATTTACAAAGCGTCAGAAGTACAGAAATTGCTGAAAGAGCAAGAAAATCAGATACAGGTACTGCAACTACAATTGCAACAAGCCAATGCCAATAATGAGGTACGCAAACAGCTTGAAAAGTTGCAGGAAGACTTCCATCAAATGCAAATAAGTTATCAAAGAAGTTTGGATGAAAAGGGAAAACAATTGCAGGATGTGCAAAAGATGCACAAAGATGACCCGAAAATTACAGAGTTTATTTTAGAGTCTATTGCCTTGAATGAACAACTACTGCAGCAACAGGAGGAGTTGGGACAGAAGATATCACAGTGGAGTTATTATTGCGAACTGAGTGATAAAATCACCAATCAAGTGGTAGACTTGTGAAGTGACTATGATCAGATCGACAAACGAGTGACAGAGTACTTGGCTTGACAGGAAGAAGACGAGGGAAAAAGAGCAGGCGCACCCAAGATAAATGAAAATCATAAAGACTTGCTCTTCAACAAATGAGACGATCAAATCAGGGAAGCGGAACAAGTAGTAGAAAAAACGGCCACGACAGCAAGCATTCTTGTCGACTTTGTAAATGAAATTTTTCACAGAGCAAACTTAATCGCAGAGACCACCCCAGGGTATTTACCAAATAAACTGCGACTAGAAGCAGAATGGAAACAGAAGGCACAAGAGAAGGAAAAAGCAGTCCAAGCACTAGAGAGGTTAAATTGGGAGTGTTACTGGGCATACTTGGTGAAGCCGCATAGTCAGCAAATGACTATGAAATGTATCATAAATGCAGCCGAGAAAGTAGTGCCAACTCTCATAGATTTTGTTTTCTCAGCCCAGCTCAAAGCAAAAGTCAGCCAGCCGACTCTCCTTAAACCCATGATGAATGCATGCAGTTTTAAGGATCAGATTCAGAAGTAACTTTATTTAGAATGTTGTTTTTTCTTTAATCTTAGATTAGAAAAAGGACGGTCATTTAAAAACCGCATCCGAAATTTTGTAAATAAACTATTATTAGAATTAGGAAGTAGTATTTTAAACCTTCTCATGCATTTGGAGAAGGGTCCGGAAATTTGTCAAAAAAATTTCGTCAGAACATGCACTTCTGCACCCTCAGAGGAGGTTTTGATGAATGGATGGATCGAGGTTTATTAATGTTTGCATTTGATATCTGCTACTGATGTTGCACTTCTGTACTCTTAGTAGATGTTAGAACAAGTAGAGATAAATCATTTTTTCTTGAAGCTTATGAGTAGGACCAGTCATAAATGGTACTTTTATCTCTTGGCCATTTCTACTTATATTCTTAAAGTGATATACAGATTTTAGTTGTTTATATGTTATTGCATGAATGCATGAGTTACCATTTGGCACTTTTGTACGGTGGAGTCATTTATTTATGTTTGATATATGAATAACTTACTATGCGATATGCTGTTCACAACTGTTTTGCCTAACTTTTTATGCAAAGTGGTTCATCTTAATTGATTTCCATTCTTATGATAGCTGAATGATCTTTATTACCAGTTATTGTTTGAAATCTCTTTAGATCGCATAATAGAAGAAATACACCCCGGGTTAGCATAGATTAGATGTGTTGTTTTCATTAGATTATAATAGCATAGAATTAGATTAAAGTAGCTTAGGTTATAACTCTTAGATCAACATCATCCAACTTTGCACACACACACACACCCTTAGATTGGGAAATTGGTCCCATTATCCCCAGTCGGACCCGCTATACCAAACGGATAAGGAGCTGCCAACCAAGGTCCGGACCGGGTGGGTATCCCCCTTGTTGTCGACCCGATTTTTGGGGCTTCAACATATTTGGCGCTAGGAGGGCCTGAACATAGTGCCTGTTGGAATGGTTTGAAATCGTAATCATTTGAATTAGGATGGCTGCTCACAAACTTCCCATTTGGAGTTGCATCCATGTTCGTGCCTATTGCAACACTCCACCTGAAGTGGTAAGACTCTTGTCTCAGGTAAAATTCAATGGTAAGAATAATTCTTCTGCTTTTAATCATGCCCTTCAATTTATTGAAAGAGTTTCAGGTTCGAACATTCAAAGAATTGATGAAGGCGTTTTATGCAGAATTTTTACTCTCACATTCACGGCGGAAGCTAGAAAATGGTGTAGAACCCTCCCAGTTGCCTCAATTCACAGTTGGGACCAATTTGTCAAGGCTTTCATTTGTAAATTTGATTTCTATGATTATGATCAGGTATATGATGAAATTGAGTATCTACGAAAAGAAGATGAATCTGTTAAGGATTTTAATATGCGATTTCATCTTGATTGTCTAAAATATGATCTTGAAAATGAACTCATGAATGAAGAATCTTCAGATTATGCTAAGCATTCCCTACCTCCTATGTCTGATCCATCAGAAATCAGTTCGAGTCTTGTTTTATTTTCTTCTAATAGGAATGAAAATCCCAATTTAAATGTGTGAATCACTCATGATGAAGAAAATTCCCAAAGCTTAGGAAACATGCCTGCTCTAACGCAAGAAGATAAAAGCGAAGATGTTGCAAGAAAGCCTGCCTTGGAACTAGAAGGCAACTTGGAGACAAGGTTCGATAATATCATCGCAAGTCAACAAATGCAGACGCCAAGGTTAGAACAACAAATTAATTCTCTTTCGGAAAATACAAACACGCAAAGGTATGATCTAAAGCCCGATGTCTACGGTGAATGTGATGAACAAGAAATTTTTCACGATGATATTTTCAAATGCATTGTTTCGGAATCACATTTTTCTCTTTATCCTGATGTATTTAGTGATGATAATTTTTTCCCCCTCAGTATTAATGATATCTCAAAAAGTACAGAGGATTATTCAAATGAATCACCATTAGGTTTTCAAAATAAAGAGGCAGCTATAGAACATCCTTTGGTCATTAATAAACAAGAACGACTTGACCTTCCTTTTCTGAAAATATTGGATGAAAAAGAAAAATCTAGAGAGACCTGTAAAATCATTTATGATAGCTACTATGATGATGATGATGATGTTGATTTATCTCAAGTAACTCAACAGAGCTCAGATAATGAGAGATATTCTAATTCAAGAATCATATCAGTCGATCCTCATTCTAGAGCGACAGATCATTTGCATGATTTTACTATCCAAAACAATATCCCGATCTATGATTCGTATCATGAGCAAACCCCTATGCCTGTTCCCAATCATAACTTGTTTTCTGATTCACAAGACATAATTCGAAATTACTCAGATCCCATAATTCTGGCCAGCTCTTGTGAAGAAGAAGATATTTCATGTCAATCCCAGTTGTGCTGTAACATTAGCTGTACAGATAATCATTGCATTCTTTTTCGCTTGCACTCATTTTGTACAAAATCGGATTGTATTTTAAATTTTCAGACTTTTGATAGATTACTATGGTATATTGAGCACCTTATCAAAGAACATTCGAAAGATGTATTACCATTTTGGAAAACTAAATTGTGTCAAGGAAATACAGAACTTTTTCAATTCCACAATCAATCAATATCAGCCTTTCAGAAGAAACTTCTGTGTCATCCAAAACATCATCAACAAAAAAAAGTATTTTTGGAAACTTGCCAGCAATTCGCGTTAATTGATAAATCTCTTTCCAAAAATTCCCATCTATTCTTCATTGATTTATTTAGTGATTTATATGTGGAAACTTTCCTTTTACGAGAAATTGCTAAAAGCTTGACTTTAATGCATAGTAGATTACAGGTCATTAAAACTAAAAAATCATATTCGCAATCTGGCTTGTCATCTTTCCTATTACATGATCACCAATCCATAACAGAAATTCATCCCGATTTTTATGATCCAATAGGTATCCAATTGGACAGAAGATGTCATAAGAGAGAAATCTCAGGCGGAATTCCAACTGAAGTTACACTTTCTAATCCTACATCCGATATTCACAATCCAAGAAAAGTTTTATTCTTAACACTGATGTTTAAAAGGTACATACGTGTAGGAATAAAAATGAAAAGATGGTTCCACTAGAAATATCATTTTACCTTGTTAATTTTTTCTGTGTATAGTTAGAATAGGAGTAGGAGTAGTTTAGCTAGGTTGTTAGGCGGATAATTTAGTTTTTAAATATTGATAGGCAAAAAAAAAAAAAAAAAAAAAAAAATTATCCCTATCATGTACATAATCCAAGGGAATAGTTACCTCTCATTTCTTTAAAATTTTCTCCCTAATAAAATTTGCCTGTGGTTAACAGCATTTGACATTTACTAAAGACACCATTTCTCTATCAGATTTTGAACTTCTGCTCGTATAAATAGCAAATCTTTTGGAAACTTGATCTTTATTATTAGTAGATACAGTTAAAAAACTTTAAACCAGATATGATACTAGTTTCAACTTCCAAAAATTTGACGAAAGCAATCTTAGTGAAGAAATTGTTTTATATCAGTACAATGAAAGGTATCAATAACAAAATGAGGATTCCCTGTAGAACAACCATGTCCAAAAAAAAAAAAAACTCTATTATTTTCGTCCAGGGTTTTCTTAAGGAAAAAAATTGACTTCCTCCCTGCTAAAGAAAATCGCAGCATTTAGAGAAACGACCCAAGGATACACTATATCTTGAAGAATAAGAGGTCTCATCACGAGTTGGCTTATCATGATCACAGATATTATAACTTTGTTGACTTTGCCAAACACTGTCCATCAAAACAAGGCAATGACTCAAGATTGTTGAAATCAAAAGACAAGGGGTCTCATCACAAGCCAGCTTGTTCAACAAAAGTGTAAATCAAGTGAATGATTGTGTCATAATTTGGCTACCAAACCAAGACATTCTTCTTTAAGAATAAAAAAGAAAAGAAGAAAAAAAAAGTGTCAATATGGGTTTTTCTTTGAAAGTTGTAGATCACCTTAAGCAGGATAAAGGATCATTACTAGGTAATAGGTGACACTGTCGAGGCTATGAACGCCTGCTGGCAGCAGAGGCTCTACCTGCGACAAATGAGCATATTTTAAAAAAAATCTAGTACACAGGGAAGACCTTATTTTATCTTTACAAAACCAAGTAATGGCTGATGTAAATGCAAGGACGAGCTGAGGAAGCAAGTGATTAAAGTAGAAGGAGGTTGGAACAAAATGTCATTGACAGTTTGGGGTATGATACACTTTATCTTTTTATAATAAAGTTTAATTTTCCAAAAAAATTGTTTTGGAAATTTGAAAAGTTCAATAGAAAATCAGAGATAACTGGTTCTCCCAAGTGAATCGCCAATTGTTGTGGCCAGCAACAACCCCCCCCCCCCCCCTTTTTTATTTTAGTGTTGTCCAAAATACTAAATGAATGGGGACCCGTAGTTAAAATTTTAGGAAAAGCAAGAGTTTCCTTTCTTCAAAATAAGGTTACCATCGTAAGCTTAGGAAGATATTTTGAATACTTTAAAACCTAAGTTTATGATAAGAAAAATCTTTAAAAAGTCGCATCATAAAATGACAGAAAAACTCCTCCATTTGGGTATAATCCTGGTATGTGCAAGATTCTCGTACTAAGCGATATATCGCATCGCAATAAGGTAAGGCCAATGAGAAAGACCACAAGATTTTCTGATTTGCGATAACCCCGATCGCAAGATCGCATATCGCAGGGAATGGGTTAACAAATTATGGCAAGCATAAAACTTCTGCGATCTGTGATGTTGCGATATCGCGATAGCGCGATGGTGCGATAATACGATGTCGCGATCTGCGACGATTGCGAACCAAATCGCAAAATCACTCCATCACGAATCTTTCGGGCGTGCTATTCAAGAAAAGCCACTTACCATAATCTGACTCAAGATCATGCGCTTTTAATGATAATAAAGGAATTAGTTGTCATCTATTAAATGTAGACGCGTGCTTTTGCAAAGAATTACTTCACGTAAGGTGGCATATTTGATATATCTGCTGCATTTAAGACTCTCCCATCACCTTTCTTGATCGATCATTTCCATTTGTGAGCTATAGGAATGAAGAACGAAGGGCGATACCAAGCCATACGCAGGAAGAAATGGGAAAGAAAAGTAAGGCTCAGGGCTCTGAGGTGAAGGAGATGGCACCTTTATATACGGACACAGCTTGTAACAGAGACACAGGGATATCGACGTGGGAAAGCATGTACAGACTGCTTGAAGAGGAGAACCCCAGAATAATGAAGGTTACCACTGTCGCAGATTCACAGGGCTCTTCCGAAGCATCCTTAGAAGAACTAGCGTGCTCATTCCTTCATCGGATAGCAGCAAGGCCTAAAATTCTCCCATATACGGATATGATCAAGTGGATACTTGACAATGCAAAAATGAATGACAGACAGTTCAAGATTCAAGGACATGGGCTCATCGGGTCATTCGCTGCACAAGACTTAAAGCTCATGTATCATCTTCCTGAACCGCAGGCGACTTACAATGCACAATTCATTAAAAAATTTGTGGCAGAGAACCCAAACCTATCAGAGACCACTAAATATTGGTCCAGAAAAGATGAACCGCTCAAAAAGGATAAAAACGGTATGTACAGCACTGGTTCCCTCACCTCTCCATATTGTTTTGCTGCGGCCATGCTTTGTAGATTATTTGGGATGCCAGATATCAATAAGTTTTTGTCTGAATGGTTACCATTGATTGATGCTGCCACAAATGTCGTTATTATAGATTGGGCCAAAATCTTTTCTGATAACCTATTCACGGCTATTATCAATTACCGGTCTAAAAGATCCATGTCTCAAAGGATCTATCCTCCTTTTTACCTATCCGCATATGTTATGGATTCTATTTTTATGTGTCTAAATTTCCCTCTATGGGTTGGAAATGGACAACTCAGGACCCATTACCCATCCATGTTTATCATAAGATATTATGGGATTCTCAGTTCATTCCACATTTCTACCAGATTTGTCATGGGCTTATCTTACCCATGTATAGAATGATGTATGATAAAGAACCCCCGAGGTGCTCACCTGAGGCACAAATAGATATCATCCCCATTGCAAGATGGTTCGGAGAAGAATGGTTCACCTATATTAGAGTATTTGGAAGCACCGTCCCTCCTCATGTCCTACCTTTGTATATTCCTGACAAACTGCTGGCTCGAGAAATTGCATATCAAACTTGTTCAGAAGGCGGCCTAACCAAAGACCTAAAAGACAAAAATAAGGCCATATGGCCCCAGTTTCCTGTAGCTTGTGGGGCCTTTTCATTGTTCGATGTAGGTCATGCGTTCACCGAAGTGGAGAATATGACGTGTCTACAATTATTTAAATTCCTGGTAAGGCCATTTGACCCAAATGAAGTTTCCCAAGATTTCACAACGAACGTCAAGATAAAAGTATTCATTGGAAATAAGGATTTATTTGATGATTTATTTCAGAATAAAAGCTCACTCCAGGAAAATTTGCGGGAAGCTCAATCGTGATTGTCTCCAGATGACCTCCAAAAGTTCATGGTATACAGGGAAAGAAGACTAGCCAGCATTCCTCTAGAAAAGCTGCAACTACCTGCCAGAGAACCTACTCCAAGCATTAGCCTTAGTGGGAATTCAAGCGCTTCTAGATCTAAATCTAAGAGTGCACAAGAGATGCATGAGAATTCTAAAAAATCCGAAAACAACCAAGATAGAGGAGAAGAGTCAGCTAAGGACACCGCTCAGTCAATGGAAATTCCACAGCAGCAAGTTATCACCTCCCCGTCAAGAGATGTCCCCCCTCTCATCATTGAAGCACCACCCGTCACAACAGAATTAGACAAAGAATGGGAAAGCTTCAACGAACTGATCAATCTTGAAGGACAGGCCCCAAAAACACCTGTGGGCAATACACAGGTAGCACAACAAGTGTGCTCAACCATAGTCAGCAATGTGACAGAAACGGAGCATATTCCTATCGCTCCATCTTCTGACCTTCTACTGAATGTAGAAGAAATTCCCCCACTGGACATATTTTACAGTCCCCAACATAAAGCAGTTCTAAGAAGGCAAAGAAAAAAGAGAAAGTTAGAAAACACACTTTCTCAGGATGCTGAGCATTTAGACATCCTGTGGAAAGATCCTGTCAATAATCCAACTGAAAATCTCACCAAACTGTCTCAGATCGCAAGGGCGTATGCCTCTGCGACTATTGACAAAGCGTCAGAAGTACAGTAATTGCTGAAAGAGCAAGAAAATCAGATACAGGTACTGCAACTACAATTTCAACAAGCCAATGCCAATAATGAGGTATGCAAACAGCTTGAAAAGTTGCAGGAAGAATTCCAGCAAATGCAAATAAGTTATCAAAGAAGTTTGGATGAAAAGGGAAAACAATTGCAGGATGTACAGAAGATGCACAGAGATGACCCCAAAATTACAGATTTTATTTCAGAGTCTATTGCCTTGAACGAACAACTACTGCAGCAACAGCGGAGTTGGGACAGAAGATATCATAGTGGAGTTATTATTGCGAACTGAGTGATAAAATCACCAATCAAGTGGTAGACTTGCGAAGTGACTATGATCAGATCGACAAACGAGTGACGGAGTACTTGGCTTGGCAGGAAGAAGATGAGGGAAAAAGAGCAAGCGCAACCAAGATAAATGAAAATCATAAAGACTTGCTCTTCAACAAATGGGACGATAAAATCAGGGAAGCGGAACAAGCAACAGAAACAGCGGCCACGACAGCAAGCATTCTTGTCGACTGTGTAAATGAAAATTTGCACAGAGCAAACTTAATCGCAGAGACCACCCCAGGGTATTTACCAAATAAACTGCGACTAGAAGCGAAATGGAAACAAAAGGCACAAGAGAAGGAAAAAGTGGTCCAAGCACTAGAGAGGTTAAATTGGGAGTGTTACTGGGCATACTTGGTGAAGCTGCATAGTCAGCAAATGACTGTGAAATGTATCATAAATGCGGCCAAGAAAGTAGTGCCAGCTCTCATAGATTTTGTTTTCTTAGCCCAGCTCAAAGCAGAAGTCAGCCAGCCGACTCTCCTCAAACCCATGATGAATGCATGTAGTTTTAAGGATCAGATTCAGAAGTAACTTTATTTAGAATGTTGTTTTTTCTTTAAAATTAGATTAGAAAAAGGACGGTCATTTGAAAACCGCATCCGAAATTTTGTAAATAAACTATTATTAGAATTAGGAAGTAGTATTTTAACCCTTCTCATGCATTTGGAGAAGGGTCCAGAAATTTGTCAAAAAACTTGTCCTCAGAACATGCACTTCTGCACCCTCAGAGGAGGTTTTGATGAATGGATGGATCGAGGTTTATTAATGTTTGCATTTGATATCTGCTACTGATGTTGCACTTCTGTACTGTTAGTAGATGTTAGAACAAGTAGAGATAAATCATTTTTGCTTGAAGCTTATGAGTAGGACCAGTCGTAAATGGTACTTTTATCTCTTGGCCATTTCTGCTTATATTCTTAAAGTGATATACAGTTTTTAGGTTTTTATATGTTATTGCATGAATGCATGAGTTACCATTTGGCACTTTTGTACGGTGGAGTCATTTATTTATGTTTGATATATGAATAACTTATTATCCGATATGCTGTTCACAACTGTTTTGCCTAACTTTTTATGCAAAGTGGTTCATCTTAATTGATTTCCATTCTTATGATAGCTGAATGATCTTTATTACCAGTTATTGTTTGAAAGCTCTTTAGTTCACATAATAGAAGAAATACACCCCGGGTTAGCATAGATTAGATGTGCTCTTTTCATTAGATTACAATAGCATAGAATTAGATTAAAGTAGCTTAGGTTAGAACTCTTAGATTAGCATCATCCAACTTTGCACACACACACACCCTTAGATTGGGAAATTGGTCCCATTATCCCTAGTCGGACCCGCTATACCAAACGGATAAGGAGCTGCAAACCAAGGTCCGGACCAGGTGGGTATCCCCCTTGTTGTCGACCCGATTTTTGGGGCTTCAATAGAATCTAATGAACATATTATCAACCATGAATAAGATGACCCACATGAAGTTTGGCCCTAGTTGTCAATTTTAACACTCCCTCTCAACTAGGGAGAACTTCATCTGCAATCTATTTGTCAGTCACTACTATTCATCCATCAAATGCACTGCCCTATACAACCTCATCCTTGCCTTGCTTTGCTATATTCTATTTGTTGTACTTTGTCTTGTTATGCCCTATATTGATCTGTACGGCTCTACTCTGTTATGCTCTACTCTGATTTTGTTCGAATTATGATGAAGAGGAAATGATCGAGGATGTATCATACTGACTCAAAGTCAGTCTCAGAGTATGTACCACTAGTACCAGACCAGTCTCAACCAACCCGAAGTCAGCGTCATAGTGAGTACAACTCCTACCACTAGTCCCAAACCAATAACATCCTCCACTGACTAAAAGTCAGTCTCAGAGTGCGTACCACTGGTCCCATACCAGTCTAATATGACCTGAAGTTAGTGTCATAGAATGTACCACTCCTACTACTGGTCCCAAACTAGTATCATTGATCCCAGATCAATGGAGGTCATCCTAGTGTAGGGAGTATGGTAGATACAATGATGCATCCATCGGTACTACAACAATACTGAATCTAAGACACACAATCATATTGTGCTCTTTTCCTTCCAATCTAAGTTCTTCCATTCTTCATCAGACACTCCCATTAGTTTAGTACCCAGATCTATCGTGATCCACTGATATTTATCGACCAACAGATCCTCCATCTTGAGTTTCCACAACTCAAAACTCTGGCCATTAAATTTATCGATCTCTATCTTTCCATTGCTCACCATCTTCTTTCACCACCAGAATCAATCTCACAGATCTCCCACTGAACAAGGTCTACCACAGGCCTGAGAAAAACCCCTCAATAATAAAGGCATCCCCTTGAAGGAAAAACAACTCCGATACCAAATGTAGGATTTAACCTTGTACAGAAATTACCTGCATACGAATTCTAAAACATAGAAAATAAACAATAGCGAGAGCATAACACATAAAACAAATATACATAGATATTTTCCCCTAGATCCCAAAATTAGGACTACTAGCTTGATTTTTCATTATGTTCCTTTCAATGTTACAATACATATATATACATGTTGAAGCATCTAATACCACAGACCGAAAACCATCGTGCCCAAAACCATGTGTGAAAACCATGCATAAAACCATAAGTACATCTACCCACCTAATATAGGATCTGAAAGAAATTTTCCAGGGGCACTGCCCCAGATTCGGTAGAGGGGGATAACCACCCCCCTCAAACCCCCTGTAACCACCCCGCTGTGCAATCGATGCAACAAAGGGGGGGCTCTGGGCCCCCTCTAACGCCCCGGTTAACTAGGTGGGCCAGTAGTGGAAATAATATAACACAACCCAACAATTTTTATCATTCAACCTCTTCTGTTTGAAAGGCATGGATTCTTTTGATAATGAAGTTTCACTTTGTGAAGCATCAACATCTTCGTTGCATAACAACTCTATTCATATTGATGAATATAACAGAAATTCTTCCACTATGAATAGAGAGACAAATCTTCCACTTAGTCCTAATCCTAACGACTATGAGAGTAGCACTGATGAAAAAAAGGATGAAGAATTTCAAATAAATAAAGAGTCACAGTTTCCAATTAGTCCTAATCTTATTGAATATGAGAGCAACATTAATGAAGAGCATGATGCAGATTTTCAAATAAATAAAGAGTCGTAGTTTCCACTTAGTCCTAATCCTATGGACTATGAGAGTAGCAGTGATGAAGATCATGATGAAGAAATTCAAATGAATAGAGTGTCATGGTGTCCACTTGGTCCTAATCCTATGGACTATGAGAGCAGCAATGATGAAGAGCTTGATGAATAATTTTAAACGAATAGAGTGTCATAGTTTCCACTTAGTCCTAATCCTATGGACTATGAGAGCAGCAGTGATGAATAATATGATGAAGCATTTCAGAGGAATAGAGTGTGACGGTGTCCACTTAGTCCTAATCCTATGGACTATGAGAGCAGCAATGATGAAGAAGACGATGAAGAATTTAAAATGTATACAGTGTCATGGTGTCCACTTGGTCCTAATCTTATCGACTATGAGAGCAGCAGTGATGAAGAACATGATGAATCATTTGAAATGAATAGAGTGTTATGGTGTCCACTTAGTCCTAATCCTATGGACTATGAGAGTAGTAGTGATGAAGAGCATGATGAATATTTTCAAATAAATAAAGAGTCATAGTTTCCACTTAATCCTAATCCCATGGATTATGAGAGTAGTAGTGATGAAGGCCAGGATGAATAATTTCCAATAAATCAAGAGTCACATTTTCCACCTAGTCCTAATCCTAAGGACTATGAGAGCAATAGTTACAAAGGACTAGATGAAGCACTTAGTCCTAATCCTAGGGACTATGAGAGTAGCAGTGGCGAAGGGAAGAATGAAGAATTTCTAGTAAGTAAAGAGTCACATTTTAGGCGTAGCCATAATCATATGGACTATTATAGAAGCACTGAAAATGCACATGATGAATAATATCCAATAAACATTGAGTCAAATTTTCCATTTAGTCCTAATTCTAAGGACTATGAGAGTAGCACTGAATAAGGGAAAGATGAATAATATCCTCCAATTCAATGTTTCAAAAGCACAGATGATCATAGTGAGGATAACATTCCTCATAATGATGATGAAAATTCTTATACAAATGATGATACAATGATAGAGATGTTGCCAAGAAATACTGTATCGAGGAGTAGGAGCAAACCTTTTCGTATCAATCCAAGATGTTCTAGTTATACAAGTGGTAGAGCATAATATCTGATGAGAAGAAGTTCTATCAGCGCTCTCATTTCAAGTGAATGTTGTCAAAAATATTGCTTGAAACATATGGATTTCAAGTTTGCATTACAGAAAAGGAAGAGATATTTGTCAATGAATAAAAGCATGCAAAATTCATATTTAGTGGGGTGCATGCAATCTACATTGTTAGGTTATGATGATCATATTGGGTTTTATTTATCTGTAGAAAGGCTTTAAAAATGTTTCATTCAATGGGTAATTTTTGTCTATCAAGAATCCAAGAAAATTTGGAAAAGGATCCCACATTTTATTCAGAAGTACATCATAAACAACAGTTTGGGTCATTATCAAATACAGCAATGTCATGGATGAAAGATTTCTTTTCAAAGCATGGAGAGTTTATGCCAAATAGAGAGAAAATACATATTCCATATAATTTCTCAAGACGAGAAATCTACAACTTATACAAAGAATATTCAAAAGGTGTTGAGGGACATGGTCGATTTATTACATATCAATATTTTGTGAAGATATGGAAGAAAGAATTCAACAATTTCCATATTGCTAAGAAGACAGGGATGGGGATTTGCAGTACATGTGCTTCTCTTAAATAAAAAGGGGATAATTGTGAAGGGTTGGAAAGAGGTAAGAATTCATAACTTTAACTTTTAAAATTGTATATTCATCAACTATGAAAACATATTTCTTAATGACTTTCTTTTATGATGTGTAGATTCCATTGTCAAAGCACTTCAAGAGCATCGCGAGCAAAAAACAAGTGAAAGGAAAAAGTTGTACAAGCATCGAAAGAAATGTTATAATAATCCAAATAAATATTTGGGTTTGATAATTGATGGTATGAACCAGAAGAAAATGCTTCTACCACATTTTGTTCGCACACTAAAAAGTTTACAGGAGGAAAATTTTATTCAGTATCACTTGGTTGGTTTTATGGTCTTCAATGGAAAAATGTTGCCAAGGGTATACTTTACAGCTCCAAATATTCATAATGATGAAAATATGACAATAATCATAATTCATGATGTGCTTTCTCATTGGTCTGGTAATCTTCCTGAAGTTTTCTATCTACAATTGGAAAACACTTGTCGTGAAAAAAAAAATCAGATTGTTTTTGGATATCTAAACATGCTTGTTGAATTGAGAAATTTTCAGAAGGTAAAGGTTGGTTTCCTTCTTGTTGGGCACACTCATGACCCTATTGATCGGATGTTCAGTTTTTTTTTAGTCACATTGAGGAGGAAGGAAGTTGGGAAATTTCCATCATTAATTGATTGTATTAAGAAATCATACATGCCAGAGCCTACTTTTGATGTGTTGGAAGAAACTGTTGACACGCGAAGCTTTATTTTGAGATCGCATGGTGAGGAGAAGTGCATTGAGCAACTTACCGACATTAGCTTCCAACATCAATTTCGTATGAAAAAAGTTGATGAGAAAACACTAATATGGGGCAAGAAGTATTCAACTACTATAGAATGGGCGTCGTCATCAGGTTTGGCATTTTTGAAGTTCATTCTAGATCATCCAATATTTGCATCAAATATATTGTTATTACAATCAGTTGCTGAAGTTCATAATGCACACAAACATAATAGAGATATAAATTATTTTGATTGCCTAGAAGAAATTAAAAAATGTATTAGATACACATATGAGTACTTTGATATTGCTGATTTAGTTTGGTGGGAGTATTTTTTCAATAGTCCAAGTGATATCATTTCAAGAACAACAAATGAAGATATACCTTTGAAAAATCAATTTATTTGGCCTCAAAATGTGTCAAATGAACATGAGCAAAGAAACATCGTTGAACAACAACAATCTCAAGGTATTACTAATTCTTCACATGCATAGTAAAGAGAAATGTATATTGGTTCCAATAGATCGGGTTCACAACGTGAAGCCATGGAAGACCTTTACAAGGATTCAGTACAGGATATTAAGGAGGGTTGTATGATCACAATGCTAGCAGATGGAGATACCAATGGCTATCCATTCTGGTTTGCTAAGGTTATAAAGGTCATTATAGAAAATGAAGATGTTGCAGGTGTTGAAGTACATTGGTATGCCGCAAATACACACCCATTAAATGGTGTGTAAAAGCCAGAGATGGTAGTTGTTGAAAAAATTGGCAAAAAGAAAAAGAGAAAGGGTACAAATATAAATCATCACTGCACAAAACTCTTAAAATTGGAGGATGTTTACATACTTGTTTATGACTTCAATTTATTAAAGAGAGGAACTCTTCGCTTGAAGACAATAGAGATTCTAAAGAGGATGTTACCAGAAAGAACAATGTTGAGATGAGAGTCTGCTAAAACCATTCGATGATCGAGAAGAATTTTCAAACCTAAAATGGTGGGCATGGATGTGTACTTAGATGGGGCACTAGTTGATGAAAGAGAAGAATATGGAACATCATAATCTACATCCAGTCATTCATCTGAAGATGTGAATTCTGATAGCATGCAAGAAAGTATGAGTGATTTTGAATAGTTTTCTAAGATAGTTTATATAATTGATGTTTGCATCGTATCTTGAAATAAAAATGTTGATTTCCATATGGTGTTAAATGAAGTTATGAGTAATTTTTATGTTTGTTGGATTATGTGTTTTAAATATGATTATTTTTATTGTTTAGAATATCTACAATGCAACAATAACTTAGATATATAATGTATGTTTCATTCAATTTACAATTAATGACATTTTTATTAATTTAGTCATGTAATTTGTTCATAATGTCATGGTTTTTTAATTTTAGGGTTGAAAATTTTCCAATTTTTTTTGTATATTTAATGTTATGGTTGAAAGAAATTAGAACTTTAGCAATCTTTACTGTCATGTTATTATATGTTTAACAACATAGATGAAATTTAAGTATTGAGGGTCTTTCACAGTGCATTATATTATATAACATTTTTTGGGATTCAATTGCATTAAGAAAGTCATTCATCTATGACCATTTCCATGAAAGGTAGTCGTAACTAACTAATTTCTCATGTTTTTTGAATATTCCACTTAGCACTCATTGCATCGGGTGATGCTAAATCCCACTTCTTCACCCCTATGAGCATCACCTGATGCAATGAGTGCTAAGTGGACTATTCAAAAAACATTATATAACATAGATGAAAACTGATAGAATTTTAATGTGTTCCAGATCCCATTATTTTACCTTTATTGTCATTACTAAAAAATGTTGAAATTATACTTAGGAAAAAAAATGTTATTTTACCAAAAACAATACCGTGTTTTTTCCTCAAAAATCACTGTTTTTTGCATAAAAAAATTCGGTTTTACTGCCATTTTTTAAAAATGTTGAAAATTGACCCTAAAAAAAAACCATCGTTCCAGTATACACACTTTTCATTTTTAACATTGTTTTTCATGTTTTTTTGGGGTTTTTTGGCCAGAGTTCCCATTTGGAGTTTATAGTTCCCGTTTCAAGTTTACATTGTTATCACATCGTTTATACTTCATGAAGTCTATTATGTTAATGCTCAAGATCCTCATCTGAATCCGAGTTGCAGGGGATGTCCTTTTCCCAAGTAATTCACCCATCCACTTTAGGGTTGATCCAATCCTCATTCTGCGTAGTGACCTTATAGATCTGCTCAATATCATCCTCCTCATAGTAATTTTGGACTGGTTTACTATATCACACACCCTCGGCTGGATCCAGTGGAACAATGAACCTTAGTTCCTTCTTCTCAAATGTCATCCTATGCTTCTTGAGGCTGATGACCACATTCATATCAAATGCCTAATCAATTCCTAGCAGCGCCAGATAGGGATTACTGTCATCCACTATTTCAATTACTTCAAAATCAGCTATAGTGTGTGCCTCTTCAATATCTACAGTTACTCCATGTAAGAACCCCATCAAAATAATCTTCTATTGGTTCCCCATTCATAGTTGAATTGGGGACCATTGTAGCATCGACTTTCCCATTCTTTCCCAGGTCTGTTTAGGCAAAAAAATTGCATCAAATCCTAAATTTAGGATCACCTGGTCCATTTTAAATTTTATGATCTATGCAGTCAATCTCATCTCTCGAGCAATCTTTTTCTTACACTTGTCCACTTTGTGCACTGCGTGTTGTCCAGGCAGTGGCTTGCCCTTGCCACCACAGTTGTCTATCAACTTTTGCAGTCCCTATACTACTTTGTGGCCCCTTACGAGCTTCATGGAGGCCTGTAAGAAGGATGTCAACACTGAAGGATCTATTTCCTACGCAGCAATGAATTCTTCAAGCTTTTCTATTCGAGTACTCTTAGCCTTTGATGTGGAGGCTCCTAAATCTGAAAAGCTATCTTTTGCCTCCAAAAAAGTTTCCTTTGTCTTATTCATATTGAATCCATCATCTTTGTCAGCAACCTTGCACACCCATATATTTTCTTTTGATTGTTTTCCTATGGCTTTATCTTCCCTGGTAGCTATACTGCTTTGCATAACTATATTAACATTGAGCCCATCTTCACACAGTTCTGATCTCATCATCTGTATGTTCTGAGTGGGCTGCTCGTTATTCTTCTCTTGCATCTTTGCAATGAGCATGGGACAATCTTCTATAACGTGATCAAATTGCCAACAATATTGATAAGAGGGGTGTGTCAGGTTCTGACAATCTCGTGCAAAGTGGCCTAGCTCCCCATAATTGTAACAAATGATCTATCCATGACCTCTTCCAGCTCCTCCCCCTCGTCCTCTTCCTCGTCCCTAGAATCCTCCACATGTTGTAGTTGTGTCTTGATCCTAGTGAGGTTGTGTCTCAGCATGTACCCTATATGTCGTAGTTATGTCCATCATTAACTCATAGCTTTGGCAACTGCGCTCATCAGGGCCTAAAGACTTACAGAAATTACAGAACAATTGTTGGGGAGTCAGTACAAACTTCTGCAAAATATGGAAATTGTTCGTCGAGTGTTTCCTTGTTATTTGGAAGAAAGCGCACCATGGTACTACACAGGTACTTGAACTAATGATATTTTCTAGCTTCAGTGGGATAGGACCTCCACCAATTAGATAATTCTGATACACCGGGAAATGATCCTTGTCATGACCATGGCCTTTGAACTTTAAGCACCATACTTCCATGTGGGCTCATTCTGGACCTATTTTCTATTTTTGAGGTCTTGCAACTCCATATGCAGGCTCATCAACTGCAACTAAATCTGTTGCACTCCCAGATTCATATCTTAAATAGGTGAAGCCTCCGATTTAATAGAAATTTCAATTGCTTCAGCCTGTGATCCAACCTCTTTTGTGAAAATGGTAATCTTAAATGAGGTAAAAACAAAGCAATATACCAATCCTTATGTTTTTCATCCGAGATCTATAGATTATCATGTTGTAACAAACACTTCAACCTTTAATCAAAATCATATGTAGATTCATTCACCTTCTTCTTAATTTCTTTCACCTCAGTCACATACTAAGCTTGAGACTTAGGCTTTCTGAATTCATTATTCAACACATCTTTGGTGTCTTTCAATGAAGCAACTGGATGAGTCATACTTTACTTAATATACTAGTGCATTGCCCTATCTTGTAATGCTATGACCAGCTACGCTTGCTTCAGATCATCATCCGATATCTGCTGTGAATTCCACACAACATCTGCAACAAACCAGAATTGATTAGGGTCTTCTATCCCCTGACCCTTGAATATAGGCATCTTCATAGTTTTTGCCATATTGAATAGTGGAGGTGGAGGTGTAGGTGTGTGAGGTAGAGGTGATGGTTGAGGTGGAGTGGATGGATGTGGTATTCCCACAATACCATGATCTATCATCTTTGGTGCACCTTGAGGCATATTCAGACTATTACTTTCTTCGTTGCTATTATATGCTCCCAACAAAGGAATGTACTTAACACTTGAATCTAGATCTCTTCTGAATGGTCTCCCACTTCACGTAGATGCCATTAAATATTGTGTAAACATAAATTTAATGGCATAACCCATTTCTCACACAATATAATTTTAATCCAAGTTTTCAGAGACTTCAAATACTTACCTCTTCGTCCTTTGAAAAATTGTCATTCAGCTTCACTATAACTGACAGACGTATCAATCATGAACCTAGTAATAACTCCACCCAAAATACTATTGATCCAATAATCAACATCCTTCGTGATCTTGTTATGTGATCCTTCCAGATGCCTCACTACTCTGGAGTCCACACAATGGGGTTATCCGACATCTGGGTAGGTTGACCATATGCCAATTTAGCCAACCATTCGTATAATTTAGATAGAAAAGAGCAGAAGAAAACTTCGTGTTCCTCTGTATACATGTATATATGAAACCACTCTTCTTTTGATAGGCAGAAATTCTTGTTTTCTTGGGCTGTAAACTCATGCAAATTCTAGTCTATCCACTTTTCAATATCCTTTTTAGTTGGTATACACTTATGCCACATCACATTCCTCAGATAGATCACAGTCCCAGAAATGGAACAATTTGTTGAATTGAGGCGGCTTGGACCCAAGTTCAGAGTTCATTGCACTAATCGACAAAACGATACCCTACCATCCCTTTTGACAACAAACCGCATAGCGTAGGCTGCAATCTCACCCAAGGAAGTATTGGGGGATGCTATAACTAGGTTTCTACATCTAGAGGACTGTGTGATGTGTTTTTGACAAACTTAGGGCTTTACCTTAACCTTCGCTAACCCTAACCCTTAAAACTCATAAATTATAGAAACTATATTTAGCATATATAAACCGTTCATCGATTTCAGTAAACATTCATAAAATCATGTAAATAAACATATCTACTTCTTCACGCATCTATTAAGTACTTTTCCAGATTAATTGCATTCAACCAATCAAAAATACATTAAATTCAAAGATAAAAAGTAGTAAGCAGACACACATATAATTCCTCAAAACAAGTCTTTATTATACTTCAAATATTCAATTACAATCCATTCAACCAACACACACAGCTCCATGGGCGTGCACTCAGCTGCAGACTTACTAAGGTATCCTTTTACACATATTAAGGATCCTTCCCCTTCGCATAAGTATAGATTTCACAAAAACAAACTCGAATAATGCACTATTCTCTTCTATTTTCATGCCTTTATGACTCTTCTACGACTCCTTTTTATATCCTTCTTCATTACAATACCATGGTCCCCGAACAATGGGCGGGTTTCAAAACAACTTGACTCTTAAAAAACTAAGGGCCTTTGACCTTCCTAAATCCCCTTTGACTCATATCGACCCGCGCTACTCATGCTACACTCTTCAAAATGTGGAGATTTTATGATATTTGACAAAAATTTACAAAATTTGACTGTAGGGGACCCTGTCCCAACATTTGTTCAAAGTCTCATTGGTTAGGTTAAAAAGTGGTTTAAAGGATTAATAGCTAACTCTATCCTAGACCTTACTCAATTTAATGACACCTTCCTTAGAATATGGGTGTTACACAGTAATTTGTCACTGCCTTCACTCCAGTCCTTCTGTTGTGTCATGTGTCGAAGTCAAACATGCTCATATTGAACAAATGCTCTCTTGTGCTGCCAAATGACCCACTTTTCCTAAGTTATCTGCCTCATCGCGACTATGGACTTAATAAACACGATGAATGGCACTCATAAATAGTCCAGACGCACTGCCAGCGTGGAAGTACATCTGATTCCTGCGATGGTCCGATTTTATGCTCCAGCATGAGGTTACTTATTATCTTTAGCAATGATCTGACTAGCTATATTTCTCACTAGCGATGTCAGCGCTAAAGCTCAATTGTTCACCCACGATGATCCAGATTGGGCGAATTTGTTCCAACAGTCAGCCTTCTGGATGACTCCAGACCTGGTTGTTGGCATAGTTTGTATCGCCCTCCTTTCTCTAGCATGGTAGTTCCATCAATTGTGCTACCTTCCTTGGAGATAAGATCACTCTTCCACCTTTCATGGAGACTCCTTCTCCTATTTAAACTCTCACCATTGCTATGCACTGCTAGTTTTTGATAGTTGGCTAGTTGGTAAATTCTTGGATTGAGTAGTGCTGTTAGTATAGCTAGTGTGAGTGTGACAAGTGTGGGATTGTTGATAGCTTGTGGAAGGTTGTGAAGTGCCTTTAATTTTGTGTAAAACTTATGAGTGAGAGGGACTTGTATGTTGGGAGATCCATTTTCAAAGAGTGAATGCTTGTGGAACATGCTAGTTGGATCCCTCTGAGATGTCAAGACTTTGGTTGTAAGCTTGCTCTTATTTCATTATTAATACAATCAATGATGTTTTCCTATGTCTTGTATGTAATTTACTTGATAGCTCATTACTTCTTGACTTTGTGAGTAAATAGATCATTGTTGTTTTCCAGCTATGTGCTTTGTTGTATTTCCTTTGCATTATTTCAGGTTGATCACTCGTTGGGAGAAGGAAGCCGCTTGCTGGAGCAGCACAACATAACTCCATCGACCACCGATTGAGGTAAGCCTCCAACTATGACTGTTTAAGGAAAGCTATTTTTGATCTATCCTTGTTTGTGACTAGACCCACTCTAGGGCTAGAGGGGTTGCCTCTGTCCACAGAGGGAACACTTTCCTACATCCCAAATTGGCGACTCCGCTGGGGAGTCTGTCCTATTTTCTTCCCTTGTTTGCTCTTGTTTTGATTTTGATTTGGTCTCTTTTGAGGTTTGGGGATTAATTAGCAGTCTTCTAGGTCACCTAGATTGATCTGGGAAGTCCCTCTATTATCTGTTGGATTGGTTGTTTTTGGTTTGGGAGTTTTTGGCTCATTTGCCATTGTTTTTTGCATCATCGTGGAAAAAATCCTAACAGTCACGACATCATCGCTACTCTATAGCTTTTCACCCGTGATGATCTCAGGTTGCTAGTTTAATTCCCGCAATGACTCTTGAAATCGCACCATCACGGAAAATAGGTGTACTTTCGTGACCATCTCTAGTTGTCAGTGTAACACTTGCGATGACAACTCTAGTTGTTTGTCCATCACTAGCGATGGTCTCTCATTCAAGGATGACAGCTCTAGTTGTCTGTCCATCACTTGCGATGGTCTCTCATTCAGCGATGACAACTCTAGTTGTCAGTGTAACACTTGCGATGATTCCTGTAAAGTTGTTTTTATAACTTTACCTCCTGAATTCATCAATCTTGCTTATCCCCTATTGTTTCTTGTCTCTCATTAGCTTGTTTTAATTTCTTTTGGTTAGGGTACCGTCTCTTTGATTTCATTGAGTGAGTCTTGTGTTTTTTTGGACCATGTGACCTAGCCCTTTAGAAGTTTCATCGAGAAACTATTTGCTTGGGTTACTTGTCTGTTCAAGGCTCATCCACAACTGTCTTATTGATTTGCTTGAGGCTTTTTCACTGCTTGTTTTCTTGCTGGTTGATTTTTAGTGTCGATTATTGAACCAATTTTTTATGTTGATTCAATTTCTTCACTACCAAGCATAGATCACAATTGTTTGGATCGGTCAGTTCACACTTGCTTGGTTGTCTCTTTAAATTCAGAAACAAAAAAGAAAATCAAAAGTTTGCATTCATTTAGCATACAAAAGTGAAAGTGCATTTGCATTACGAATTTTTATGTTTGAGAAATTGGAAAGCAAATTTTAAATCTTTCATTAGTAGTATCGATTCATCGTGAGATTAGTGTAATGATGCATTTTGTTTCTTAGTGTTTGCATTCACTTGTATTGGTTTGGGAATGAACTCTCTACCTTTCTGTAAGTAGGTGCTCATCGAAATGAACGATGCTTTACTCATTCTAGCTGTATCCTAGGTTTTTGATATACATACGGTAGGGCCTGGAAACTAAAACATAATTCAAGATCAACCTTAAAATGAACTAAATGAAACTAACAATGCATTGGAACATAATGCACACTATTTAGAGGTCTAGGCTAGAGATGTGCTCCAGCGTCATTAAACCTAGTCACTATTGTTTTCACTCAAGGTTGGGTGATTCCTCCTTCGTGACTCAATAGTGGTCTAGTACGGAATTATGCTCCCATGTACCGCCGAGTATATGTTGGGAGACCCCACTAGGTTATCATCCTTTATCCTTAGGAAGCCGTGTCTGCCGCCTTGCAAACTGTAACACACCAAACACAGCATTCGGGAAGATTGACTGCCGTACGGAAAGTCCTTGGTTTACATATGATCACCAAGGCGTATATGCAATTTTACGGGTTGTTTGGTAAACCTTTTGCTAGTCTCTCCGGAGTAGTCACTTTCATTCCTTTTCAGACTCCTTAAAACAAAAGGTCCATCTGAGCACTTGTCCTTTCAGGCTCATTAAATCTCGAAAGAGATAGAGTCACCTTTTCGTCCTTTTCTCAACTCTTGAAACATGAAAAGGTCAAGTTTTGTTCCTGTGTCATAAAATTTACTGCCCACGAAATATTCCTGGTAACAGTTAGAATTCTTCTTTACAGTTCGATTTTTTTTCAGGCTCGTTCCTGATGGCAACATTCCCTGAGTCTACCGGCCAAGGTCTTTCCCCAAATGGGAATCCTAGTCTGTTTCCACCTTTTGGAAATTTCAGTGCTTCGTATATGGCAACATTGTCCTTGCCCGGGTTAACCATCGGTTTACCCATTTGGTTGTTTTCAACCTCAGTGGTCCCGAGTGTCATGACTCCTGTTCCACCATCTCCTTCGTCTGAACCACGACATGTTGATTCCAAGGTTAAGACTACGCCTTCTTCCCCTATTTCTTCCTCCTCCTCTCCTCCTTCGCCTGGTGAAAATTTCATATCTAGTAACTAGGAGACTACGAAGAAGAAGAAGAAGATGATGAAGAAGAAGAAGTATAATAAATGCAAGGCCACCTATGCAGCTATTGCTCTGAGTACATCTCAGGTTGGACCACCTTCTGCTCCTCCACAGAAGGTTAAGTTTCCTTGTAAATTGTGCAAGGGTGACCATCTTCTTCATGATTGTCCTAGCATTCTTAGGATCTTAGAAGTATGGTCTCGCGTTCCGGCTCATCCCTTATCATCCTCTGAAGCTCATGACGATGCTACCCTATCAACTGGCAGTGGTAAGAAGAAAGGGAAGATTCGATTCCCCTGTAGGCTATGTGAAGGCCACCATTCCCTTCACCTTTGTCTGCTCATGGATAAAGCTTCCGCCGTTTTGGAAAGTCTTACAGCTTCTTCACCCCAACTTCCTGTTGGTTATCAAAAGCTCTCTTCAGACTCTCTCCCCATCAACCAAGAGATTGACTTAGATTCTTCTCTTGCCTGTTCTCCTCTTTTCGAACCTGGCTGTGCTAAGCCTATTATAGACCAACCATTGGTCAGAGAGAATGTCAACTTGGGTTCACCACCTATTGATCACTCTATTTTGGAAGAGCGTCATGCTCATGTTCTTCTCGTCTCATCAAATTCTCTAGAGTCCGAAAGTGACCCTCCTATCCCCGCTGATCAAGAGAGTCCTTTTTCGGTTCCTGTAGAGCAGGGGGTTAATCATACGATTCCCCCACCAAGTAGTTCAGTCGTTTCCTTTGAATAGAGTCATTTGACTGCATTCCATCTTCCATCTGATGTGCCTTTCTAGATTACAGTACATGCCTATGATACGGCAGTACCTGGAACTGTCTTAGATGAGGATGTGTCTGTCAGTCTTATGCCTTCCACTACTTGGCAAGCTTTGGGCTCCGCACAGCTTGTGCCAGTCACACAGAATCTGTTGGCATTTGATGGAGGAACCAGTCAACCTTTAGGGATCCTCCCGAAGATTCCTGTTAATTTGGGGGGAAAAACCGTCTATATAGACATTATGGTTGTCCAAGGTGCTTTAGATTTCAGTCTTCTCCTTGGCCGTGACTATGTTTATGACATGGGGGCCCTTGTCTCTTCACTTTTCTGTGTGGTTTGTTTTCCACACGATTGAAGAATGGTGACCATAGATCAATTATCGTTCTTCAGTCCCCTAGTGCCTCCTATGTCGCCGTCATCCCTTATCAGTTCTTGCTCGCAAGGAGTAGCTTCCTTACCACAGGTCAATTATGTGGCTACCCGTTTTGTCTCCGCCTCTGCTGATGATCATGCAGATGGTCTCGTACATCATGTACTAGGGGCTTTGGAACCTAATCTGTCATCAGTGCCTAACGACATGTATTCCTCCCAGAGTGCATTTCTTCCATCCTGTGAAGACCTCTTGGGAGTCATGTTCTCGTATGGCCCATGAGTAGGTGTCATGAGGATAGTTTGTTCCTGTGTCAACCTCGTTAAAAAATGAAAGAAGGATCCATGAGAATAGTTCCTGACCTTGTGTCAAGCTCGTTAAAAAATGAAACAAGGAGCCTTGAGGAAAGTTCTTGATCTTGTGTCAATCTCGTTAAAAAATGAATCAAGGGTTATGAGGATAGTTTTTTCACTGTGTCAACCTCATTAAAAAATGAAACAACTCCCCTTTCCAAATTGAGTCTTTGATTAAGATATCGTAAAATCCAAATTGAGTCTTTCCAAGATCTCGAAAGTGAACCTTCATTCCATCCACCTCGTTGAATGCAATGTAGCTTGGGGGGCATGTATCGCGATTTGCGTCATTATGCTGGGGGCATCCAAACTTATAACAAGCATATTTTTTCGTTTCAAGCTTGTGTAAACATGAAACCGAATCCAGGTAGAGTTCTCCATGGTTCAAGCTTGTGTAAAAATGAACCTATATCTGATTTACATCTCGTGATTGTCGTTTTTATCTACTAAATTCTGTTAGATGAGCCTTGGTTGTCTCATTCCATTGCCACCATCTCTTTAGCCGATCATTTGCTTTCACTTGGTTGTTTTTTCCTTTCCTGAGGAACCACAGCGATGAGTGGTTTTTTTAGCCAGCCTCTTGACCATTACATGTTTTGAGTAGTTCCACCATTTCCAGGACTAGTTTCTACCCTTGATACCACTCGTTCCTCTAGGATGAGTCACCTTTGAGCTCTTTTCTGACTCGTAAAATATGAAAAGATTGCCAAGTTATCCCTTTTCGACTTGTTAAACGTAATAAGAGGTGGTCTGCTTTAAGCTCTTTTCCGACCGTGTAAACATGAAAGGATTGCCGGGCCTTTGTCGTTTCGAGCTCGCTATTGGTTACGAAATGACGTGATTTCGATCGCTTTTCTACTTTTTTGGGTCGAGGTCACTAGTCATGAAAAGTACTGGTCGAGCGGTTCTTTCGAGTATCGTTTTATACTTTTTCGGGCTCAAGAGACACAAATCTATGAAAAATGACCCCCCTGGAGTTTTCTTTTCCATGAATTTTTCAAACTCTCTAAACGTGAAAAAGACTCTGAGTTTTACCTATGTCAGACTCGTTAAACCCTGACAACATTGGACTCGTCACCATGACGAGACTCGAGCCTCTCCTCCCTAGGACTTGTTAAACCATTACTAGGCTGGATTTGACCGATGGTCTAACTTATATTACAATCATATGCTACCCCCTTCAAGCTTGTTCTCAAAAATAATAGGGGTACTCGCCAGCAATGGTGGGGAAAATTTGGAAATCATCATTGGCAGCTAATCACTCTTGAACATCGACACTTTTTTCCTCTTGTCGGGTTGGGACATCCATACATTGTCGTTTGGCCTTCCGCGGGTCTGGGTTGCCATTTAGCCTCATTCCATCTGATTCACGCCGTCTCCATCAAGCCTCTGATCCCTTGGTACCTAAATACTGCCACCCTTTGTAGTCGTGTTTCCGACATGTTCAAGAGTATAATCCTTTTGTAGTTTACACCCTTGCCTCCTCCTCTGATACATTGTTTCGCCCTCTACCACTTGTTCCTTATCTCATGTCATTTATGGGGGAAACATTATGGCCCTCCTGCGACGGATCGTCTCTTGTTGAAATCAGCTCATTATCCAGGAGATTGATCTAGAGATCCCCTTTGGTACCTTAGAGCTTGCATGCCTCAATGGCAAGCTCTTCGCACTTGACGGTTGACTTTCATCATTGGTAGTCGATTAGGTGATTCCATGAGTGTTTGACTTCAGCTCCTTCTTCACACTTCGTGGATTGTGCCAGACAGTACCTTGAGAACCATTGGCATTATTGGTGGCTTCTCTCACACTTGTTAATAGTTTTCATCATTGACTAGTAATCAAGCGATTTTCTATCATGCTTGACCTCAGCACATCTATTCGCATGCTAGAATTTGTACTATGATCGGTTGGGTTCAAGACCCTGAACTCAGATTACACATGTTCGGGCTACGTGGATTGGTTCATGATTACATGACTCATTGATGGATGGCTGCGACCATACCCGAGTCTTCATGGATGGCTGCGACCATACCTTTATCATCATCATGGTCTTATTAGCTGGATGGCTGCATCCGTACCACAGACCTAGTTTGTATGTCTTTTGGATGGCTGCGCCCATGCCTAGACTACATGTATTTCATTATCAGAGATATCAGTTGTACCTGCATGCAGGTTCTTCCATATGGTGTTCCAGCTTAGTCAATTTCGTAAAGCATTTCACCCCTCTCACTCTCTCGAGCTTCATACTTTAGGGGGCATCTGTTACACAATAATTTGTCACTGCCTTCACTCCAGTCCTTCTATTATGGTCATGTGTCCAAGTCAAACATGCTCATATTGAAAAAATGCTCTCTTGTGTTTCCAAATGACCCACTTTTCCTAAGTTATCTACCTCATCGCGACTATGGACTTAATAAATGCATTGAATGGCACTCATAAATAGTCCAGACACACTGCCAGCGCGGAAGTATATCTGATTCCCATGATGGTCCGATTTTATGCTCCAGCGCAAGGTTACTTATTATCTTTAGCGATGATATGACTAGCTACATTGCTCACTAGAGATGTCAGTGCTAAAGCTCAGTTGTTCACCCGTGATGATCCAGATTCGGAAAATTTGTTCCAATAGTCGGCCTTCTGGATGACTCCAGACCTAGTCGTTGGCACAATTTGTATCACCCTCCTTTCTCTGGCATTGCAGTTCCATCAATTTTGCTACCTTCCTTGGAGATAAGCTCACTCTTCCACCTTTCATGGAGACTCCTTCTCCTATTTAAACTCTCACCATTGCTATGCACTACTAGTTTTTGATAACTGGCTAGTTGGTAAATTCTTGGATTGAGTAGTGCTGTTAGTATAGCTGGTGTGAGTGTGACAAGTGTGGGATTGTTGATAGCTTGTGGAAGGTTGTGAAGTGCCTTTAATTTTGTGTAAAAATTATGAGTGAGAGAGACTTGTATGTTGGGAGATCCATTTTCAAAGAGTGAATGCTCGAGGAACATGCTGGCTGGATCCTTATGAGAAGGTTTGTGACATCAAGACTTTGGTTGTAAGCTTGCTCTTATTTCATTATTAATACAATCAATGATGTTTTCCTATGTCTTGTATGTAATTTAATTGATAGCTCATGACTTCTTGACTTTGTGAGTAAATAGATCATTGTTGTTTTCCGGTTACATGCTTTGTTGTATTTCTTTTGCATTGTTTTAGGTTGATCACTCATTTGGAGAAGGAAGTAGAAGTTGGAGCAGTGCAACGGAACTCCATGAGGTAAGCCTCCAACTATGACTATTTAAGGAATTCTATTGTTGATCTATCCTTGTTTGTGACTAGACCCACTCTAGGGCTAGAGGGGTTGCCTTTGTCTGCAAAGGGAACACTTTCCTGCATCACAATGGGAAATGAAAAAGAACCCTCTACAAATTTTAGCAGAGTATGAAAGTATCAAAAGGGCCCCTAGTGAAACAGTCCATGATTATTGTATCAAATTTAACAATGTATATAACTCTATCCCTACAACAATACAAACTCATCCGGAGCTAGCCCTAATTAAATTCCCAAACGATTTTGAACCTAATATGTCTTACTAATTAAGAGGTTTTGAAGTCAATTTGTTACCAAAGAGAGCTAGACTAAAAGCCAAAAGGGAAGTTAATATAAAAGGGGAATATGCTTATTCTTCCTCTAATGTTAAGTTGGATACTTTAGTAAAAAAAATGGATAAAATTATGGAGAGGATTTCTATAGCTAATAAAACTCCTCCAAGGTAAAACCAAGGTGGTCCCCAAATTAGAAATCCAATTTTTAGGGAAAACCAACCCTAGATTAAACCAAAGAGAGAAGTGAGGCCAAAATGATCAGCAACAGATTAGACTTCCATTCCAAGAAAAATATGTAGGTGAGGAAGCTGACATACTTGAAGATCATGAAGAAAATCAAATAAACATTTTTGAGGAAACCAAAATTGACCACATTTTCTTGACTAAGAAAGGGCAAGACATTTTCCTACTCTCACAACTAGAAGGCATTCCATTAGATTTGAATACTACAAACAAGGATATCAAAATGAAATTATGGAAGTACATAGACAATATAAATTGAGGAGTAGAAAGGTTTCCAACACTCCTTCCAAGAAGACCCAAACTGATACCCCTTCTACTAGTCAGCCTAAATACAATTTTGAGAAGGAACTTCTAAGAAACATGATGCAACTAATAAAGAAATAGAAAAAACTCCTACATATTTTAGCATTTAAAATGAACTTTCTAAAGTAAAAATTTATATTCCCCTCACTGAATTAATCAACAAAAATCCATATAGATCACAAGTCATAAAAGCCTTGAAGATAGGGGAAGGTACTGACACAATCAATTTGACTGATGACTGACCTAAGTTATTGTTTGGGCCTAAGGTCAGGAAAATTTCATGATGGAAGTGTACCCCATTTCTACATTAGCTTGAATATTCATAATAAAATTCTACACAATTTTATCCTTGATCATGGAACCTCACACAATCTAATTCCTAGGGCTATTATGAAGAAAGTAGGCTTAGACATAACCAGGCCATTCGAAGATTAATATTCATTTGATTCAACTAAGGTAAGATGCTTAGGATTAATTAAATATTTATGTGTTAATCTAGTCCAAATACGAGTAAGTATGGAATGTTGCTCTCTAGATCTCAGGGAGAAAAATTACAAGGCAATTTACAAATGTATATGACTTATGTTACCATTCCAATGTGTGGTCCGCCAAGAAGATTATATATGGAGGCACTAATGAAGTACATGGTTAGTAGTCAAGACAAACCCAACAATTATCCCCTATATTTAGTACATTCATACATGGATTGATTTATCTTGTATAAAAATGAATGTGTAGAAAATGAATTTTCACACTTAGAACAACTAATTCACTAGATTTAGAATTAAATGGTGGATCTAGAATTTCAAAATAACCAAAAAGATCAATTTTAATGATGTCCTTGTAAGAATAAAAAATCCAATTTTAATGAAATATGTGTTTTAGAGGCTGAAATCAGTAAAAGGTAATAAAATTGGATACTGAAGAAAAGGATGTAGAGGGAGAGGCTCTTTGGAATATTGATTTCGATGGGGTTGTGAGTAAGTATGGAGCAGGGGTGGGTGTTTTCATTGTACACTCATCAACAAATATGGCAAAGGGACATGGTTATAAACTAAATTTTCAGTGCACCAATAACATGGTTGAATATGAGACACCAAAATTAGGGCTGTAAATTTTAAAGAGATTAGGATAAAAATGAATTTCTGTGCATGGGGATTCTGAGCTAATTATCAATCAAATTAAGGGTGAATATGCTGCTAAACACCCTAGACTAGGCACCTATAGGAATGTAGTCTTATATATTTTGCAATGTGTTTCTGAATATGATTTGTCTGCTATCCCTCAAAGCCAAAATATTTTAGTTGATGCCTTGGCTATTTCATCCAGTACTTGCAAAATTCCTTTTCATCCCAATAGAAAATATGTGGTGGAAGTAAAACACAGGCCAATTGTTCTTGGTAATGTAAGATATTGGCAATTTTTCGGTAATGATAAAAAAATAGAGAACTTTTTACAAATGAAAGATGAATTTTAGTCTGTAAATATTCATATATAAGATGATATAGATAAGAATGAAAAAGAAATAATGTTTAATGAAATTGAAGATAATCAAGAAGAACTCGAGGTTTTACAATTAAAGGACAATGTATTACCAAGATGATTGGTACCATTGGAAGAGATTTTTGACTTTGATGATGTAGCCAAGAAGCCAAAAATAGAACCAGTAGGAGTTGAGGTAGAGGAATGTAACATAGGAACTACAGAGAACCACAAAATTGTCAAACTGTCCAAATCCTTACCTCCTAAAGAAAAACAAAAATAAATTGAGATTTTTAAAGAATTCTCTGATGTGTTTGCCTAGAACTATGAAGAATTAAAATTGTATGACACAAGTATCATTCAGCGCACTATTCCCATCAAGGAAGATCGAAAGACTTTTAAGTAGTAATTGAGGAGAATAAACCCAGTATTATTACCTTTTATAGAAAAGGAAGTCAAGAAACTTTTCGATGCAAAGATCATTGTACCCCTCAAATTTTCGAAATGGGTCTCAAATTTAGTAACTACCAAAAAGAAAACATGTAAAATTAGGCTTTGTGTATATTTTAGAAATATTAACAAGGTTTCTCTTAAAGACAACTACTACCTGCCAAAAATGGATCACATCCTACAAAAGGTAGTTGATTCCAATAGAATTTCATTGTTGGATGGTTTCTCAGGATATAGTCAGGTTCTCGTTCATCGTGATGATCAACAAAAAACAAATTTTACTACACCATGGTGCACTTTTATGTATGTAAAATTTCCTTTTGGCATTATGAATGTTGGGGCCACTTTCCAAAGAGCAATGGAAATTTATTTTACTGATGAAATTTACAGGTTCATTGTTATCTAGCTAGATGATATTACCTTGTTTTCAAAGATAGATGAAGAACACTTGCTGCATTTAAGGAGATTTTTTTAGAAGTGTAGAAAATATGGTATCTCCTTAAACCCTAAGAAAACTCTTTTTCTTTTAGAGGGAAAACCTATAGGCCATATCATCTCAAAAGAAGGAATTATAATTAGTCCTAGCATAGTATAAGCGATACTAAAAATTGACCCACCTAGAAATAAAAAAGAAAAAGAAAAAGAAAGTTCAATCCTTCATTGGAAGAATAAATTTCCTTAGGAGATTTACTCCTAACTTGGCCTAAATCTTAAGATTCATTACCAATATGTTAAAGAAAGGCATTGAAATAAAATGGAATACTAAAGCCAAGAAATCCTTTAGTGAAGTAAATTTAGCCTTAACCACTTCTCCCTTTTTGATAAACCCTGACTTTACAAAGGATTTTATGCTTTTTTCTTTTTTCATTTGAGCATACTATTGCAGTTGCTTTATTGTAGAAAAATGGTGAAGGCCATGAATAGCTCATATCTATCTTCAACAGAGATTTGAGGGATGCATCATCGAGGTACAACATCATGGAGAAAAAATCCTTTTCTTTGGTAAAGGCATTAAAGGATTTTAGAGTGTACATCCTACATTCTCATATCATTGCATTTTTCCCAAGTGTCATGGTGTTGGGAACAGGATCCCCCAAAGGATAGTTTTGGGGATAAATGCCCATGTTTTGGTCAGATTTTGTAATAAACTTGTAAAGACTCCACATTTTGTGATCATGGAGCACATAGGTGTCATGATTCATAAAGGGTTGTCTGCCCTTAGTTTTGTAAAGTAAATTCGGTTGTAAAAGATCTACCCATGGTCCGCAGACCATGGGATTGTATGAAAAGAGCTAAGCTCTAATTAGTTTAGAGGGTAGTCGATGATGGAATAATTCTAAGAAAGTCATAGCTCTAAAGTAAGAAGTCTAAGTTTCAGGTCATAGCGTAGGTAGAGGCTCTGCAACTGAGTGCGTAGAGGCCTAGGGTGGAAGTCTGCAGCTGAGTGCACGGACCCTTACAGCTATGTGCGCAAGGTAGATAGAATCTGTAATCACTTAAAGATATCAATAAAGAGAAGTATTCTGTAATTTATGTGTCTTTGTTCCGAGTAATGCATCTTGTCATTTTATGTATAAATTTCTTTTATAATTCTTATATGGTGTGCGAATGAATATAATTATGTTGGATAACTGAACGCAAATAGGAATATCTGTTTATGTGGTTCTAACTATGAGTATCTAATAAGATAAGTAAGATTCTTAAGGTAACTAGATAGTTTGAGCAACACGTTGCCTTAATAGCATGAAAGTATCTGAATTGAAGGTTAGGGTTGCACGAAGGCCATCCGTACCCTTTCACGGAGGTATCGAAGGGAGGAATAAGGGGTTAGGTAGACAGAGCCCTAGAACTAAGTGACATGCACGAAGGCTGGAATAGAAGGAATAAAACGACATCACGACCATCTCAAGGTGTGAAAACTTTCTTCCAACATCCCCCCATACTGCTTCAGGTGAGACTCCAGTTCGTGCTCTGCATACCGATGTCGAAAGGGCCAATAGTGTAGGGATTTGTTTGGCTGATTAACACTAAACCTGGGTTAGGCCCCTCCAAGCCAACAAATGGTTCCATTGCCGAGACCATAATCTACATAAGAGATGTGTGATGTCAGATAACTGGAATCCAAATAAGAAAGAAATCGAAGACTGGTTGAATGGGAAGATCCATAAATTTGTGGTGGAAGAGAACATAAACCTGCGATTGATAAAGGAACAATGGCTAGATAGGTACCTATATAAGTAGATCCATGAGATCTTTTTCTATTCCTTTCCAGCTGAGCTATACGAGTGAGTCGCGAAGCTAGTAGATAAGCAAGGAAGGTAGAAACTTGATGGTCCTATTTTTGGACCTAGAGCTAGTACATAAATTGGAAGCATCTGAGGACAAGATTGCCTGTGCAGTCGATTGTTGGCTCAATCACATCATAGGAGGATTTGTAACTAAATTTGCAGTTGATACCTCAGTCAACTACAATGAGGCGAAGCGGTGCTCTTTCAAAGGACCATGAAGTAAGTACTTGAAATCTTTGAATACCTGGATTAAAATGTTATTGTGTGAAAAGCGGGTTATGCAGTTGCCTTGATGTTCGTGGCTAAGTGAAGCGGAAAAATTACATGAATGAAGGAAAAAAGGGTCCTGAATATAGTCCATTGATTTCACCTCCACGAGGTGATGAAGAGGGAATAGCGCAGGATTCTTCGCAAAGTGCTATTTGGTAATAAGACAAGGATTCCCATGACTGCCACCTCCAACTTCACCACCATCACTTGTGACTTCACCCATACCACCTCCGCCTCCACTGTAGTTCAGTATGGCAAATTCAATGAAGCTGCCTTTACTCAAAGGCTTGGGGAATGAGGACCCGGACCAATTTTGGTTTGTTGTAAAAGCTGTATGGGAAGCTTAGGGTGTTACAAATGATAACATGAAGAAGGCGACATTGGTTAGTGCTCTGCAGGATCGTGTACTAACCTAGTATATCAAGGACTCTAATGATAACCTGAATGCTAGAGTGGCAGACATCGAGACAACACTAAATAGAGAATTCAGTAGGCCTAAATCTAAAGCACAGTCTATTTTGGGGTTCAAAGAAATCACGATTCAACCATGAGAGACACCTTGGGAACTTGATCAAAGGTTGAAGTGTACAATCCGTGAAGCTAACATGAACCTGACAGATGGAAAACATTGCAAGTGGTTTGTGGCTTCGCTCCTACCACACTTAAGGGTTGCGTTGTCGCAGTAGAAGATAACAACTCAGGTAGAGGCCTCAGATATTTCCATGAGGTTGCATGAAACACTGATGCAAGATCCAAATCTGGGGGTTCAGCAGATCCATGTGCAGTTGAAAATTATTTGCCTTGAGATGCAAAGTTTAAAGCAAGATAGAATAGTCCAAACAGAGGTGTGCAAGGAGGTATGGTGTCTGAAATGAAAGAGTCAGTGGCATGACAAAGACCATTTTTAGTCTTTGTGAACTATATTGCAGGAGGACGACTAATGCCTTTGAGGCCGGAAGCTCAAGTAAGACCGAGCGTGGGGCCTGCATTGTGGTGCGCTATATGTCAAGTAGCAAGAAAACATGCCATGAATAACTATCATTTGTTGCATAAGTTTGTATAGACAGTGCAACAACTGTTCTGCAACTTATGTAGGTCAGTAGGACATGATGAGTGTAACTGCAGCAGCTACGAATTGATGATTGATAGAATGCTCACCTATAGGGTCCAGGCAGAAATTTGGCACACAAGATTTCAGGGCGTGGATGAGGCTGAGACAAAGAAGGACCTGGCAAAGGTCGGGGATAGTTGATCTGCTACAATTGTGAAGGACTAGGACACTATGCCCGGGATCGCACTAACCCTATGTGTCCATCGTGCAAGTATTGCACTCTATTTGATCATGAAATGGAAGACTGTCCTACACTGATAGCTAGGGTACGTGACAAAGGCGTGCTACCACCTACACCCACTCAGAACCTACAGATGATGAGGTTTGAGCCATGCGAAGAGGATCTGAACGTGGATATAGTGCTTTGAAATGGAATCACAATAGGAGATGATAATGGGAAACAACCCGAAGACAGTACATGGGTTCGCAAAGCTCTAGTAAAGGAGACTAAGTTTGATTTGGAGTGCACACATGAAACATTCATAGAGGTGAAGAAGAGCTTTGCTGAGGCCTCCACCTCAGGAAGCAAGGATAAGCCTAATCATGAGATGGATCCTTCTATGCTTACAACCTTCCTGGAGACCTACATGAAGCTACTGCATGATAGAAAGACTGTGAAGCGGCTGCAGGAGCTCATAAATAGATGTGTTGGAAACGCTCTGGCTGAGCCGCACGTAGTATGAAATATTGGTAAGCATAAAACAATGATGGGACTGGAGATGAGACTAACTACGCAAATAGGAGAGTATGAAATGGATCAGGTTATTTTGGACCTAGGGTCAAATTCAAACGTTCTACCAAAGAAGACTTGGGAACAGATGGGGAGACCTTCACTACAATGGTCTTTGATCAGGTAAGAATGGCGAACCAACATGAGATCATCCCCATGGGGCAGCTGCAGGGGGTGACTGTAGATATTGAAGGTGTGAGTGTGCTGGCTGATTTTGAAGTAATAAAAATTATGGATGACAACAACCCCTATCCTGCACTCCTTGGAATTGATTGGGCTATTGATATGAATGGTGTAATCAACCTAAAGAAGTGAAATATGATATTTGAGAAGAAATTGCTCCTTGTAATAGTACCCCTAGATCCTGCTGAAGGATCACACTATACTAAACTAGTCTGTGATTATGAAAGTGATGACGATCTGGACTGTATCTATAAGATAACAGCATGAGACCAATATTGGGTGAATCCCACCACAGATGGATGAATTACATGGGATCATGAGAGTTCCTGCACCTTAGACTCTGATGAAAAACTAGAGCGCTGGCAGAATTAGCTACATGAGGTGGCTACACTGAGCTACAACATGATGACTCAGTCACTATGCTGTGTGTCGTCAGAGGTAAGAAACCTACCTAATTATGATGGCCTGAATGATGTGGATATTTTTCTAGATGCATTTGAGAGGGAGGTACCCGAAAAGCAGCGCTTCCAGGCGTTGGACTGGGCACTGTGCGCTACACCCGCATGGTGGTGGGGTACACATAAGGGAAGCTTTGATGATTGGTGCGAACGTAGGAAGATGATGAGAACTTGCTTTGGGAAGTCAAAGGTACAAATGACAGATAAGTATGATGTGAAGGATAACTTGTGCACGTACTTGGCCAAATGGGCTTAGGGTTATGGAGAGAAGCCCCAACCTAAATGGGTGCACTTGTTCTATCACACCCTGGATGTTATCTCGATGAACTGGTATGTAGAAATAGAGCTCCACCATGGCACAGGTGAATGGGATATTGTATGCGAAGGCTTCATAATGACATTCAGTTTTGAAGACGGGTTTGACTATATTGACGAAGAGGTGAAAGCAACAATATTTAGGATACTGTAGGATCCTATAGATCTAATTCACCTTGAGTGGGCTACTCAGCTGAGTCACATGCTAGAATGTTATAACATAACTACTGAAGAATAAGACAAGGATTCCTGAAGAATTAACATCCCTGAAATAGAAGGCCACTGTGAGGTCGAAGGACCACAGGTCGAGAATCTTGATATAACCGCACAACTGAAAATGAAGTAAGTAAACATTAGTATGGAGGCAGAGCCCAAATTCCCAAAGATTGGATATTACTGGGATGATGTGATGGTAGATAAGGTCGTTGAATTTCTCCGCGAGTACTAGGATTTATTCCCCACCAAGTTTACAGATCTAAAGGAGATAATCGGGATCTAGGTTTTATGAAGATCATGCTGAAGCCTGATGCGAAGCTGGTCAAGCAAAGACCTTATCGTCTCAATCCGAAGTATAAGGAAAATGTCCACTTAGAGCTAGACAAGATGCTCGTGGTAGGAATTATTGAGCCTATGGAAGAATCTGACTGGGTAAGCCAAATGGTGGTATAGGGGAAGAAGCAGAAGGACAAAATAAGGATATGCGTGGATCTCAAAAAACTGAATGATGCTTGCATACATGATCCTTTCTTGACTTCGTTCACTAATGAAGTGTTTGACAATGTAGGTGGCCAGGAAGCATATTCCCTCACTAATGGGTTCTCTGTGTATCACCAAATCAAAATCACGTCGGAAGATAGGAGCAAGACAACCTTCACGACTGAGTGGGGGTGTTTTCAGTACACTGTAATGCCGTTTCGGTTGAAGAATGAACTTGCGATTTTATCTCGCGTAGTCATTGCTGTTTTCAAAGAGTTTATTCATAACTTCCTGGAAGTATACTTTGATGATTAGACTATGTTTGGGCTGGTGAAATTCCATGTAGCAATCCTGCGCCTGATGTTGGATACCTATTGAAGATACTAGATCACACTCAATCTGAAGAAGTATCTGTTTGTGTTCCATTTGGGACCTTGCTAGGTCATGTGGTTTACGGACAGGGACTAATGGTAGACCCTGTGAAGATCGCGGTGATACTAAACTTGGAACCACTGAGGAGTGTGAAACAACTGCGTGCCACCCTAGGACATATAGGTTATTACAGAAAGTTCATCAAAGGTTATGCTCAAATCACCACACCTATGGAGAAGTTGTTGAAGAAGGATGTCACATTCTGTTGGAATGAGGACTGTAAGAAGAGCTTGGATGTATTGAAAGAAATGATGGTCACCACACTGATTTTAGTCTTCCTGGATTGGAAGAAGGAGTTCCATGTACCTGTTGATGCATCATGTATAGCGCTGAGAGAAATACTGACACAATCTGGTGGAGAAGACCTGGACCACCCTATCGCATTTGCAAGTAGATGGTTATCCAAGGCAGAGAAGAACTATTCCACCACTGAGCACGAAGGGTTGGCTATGGTATATGCACTCCAGAAGCTTAGGAACTACTTGCTGGGAGGCCATTTTAAGATGTCCACAGATCATTCCGTGCTGAAGTACTTGGTCAATAAGCCTGTGTTGGGGGGAAGAATATGTAGATGGTTGTTATTGTTCCAGGGATATGATTTTAAGGAGTGTGGACAACTAAATGTGGGACCAGACCATCTATCACGCATCGAAAAAGAGGAAGAGCTGACTAATTTGGAGGAAGGATTGCCTAATGTGCATATATTTGCAGTGCACATCGTGATTGGTCATTTTGAGGATATAATACACTTCCTAACGAGAGGGACTACCCTAGAGGGATACACCATCCAGCAAAAGAAGGAATTAGTAGTGCACGTGGTAGATTTTTCTGTCATTTTTGGGCGTCTGTATAAAATGGGGACTGATGAGATATTGTGATGATATGCACCTAATATTGAGAGGAGAAGCATCCTCATGGACGCTCATGGGAGCGCTGCAGGAGGACATTATGACGGTAGAGCGATTGCGCAGAAGATTCTCTGCGCAGGGTTGTGGTGGCCAACACTCCATTAGGACTCAAAAGTGTATTGTAAGGCATGCGATGTATGTCAAAGGATTGGCAGGCCATCACGAAGGGATGAGATGCCTTTGAATCCATAGATGATGTTGCAACCTTTTGAGAAGTTGGAAATAGATTTTTTGGGACCCATTAAGCCCCAAGGAAAGATGAGAGCAAGGTACATTATCACCCCGATGGAGTATTTGACTCGTTGGGAAGAGGCACAGCCCGTGAAGGATTGCACAGGTGTGACTGCTACAAAGTTTCTCTTTGAGCATGTACTAACATGATTTGGTTGTCCAAAGATTTTGATGAGTGATCACATTACGCACTTTCTGAATGAGATGATTAGCACGCTAATGGAGGAATTTTAGGTATATCACCAGAAGAGCACACCTTATCACCCGTAGGCTAACGAGATGGAGGAATCCTTCAATAAAGTGTTGGAGAACATGCTGACCAAGGTTTGAAATGCTCAGTGAAGTGATTGGGACCTGTTATCACTCCAAAATTTCTTCTAAGTTGTCAGAAGGCTAAGTCAATCGGGATGTGAGAGCAATTAAGGGTTCTCAAATCCGGATATCAGAGGAAAACATATAAATGATTAACTTTGCAAAACATACTGTACTTAAACAAATTCTAAGTTAAATTTCCAGTTTATTCATTCAAATTTAGATAACATTTAAGTTTATGAAACACATAAGAAAGTAACAAAATCAAACAAAGAAGATACTTCACTGCAATAGCTCATCTCATGAATCATGTAGTGCAATCTTTTTATTACTTGCTCCACTCTGTTGACTTGAAAATTAGTACAATAACCCTTAGGTTTAAGATCAAAAGAAATCTACAAATGTATAGCAATCAAACTCAATACTTCGAATTATGAAGTATTTATACAAAATAACTTACAAAATATCTCAAACTGCATTGAGAACTAATCTAGGAAAAAGAAATATCTTCATGCAAGAAGATAGAGACAGCTATTAAATTGTTATTTGTTGTCCTTGTTATTTAGGTTATGTTGGCTCTTAATCTTTGATATTTTGCCCTTTAAGTTGCTTGGTTGTTTGGTCTTCACACTGGATGTCATATTTACTTATGACCTTTCATTTGATACACTTTCATCTGCCTCCTTTTTTTAGTCTTTTAACTATATGCTCTGTCACCTGCTTTCATTTTTACCTTTTACTGTAAATCTTACTCACTCTTTCATGCTTCTGTGTTTTTAGTAAAATAATTTTTACTAAAAGACACATTTAGAATACAAAATGTTTGCTGGAGAGTAGTTTGTAAGAATATTTTATTGTGCTGGTGAAAATGGTTTCATCTCTGTTTTAACCATTACTACCTCTGTGTAAATGATTTGTTCTTTCTTTATGATAATTGTCTTTTCCTTCTGAATTAAGCCCTTCGAATACATTTCCTTGAGAATCGTGGAGTAAACAGGTTTTGGAACTAGTATCAAAACTATTTATCCAAGCTTCTGGCCTTGTAATCACCTGCAAAATAAAACAACTATTAATAAGAACACAGTTTGGTAGGGAGGTGATAATGGGTTTATTGAACTAAGATGTATGTGGACAGAGTCCGGAGCATGCTCAGGAGGTAATCAGTGGTGAAATTCAGTTGGAGAGGCTCAGGGTGGTGCAGGAAGGGTTAGGCAACTTTCAGTGAAAAATGAGCGAAAGGAGTGAAAATGAGGGTCTTCGGCATTTTAATGGGTAACGGCTAGAATTGGCGCGGAATTTCATAATGAATAGTGGATGGTTTCAGCCTATGCGGGGAGGTAGTATTAAGTTTCATTGCACCACTTTTGGTAGTCAAGTAGTTTTTCCATGAGAGCACGTGAGTTAACCCAAAGCTGCTACATAACGGAAAGGGGCCCAAGCAAAACCAAAAATATCGTGTGCTCTTGGGCAGGTAAAGCTCAGAAAAGAAATCAACATGATATCGATGCCCACCATCAGATCTGGGGGTGCAAGATCTAACGATTGTCGCGCCGTTGAAATGCACGAGGGAATAAGGGTAGAGATTTGTGGGGCCCAGGGGATTAATTACACTTAACTGTAATTAATTAATGATATAAAGTGGGGTTACATATAAGCGGGTTTAGTAAAATGGTACTTGGGTTTAAAATGTGGAGAGGTTTGTTAACCACACCAAGGGTGGTGGGTTAAAAAGGTTTATATCGGGAAAATGTGAATTTTGCGGAGTTAATTAAATAAAGTGAAGGGGAAACAAAACTTGGGATAAAGGGGTTTTATGGGTTTTTTATGTGAAATATGGTATGGCGGATTTAATTAAGTAATGCGGGGGGGAACAAAACTTAGGATAAAGGGGTTTTATGGGTTTTTCGATAAAATATGGAAACTAATAAGGGGAATGTGATTTTTTCAATGGGAGATGGGTTTCACACTAGGGAAATGGGGTTTTGGGTAGGGAAATGACCTTTGGAGGGTAATTTGCTAGGGAAATGTGTGAAACCAAGGGGTAAGGGTCAAAATGAAGGGAAAAGGGTATATTCTTAAGAAATGATGGGATGATGGAGAAATTAGCAAGTATGTAATGGGGGGTGAAATGAAATGAGGGGAAGTTAATTAAATCAACTTGTTAACATCTTTTCACTTTCATAACTGCTCCTGCACACTGAAACATAGGATTAAGCATGATGAATATGCTTATGATTTAAAAAACTTGTACTTCTGCAACCTTTCTTGTACCTACCCTTTACTTACCCTAACATTTTTTCTTCACTTTATTGGGTGCATTTAAGCTAGTAGACCCTTTCTTTCCTCTTTCTTTTGAAAAGAAAACTATGTAATTCTAACCTTATATCTTCCAATGGCTCAAATTAAGATGTTGAGCACATTTTATTTGTCTACCTAACTACTGATCTGCCAAGATTAAACAATTTGGCTAGATCTTTATTCTCTATCTATAAACATGAAATTTAAAACATGAACTAGTAAAGATTAAGCAATTTGACTATCATGGGTTGTGGCATTTATGACAAGCTGCACACAACCATTATTTTGCACAGTAAAGTAAAAAGTAGTGGCACTTAGACTTGCACACTTTCATGATCTGTTTTTGTTTGGGGTTCATATTTTTTGAGTTTTTTGATATTTTCTTTATTCTTTTTGTCCTTTGATATTTCTTTTAGGACATACCCTCTTTACATTTTTCAATTTTTAATATGAAAAACATTTTTCAGAAGAAAACGTATGTACAATATTACAAGACTAACTATAGCCAATTCAAAATTATGAATCTTATTATTATAGGACCCTAACAGGACCTACGCATACTTGCGGTAGTATGGGCTTATTGGACGACATGCAAGAAGTTGACGAGACAAACTCCCTTTAGGCTGGTCTATGGAGTTGAAGCAGTAATGCATATGGAATATATTGTGCCTAGTTTGCTCATAGTGACCCTCACAGGTATGATGGGTCACGAAGCCCTGGAGGAAAACCTTGTAGAACTGGATGAACTTGAGGAAGAGAGATTTCTAGTGGGATTTCACCAATAAGTTGAAAAGCAGTGCAAAAAATCATGGCATGATCAACACATTAAGCTGCACACCTTTAAGGTAAATGACCTAGTTTTGTTATATGATAGTAAGTTTGATAAATTTCTAGGGAAGTTCAGGATGCACTGGTTATGGCCCTATGTCATTAAGGAGATTACTGACGGAGGAGTAGTATAACTAGTCAAATTGAATGGAGATCCCTTCCTAGGGAAGGTGAATGGTAGTCGACTGAAGCCATAAACCAGCGGTCCGGCCATGTGCCTAGATGAAGCTAGCACAGTCTTAACACTCGAGGCAACGAAAAGGAGGTGCGGGACTATAAACTACAGTTCATAGGTTGGGGAGCTACGCAATTGGATGGTTGTGGGAAGCAAGGAAGTGACACAAGGTTTGCAACGTGAAGGGAGTTGCACTCCCCAGGGAAAAATCGCATAGGTTAGCCAGAAAGTGATCGTTAAAGTCATTGTTCATGATTTGACAGTAGAAATGCGGCCAAATGGAGCAGGTAGTTAGCATTTAAGACAAAATTTATGGCTCAGATATTTTAAAATATGCCGCCAATCCAGCATTAACGGACCGAAATGGGGGGAACAGTCGAATTTGAATTCAAAATGCCCTATAAATTACAAGTGGTTGTCCAATGAAAAACACTTGGCATTTTGAGAATTGAGTTGATGAACTTTTAGGCACTCATGAACCGAGAATTCTTTGAAGCTTTGAAAGAGACTCCAAAATTTTCAAACTTACCTGAGACGCCGCGATTACTATTGGAAAGTGTTATGTAGTTACCTGCAGAAACTATAAATACTGAAGAAATAGTAGAGGAGTTAGTGCCAAAAGTTGAGATGGAGGCAGAGGAAGCTACTTCAAAAGTGGCTGAAGTATTGGCAGAGGTACCTAAATCATCGAGGACACTGAGACCAAAGCTGACCCAACCAAGGAAAACATGAAGGACAAGAAGGGAATGCAACCTCCCATACTAGTGCGTGCATTGCTAAGGAGAAAAATACCAAAACCCACTGCACAGGAGAAATGAAAGGCCATAAATTTGGAGATGGAGGAGGAAGACATTGAAGACATCCCAATGGACAATGAGGATGTGGGAGTCAAAGTAGAGGAGGTTGAAGCCCAGGGTGTAGACCCTATTACTCAGTTGCTGGTGTGTGTCCCTCCACGCAAGCCGATGACCAAGGTACCAAAGGACATCGATGAGAGTAAGACTCACCTGCAAACCCCTCTGCTGCCAGATGAAATTGTTTTCGACGGACCGTGCTTGGCACAAGTGCCACTGCTAAAACTTAAATACTGGGACTTGGCTGATCACGAGAAGTTCCCACATGTGGTGACCAAGCAGCTAATGCACCTCATCATTTATACAAATATGAGAATGACCACATTAGAGCCGCAAAGGTGGCTCAAGGGAGTAGAAAAAACAAGGTTGCTCAACCTGCTCTGGGTGTCGCACTACAACTGCACCCCAGTGACAGTTTTGGTCATCAAGCACCTGTTGTGCTTGGTGCATGATGGGTATCTGTTGATGGAGGAGCCCATACCTATCATGGATAGGTTGATTCACCGCATAACACGATTTCCATATACATGCGAAAATTTTTCCATGATATTTGGCGAAAAAGGTGGCGAATAGGCTCTTGCAGAGTCTATGAAGGAAAAATTTAAACTGGTGAAGAAGCCGCATGGATACGCAATATCCAAGATCCGTGACCCTATTGTGAAGGTATCCGTGTAGATCCTTGCAGGGAAAGTGATGAGGGAGTGTCATGCCAATGAGGTGTCGATGCCTATCCTCACGCTAGCAGCAAAGTGCACTGAAGGAGTCCAATTCAACTGGTCAGACTACCTTTGCCGAGAGTTCTTGGCGAACTGCTGCGAAGCATACAAGATCACCAAGATGTTCCATTATGTGTGGCTCTTGGTGTCAATTGTGCTAGTAGCATGGGAGCTACCAGAAGACAACCAGTTCCCTTCAGTCACACCAAACCTCCCAGAAGCAGTGAAGTACGCTTCACTGTGGGAGACCAAGGATGTGAAGTGAGTCAGGGACAACAAGATATTTTGGATTTTGATGTAGATGAACATCCGAATGGCCATAAACCACAAATCGTGATTGTCGCCTATGGTATACGCCAACCTGCAGGGCTACGCCAAATTTAAAGTAGACTTCCATCATGTATCCATAAGGGTGCGAAAGGACCATGTGAAAAAATGGTATGACTTGCCTTATCTCGCAATAGATGACACCATTGATGTAGTGCTTGATCAATGGTTGGCAGAGTGGCACACTACCATAAACTTGGTGGTGGGCGCAACAAGTCTATCGCGCAGAAGAAAAAGGAGGAGGTTGAGCTTAAGATGACACAGCTAGCCAAGAAGACGAAAAAGGAGGTCGCTGATAAGGCCCAAGCGAAGTGCGAGGCTATGTAGCAGAAAGGGAAGTAGATAGGTGGGATAGAGTGAGGCTCTGACAAAGGCGCAAGATCGCCTTCACCTGAGATAGAGGAGGAGATAGAATAGCGTGACGTGGACCCTCAGGAGACATCTACCTGCATCAAGCGCCCAAGGGAGATGGAGAAAGGAGGGCCTAGGAAGAAATCAAAGGTGACCAAGACCTCACTAGACCCCATCACATTAACAGAGGGCGACTTGCATGATATCGGTGACACAGTGCGGGATGTCACCGCGAAGGCCCTGCAACAATTTGAGCAGCTGTAGCAAATCATCCTGGGAGCTATCCGGATAGGGTTGTAGGAGCTGTAGACCTGCACGTCGCAGGTTGGCATGGTGTCTACCAACCTAGCTATCGACACTTCAGAGGCTGCTGATATGCTGCATGCAAAGGCCTCTAGTGCAATAGTGCTGCCTGATGGAGCACTGACCACAGAGAATGGGGCTGACAAGCCCACTGTCAATGCCCTAAAGGGAGTAGGATTGAACCTAGCAGCACTCCCACATGAAGTGCTCCACCTCTTACAAGATGGAGTGATTACAGAGATAAGGACCCGTGAGCACTGTGCCCTCTAGGTGATCAGTGAACAATAAATCAAAAATGAGCAGATGGCACTACAAAGAAATGCTGCCATCACCGCTAAGACCGAGGCAACTAGTCAAAGAAAGCGCATTATACGGGTCATCGTAGAAGCATGCCGAATGGTCCTAGAGTTGGCCATTCTGGAGGAGGATCCAATTGAGGTACACATCCATAAGCTAGCCACAGGGATGCGTGACACTCATACTGAGATGGCGCAGGTTCAGTTAGAGTTGAACCTGCAAATTACATAGTTACAGTTGAGGGCCCAACCTTCAACTCCACCAGAAGTGAAGGAGTAGCAGGCAACCACAATCACAGAAGCAGTAGCAGTGGTGGATAGTGCAGTAGCAAACTGCACGCAATTGTTTGAGTAGTCATTTGAGGTCCTGACCAGCTTGTAGGAGGACCCCAATGTACAATAGCTAGAGATAGAAGCATGTGAGCTATAGCAACACTATGATGAGGTTAAGGGCACAGTACGAACCATCACGCTGACGCAAAGACTAGCCAAGCTGCAGGAGGCCAAGCAGCTGAAGGAATAGGCAGATGCAGCACTGCATAAGGAAGTAGTTTTGAAGGCAGGACTGAAGCCCTAGCTGGATGAGTCTTACATAGTGACAGGATCTATTGAAGGCAAGCATGTGACTCTACAGGTGATGTACCAAAAGCTTCAGGCCGACAGCGTAGGAGTAGTGACCTAGCGGATGGTCGAAGACGTGAAGCAGGCGGCGGTTCAGTGCACGGTCTAGGTTGTGTTCATATAGGTTGTGGTCATATAAGTTGAGCTGGAAGGGCTTCACACAAAGATATTTGTGCCTACCAAGTGACTCGATGGCAAGTCACGATGTTTGTGTTGGGGGCCTTTGGGAATTGGATCCCCCAAAGGAGAGTTTTGGGGCTAAAAGCCCATGTTTTGGTCAAATTTTGTAATAAACTTGTAAAGACTTGCATTTGTGGTCACAAAGCACGTAGGTGTCATGAGTCATAAAGGGTTTTCTGCCCTTATTTTTGTAAAGTAAAGTCAGCTGTAAAAGATCTACCCATGGTCCGTGGACCATGGGATTGTATAAAAAGAACTAAGCTTTAAGTAGTTTAGAGGGCAGTAGATGATGGAAGAAGTCTAAGAAATTCATAGCTCTAAAGTAAGAAGTCTAAGTTTCAAGTTGTAACGTAGGTAAAGGCTCTGTAGCAGAGTGCACAGAGGCCTAGGGTGGAAGTCCGCAACTGAGTGCACGGACCCCTGCAGCTGTGTGCGCAGGCTAGATAGAGTCTGTAATCACTTAAAGATATCAATAAAGAGAAGTATTCTACAATTTCTATGTCTTTGTTCCGAGTAATGAATCTTGTCATTTTATGTATGAATTTCCTTTATAATGCTTATAGGGTGTGTGAATGAATGTAATTATGTTGGATAACTAAATGCAAATAAGAATATTTGTTTACGCGGTGCTAACTATGAGTATATAATAGGATAAGTAAAATTCTTAAGGTAGTTGGACAGTCTGAGAAATACGCTGCCTTAGCAGCACGAAAGTATCTAAATCAAAGGTTAGGGCTGCATGAAGGCTAGCTGTACCCTTTCATGGAGGTATCGGAGGGAGGAGTAAGGGGTTAGGTAGATAGAGCCCTAGAACTAAGTGACCTGCGCAAAGGCCAGAATAGAAGGAATAAAATGACATCATGACCATCTCAAGGTAAAAAAATGTGGTTCTACCATCCCCCCATACTGCTTCGGGTGAGACTTCGGTCCATGCTTCACAGGCTGATGCTGAAAGGGCCAGTAGTGTAAGGATTTGTTTGGCTAATTAATGCTAAACCTAGGTCAGGCCCCTCCAAGCCAACATGTGGTAAAAGATATTCTCACATACACTGACCCAGATAGCAGAAGAGGGAAATGGATTGCTTTGATCCTAGAGTATGACTTTGAGATAAAACCAAGAAAGCTCATCAAAGGTTAAGGATTGGCAAAGCTAACAGTTGGGTCTAATTTTCACGCACTGGATATCAATTATATTGTTGCACTGGATGAACAAGAAGAGATGGAGACTCCATGGGTATCAGAGGCCTTTCCCACCTCACCATGGTATGTAAACATTATCTTTGTATTACAAAACTTACAATCTCCTCCTATTTTAATGAAGACAAAAGCTAGGTTTCTAAAAATGAAAGATATGAAATTCTGTATTTTAGATCAGAATGTGTATTGGAAAGATGCTGGAGGTATTTTGCTAATTTTTTTATTGAAAGATGAAGAATACGTGGTCATGGAAGAATTTCATCAAGGAGACAATGGGGACCATTTGTATTAGAAAACCACAGCTAACAAAATCCTAAAGGCTCGCTTTTACTGGCCTACCTTATTTGCAGATGTGCATAAAAAGGTCACCATTTGCCACCAGTGTCAAATCTTTGAAGGCAAGAGAATGATTTTGCATTTACCCTTGAAACCCATTTCAGTTGAAATTCCTTTTCAGTCATGGGGTCTGGATTTCGTTGGTGAAATTCATCCTAGCTCCTCAAGCCAAAATATATGGATCTTAACAGCCACTAATTACTTTACCAAGTGGATTGAGGCTATCCCAGCCAAATAGGCCACATACACTGTTATGATCTAGTTTCTAGAAGGTAACATTCTATCTAGATTTGGATGTCGCCATATGATTATCACTCACAATGTTGTTTCCTTTAAATCAAAGAAAATGGTTGATATTTTTAACAAATATCACATAATATTAGGACACTCAATTTCCTATTAACAACAAATAAATGGGTTAGCTGAATCCTCCAATACGATTTTAGTCAACTTCATCAAAAATCTCTTGCAAGAGAATAAAATATCCTGGCATAAAAATTTGATTAATGCCTTGTGGGATGACCGAAATAGAACCAAAAAGTCTATTTGAATGTCTCCATTCCAAATAGGATATGGATTTAATGTTGATTTTCCTACTTCACTGGGAGTTCTTCTGCTAATATTCTTACAATAATCACAAGTGAAACTAATGATTTACAAAGAAGGATCAAGCAGACCATATAGTTGCAACATTCCAGGGAGGTGGTCTATAACAAAAATCATCTTGTTCAAGACGAAATTGGAAAGATAAATTATAGAAGAATGAAAGCAACAGATTTCTAGATAGGTGACCTAGTGTTAAAATGGGACTCAAGGAATGAAGACAAAGGAAAGCATGGTAAGTTCGATAGTTTGTGGAAAGGGCCATAGAATATTGAAGCTTTCAAAGGAAATAATGCATTTTTCTTGAAGGACTTGACTGAAGAAGCACTGCCTGGTGGACCTACCAATAACAGACTTCTCAAACACTACTTTCCTCAAAGTTAAATAAGTTTCATTTAGAATCATTGTACATATCATTTTACTATTCTACTGCAAGAGTGAGGGTGGCTAACATCAGGAATTGAAGCTTGACGAGAAGGCTCTAAGCTTCTGATGATTTGTTTCCTGTATTTATGAATAACAATAGGTGGATCAGATTCAGTTGCAGAATAAGGACAGTATGTCTAATGGATCAAGGCTACCTATCTACAACGTTCTTGACACCTCACAAGGAGGATTCCATCCCCATTGGAGCCACTGTTAGGGTCCTATAGTTTACAAGATGAGTTGACTATTAGTTATTTATTTTTGTATATGAAATGTTGTAATTAATGTTCCATTCTGTAAGTTATTTCCAAAATAGAAAAATAAAGTAGGGATACAAAAAAATATATATATGTGAAAAAAATAAAAATATGATAAAATAGAAAAAGAATGAAATACCCAATAAAACAAATAGGTGAGCAATTCTAAATGCCACTAAAAAATGAAAAAATGCATCAAAAATACCTTAGACGGTTTGAATAATGTGTTGCTAGTTAAAATGCCACATTGAAGTTAGATAAATAGGGTTATTTAGTCTATTCACACTATTTAAGCGTGATTAGGATTGATTAAGTGTAATTAGTTTAGGTTAGTGAATAATTAATGACGCAGTGTAATCGTGGTTGAATTATATTAGTTAGAATGAAATTAGTTAACCACATTGTTTAATCATGGTTTGATTGACAACGAAATGAGAATAAAATAAAAACTTAGAGAAATAAAAAAAATAGGCCTACATGTTGAAATGTTCCTTGAGAGGTTAATTACAAAGGTTTGAAGTTAATTAAAATTTCTATGTTTAATCGCAATTCAAAATGTAATAAGGTCTTATGACATGACATATTTTATCGTAATGTAATAAAAAGGATGCATGAATGAGAGACCATGATTCACCTCACCTGGATCAATGGGGGGGAATGATATTCAGCCCCCTCAAGCCCATCCTATGTTTAATCACGATAGGGGGTCTGAAAAGGTGGAAAATGTTTACCATGATGGGAAATGTGGTGACTTATTAGGTGCTTTGCAAACCCCCCCCCCCCCAACCCCCCTGTCTAATACCACAAATCATCCCTCTCCCCCTCTGAAAACCACCTTTTCCTCCACATCCCATTTATCCTCATGACTGTTGACTTCCTCCCTCTCCCATGCATTCCCCTTCTACCAGGTGGCTTCCCGTTCCTGCCTCGCTCTGATGCCAAGCCACATTAACCTCATAAATCCACTCAACCCCAATGCATTATGGCCACCTATCCTTCTACCATCTCACCATCAAGCCATTGGCCAATTACTTTCTACTTTTTCCCACGACAATAGACCCACTCCTACAACCGTTAAATCACAATGGTACATCATTTTTCCTATATTAACCACTAAAGCCCATTTTATCCACCTTTCTGTCATTTTTTCAAGTCCCACTTGTACACCAAAACCTATTGGAGTGCCATATCAGCACAACCTTCCACTGTTACAATAATCCAGACCACCATTGCAACCTGCATGTCTAACCGAATACCAGTTCGCTTGTGGATACCATCCTGTAACCATTTTTTGGCTAATTCGAAACTATGATTTAATTTCTCTTTTTTCATGGACCCTAAAGGTAAATCTAAAGCCACAAATGACAATCCCATACTACCCCATGTCCTAGACCTAGACCAACAAACCTTGGTGGATCAGTAATATAAAATTTCTTAAACCAGTTCTGAATTTGATCTATATGAACTTCATAACTAGTTAAAGAAAAATTTCGTAGACCCGAGCGATGAGCTGAATCTCTAGGACTCTCTCCTACCCCAATTCATCCTTCTCCAGACACACTACTTCTGTAAATTTGTCTCCTGGTGTCAGTTTAGATATATTCCTAGTGAAAGGGAAATCGTGGCCCAGAATGGAGACATTCTATTCACCATAACTCCTGAGTCAATCAACCAAATGATGCAAATACCAAAATTTTACTCCCTGAAGCCATTTTCAGTAGATTTCCTCATGGAATTATACAAGAACCTAACCTTCCCACAAAGAGCCATACTTTTTGAAACTTTTTTACCATAGGATTCCCAATTGCCCAAGAAGAGTCCCCCGTATTGATCCTCTATGTTCTCAAAGATGAACAACTAGATAATTTATATTGTTTCATGTTTACTGGGCTACTAATCAGATCAATGGGTTGATGAGGCCATTATTGTTTTTTTGGAAGTCTTTAAAACTGGTGAAAAACCCTTTGTTTCAATTATAGTCAGTTTCTTGTAGATACAATCCATGATCAGTTCCTAAAGTTCTCTACTGAAGAAAATTTCAAATATTCTTCAGTAAGTGTTTATATATTTATTTATCATCAAGAAGGCAAGTTTTAGTTTCCCATGAAAAAATTGGAGGAGCAAGGCAATGCTCAATCAGTAATTCATTATACTTCTTTGACAAGGAATAATTCCAATGAGTTTACCTTCAGTGATTTTGTAAATTAGTTCCTATATAAAGTTTCCTTATATGGGCTTATATGGGCTTGACCCAAGTTCCGAAGAATTAATTAGCTAAACAAATCCCGCAACTACCGACCCTTTTGGCAACAACCCACGAAGTGTGGACTGAGGTCTCACCCGAGGTAGTAGGGGAGGCTGCTGGAACCAGGTTTCCACACCCTAGGGATGTCTTGGATGTGGTTTGGGCTCACACACTGCTTTGCAGCCTCGCGCTACACTGGACCTGCGCAGATTGGAATACCCTTATAACGTTTATTACAGACTGAATCACTTATTACTGGTTTCATCTAGTTAAAATGGTCTTTAAGCAAACATTTATTACTTTTGGTTACTTCGCGCATCAAGATTAATCAATTCGAATGAATTCAACCATAGAAAATGCAGAAATCATAACAGCTCATTTATCATAAAAGAGTAAAGTCGCAACCAACACAAAATTTAGAAGAAACTTATCTTTATTGTCAATTTTCAACAATACATCGAGATCCACCCCACACACTCAGCTGCAAGGGTCCACACACATAGCTACAGACTTTCCAGGCCTCTGCGCACACAACTACAGAGTCTCTATCTTCTATCCTACTCCCACGACTCGGACCTACATATGCTTTCAAGTTATTTCCTTTCAGAACCCATTACATTCCATCTTTTTCCAGAGCTACTTTCCCTCGGCCCGCGATCCCTCCGTGGGCTGACTCTATTACTATTTATTTACATTATTTTTGGGTGGACTACCCTTTGACTCAACCTTTTAAAGTTCGCACTCCGTGCTTTTCGCAGAGTCTTTTACCTTGATATTACCCAAAATTCTGGGCTTCACACCCCACACTCGTTCCGCGGGGCTTTTGCTACCCAATAGTCCCCCAACAAAATCATCATGACTCGTCCTGAGTCACTTACTAGCGTGGTTAGATGCTCAGTCTTGGCTTTGCAGTTCACCTTTCGTTGAGTGGCACTTGTCATCCAGTTGCTCCTACTTTGTCTCCTGCAATGCTTTTCCAACTTTAGTGTTTCTACCCTTTCTTCACAACCGATGATGCTCATTCTACTTTGCTCGGTTAACACAGAACACCCCGTCTGAGGATTTTAGCATGAGCAGGGTAGCCACATACAGGGCCTCCTAGTACCACTGTAGTCCTTTCCAACCGACGTATCTTCTCTTCGCACCATCCGCTGCAACATGTGTTGCAATTTTTGTGAGACTCTGGCTACTATCTATTGGATACCACTCATCGCGAACCATCAGAGGTAATGTAGTGACTTTATCTCCACCCATGGTCACCATCTGTCGATCCTTTTGTTGTTCTGTTGTAACGTGCCATCCTACCCCTAGGCAAGGTGACGGCGTCCGCACCAATTCTACTTCGCATTCCCTGTTTTCCGGTACATCCCCTACTAGTAATATTGCAGCCCATGGGATACCCGCAGCTAGCAATACTAGATTCCTTAGAGAGTCCTGCCCCCCCTTTGGCTAGATTACTACCTTTAGGTGCTTGCCAGGTGCAGAGATGTTGAACAACTCCATCTGTATTTCCAAAGTGCAGGTTTCCCAACGGATTCCCCATGGTGATTTATAAGCCATGTGAACTTCAAATGCCTAGATTGCCGCTTGTTCCGGTTCGTGTAACCTTCCCGTGTGAAATCTATGGTCAATCATTTCATATATGGTTCGTACTATGGCTCTTAATTACCCGCCGCCCACTCCCTTTTGCCATAATGCAGCCATCTTGTCATGAAGAGTGGTATTAATGGTTATCATTCCTTGGAGTGGCACACCTGCATGGCTCTATCCGCGGAACCACGCACCTGATTGTTGGCCAATTGTACACATACCCTGATACCGATACATCTTTTCCTCATACTGCTTTATCATCCCTCACTCTCTTTCAACTGGTCGGAGTGGTGAGACTCTTCATGGAATGGTTAGTTAGGCGGTCAGCCTGCCCGTATAGAGCTTCAAGTGACTGCCATTCACTCTTCCTGGGAAGGGGTCTCTGTTGAGCTTAGCCAGCTGAACTGCACCCCCATCAGTTACTTCTTTAATGACATAAGGCCCCAACCAATGCATACGGAGTTTACCTGGGAATTTTTCGAACCTACTGTCATATAACAATATGAGGTCATCCTTCTTGAACATGCGCACCTTGATATGGCGATCATGTCATGCTTTCTTGTGCTGTTTCTGTACCTATTAATGAAAACCAGCCAGAAATTGTTCTTCGTCCAGTTCGTCGAGTTGTGCGAGCCTTTCCTCCAAATCCTCATGATCTACCATTCCTATAGCTACCACAATCTGTAGGCTGGGTACAATATACTCCATCGGCATCATGACCTCCTTACCATAGACTAGTCGAAACGGTGTCTGGCCTGTCAAGTTTTTGCATGTAGTTCGATATGCCCATAGCATAGTAGGGATGTGAAAGTCCCAATTGTTCTGTCACGCATTGCAGATCTTAGTTAGTGCAGTTTCCAAATTTTTTTTGAATGCCTCAATAGTCCCATTTTCTTGCGGATGGTGTGGCATGCTCTGTTGGTGATATATTGGGAATTCCTCAGTGACAACGCTAATGGTTCCGTTAAAAAATTTGTAACTCGATCACTGGTGAGAATCTTAGGACACCCAAACCTGGTCAACACATTCTCGAACAAGAACTTTGTCGCTGTCGTGGCTGTGCAATCCTTAACTAGATGTGTTTCTACCCATCGGGTCAAGCATTCAGTCGGAGTGATGATATAGCGTGCACCCATCTTCCCTCGTGGTTCAATAGGCTTGACAAAGTCAATCACCCATTTCTCAAATGGTTGTAGTGTCACTTATGGCTGAAGTGGCATTTCATTCCTTTGCGATGACTTGCCTATTTTTTGGCATATCGTAGGCCCAACAGTATGCCTTTGAATCTTGATGTAGGGTGGGCCATGATAATCTAGTGCGAGGAACCTTCTGGGCTATGCCATCGCCCGCATAATGTCTGCCAACAACCCCTCCATGTGCTTCGGTAAGGATTTGTTCTCACTCAAACTTTGGTACATATCGGGGTAATATCCCATCATGGCCCATTTTGTATAGATGGTCGACAATCACAGTGAAATATTCTACTCGTGTCACCAATTCCTTCTTTTGTTGCACAGAATACCCCTGTAGCGCAGTGTTGGTCATCAAAAAATAGATTATATCTTCAAAGTGGCCATCTGCAATGCGCACTGCATACAACTGGGCGTCCGAGAGTCCTTCTTTTAGGTTCATGGGTTTCTCGCCCGTCTCAATCCAGGATAAGTGGTCTGGACCCACATTCAGATGTCCTGGCTTTACAACAACCTCAAAATCATATTCCTGAAACAACAGCAACCATCGGTAGATGTGCCCCCCAACAGAGGCTTATTCACTAGGTATTTTAGCGCAGAGTGATCAGTATACATCTTAAAATGTCCTCCAATTAAATAGTGACGATACTTCTGGAGTGTGTACACCATCGCCAATCCCTCTCGCTCAGTAGTAGAGTAATTTTTTCTCAGATTTTGACAACCTTCGACTTGCAAACACAATTGGGTGGTCAACTCCCTCCTCGCCTTCCTGAGTAAGTACTGCTCCTAACGTGATACATGACGCGTCTACATGCACGTGGAACTCCATGTCCCATTTTGGAAAGATCAATATAGGGGCAGATGCCATTTTTTCCTTCAGCAATTCCAGGCTTTTGTTACATTCCTTGTTCCAGCAATATGCGGCATCCATTTTTAACAGTTGTTCCATTGGAGCCGTGATCTAGGCGTAACCTTTTATGAATTCCCGATAGTACCCCATGTGTCCCAGCATAGCGCAGAGCTGTTTGACACTACGTGGTGCTTGCAGACCTAATATGACAACGATATTTTCTGGATCCACCATTAGGCCTTGTCTACAAACTACGTGACCCAGCAAGTTCCCGAAAGGAACAAGGAATGTACACTTATTTAGATTAAGCACAATCTTGTGTCGACGACAGATATCCAACATTAATCGTAAGCTCTCATTATGTTTCTTAACTAGGCCAAAGATGGTCCAATCGTCAAGATAGACTTCCAAGAATTTGTATGAATCCCTTGAATGTAGCTACCACAATGCGGGAAAATATTGCCGGCGCATTCTTCAGCCCGAATGGCAACACTATATACTGAAATCAACCCCATTCCATAGCAAACATTGTCTTGCTTCGATCCTCTAGCATGATCTTGATCTGATGGTATCCAGTGAACCCATCCGTAAAGGAATATGCTTCCTGCCCACCCACATTTTCTAAGACTTCATCGGTACAAGGTGTGGGAAATGGGTCATTAACACAAGCATCATTGAGTTTTCATAGATCCACGTAGATGTAGATCTCACCCTTATATTTCTTCTCTTGTACCACCATTGGACTTACCCAATTGGACTCCTCGACTGGTTCAATGATCCCAGCTGCCAGCATCTTGTCCAGCTCTTCTCGTACTTTTGCTTTGTATTTTGGATTCAATTGGTAAGGTCACTGCTTTACTGGCTTCGCGTCAGGCTTCAAAGTTATCTTCATCATTCCTAGTTCGCCCTGAATCTCTTTCATCTCCGTAATCTTAGGAGGGAAAAGGTCTCGATACTCCCTGAGTAGCTCGATGATTGTTTCCATGGTAGCGTTGTCCCAGTAATCTCCAAGTGTAGCATACTTCGGTTCTTCCTTTGTTCCAATATTCACTTGCTTCGTTTTTAATGGCACTGCGACATCTAGATCTTCTATTTTGGGGTCATGCACTTCTCGAATTCCTTCGGATTCGGGTATATTGATGTCACGTGGATCATCCTCATCCCCTTCTACTTTTACATTGTGACATTCCAAGGCCCGACTCAGCTGTTACGACCAGTTTGGTTATACGAATTCTTCCAGTTCAAGCAACAACATGAAAATTGTTGTCTTTACTAGCTTTAACGTGTCATCCACTATATCCATCCATTGATCCTAAAAAAGAAATGCTGACAGAAACCTTTCGCGTAAGATATCCCACTCACCTGTGCCATGTCGGAGCTCTATTTTAGTATACCAATTCCTTGGGATGACATCTAAGGTATGATAAAATAGGTGCACCCATTCTGGTTGCGACTCTTCACCATAGGCTTTGGTCCATTTGCTCAGATGTATGTGCAGATTTTCTCATCCATCATATTTCTCCTTTAGTTGGAGTGTTGGCTTCCTGAATTGTATCTACATCATGTGCTTACAGCTTTGCCAATCTGCGAAAGTGCCTTCATGGATAACCCACCATCTCGTTGGTGTCATGTGCAAGGCCCACTTGAGCGCATCAAATCACTAGTACTCTGGTACTACGCTCTCAAAATTCTCTAGGAATACATTTACTACTATGAGCCCATCATATACCTGCAGCTTGCGGTCTTGAGCTTTAATGCAGTATATGGATTTTGTCAGCATATTGCAGCTTCATGTAGTGGCCCCATTCATTCTGTTCCACCATTGCTCGTCTTCTTCCTTCAGATCATCGGTGTATGGTTCCACATAACCCTATGAGATTATCTATTCCTCCATTACCTTACCCTTTATTGGCATTTGTGTAGCAATTTGGTAGATACAATCCAAGGCTTCGTCCTACTCATCGTCGTTCATAGGTTCCGTGTAGCGGGGTCCCTTGGTTGGATCTAGTGGAACAATTACGCAGGGTGATTTTTTCTCAGATATAATCTCCTTGTGCTTGAAATTAATAATCCCATTCATGTCGATGGCCCAGTCTATTCCCAAAAACGTGGGGTATGGGCTTTTCTCATCCACTACCTCAATAACTTCAAAATCCGTTCTAGTGCTTGCACCATCCAGGTCTACGGTGATTCCTTGCAGCCTACCTAGGGGCAAGATATTCTACTAATTTTCCATTCGTAATTGGATCGAAGACCATTGGAGTGGGGGCTTGCCGATACACTCCCATGTCTGCTTAGGCAAGACGTTTGCATCCGAACCGAGGTCCAGAATGACCTGATCCATCTCATAGTCACCAATCCAGGCTATTAACCGCATTTCATGTCCAGTCCACAACATATGGCTCCCCATTCGTTGGACTATGAAAGGTTATGCCCATCCTGTGTATTTTTTAATTACCTCCTGAAATCCTTTCACTGCCCTATTATCGCGAAGTAACTTCGTGCAAGTTTCTAGGAAATTTGTTAACATCGAGGGACCTTTATATGGCTTAGACTGATCTCCTTCTGAGATTGCACCACTCCTTAGTACCATATTTACTTTAGTTTCTTCATCGCGTGGTTCAGCCCTTATCATCTAGACATTCTATGTCATTGAAGGAGGTGTTTTCCTTTTGTTGTGAATATGTTCTACCATCATAGGGCAATCTAGCAGTTCATGGTCAACTTGTTCGCAATAGGGACATGATACTCGAGTTGGTTTTGTGCAATCCCACGAGTAGTGTCCTGGTCCTCCACAATTGTAACAAATTAGCTGTCCTCGACCCCTTCTTAGTCCCATTCTGCCCCATCCTCGACCTCGTCCTTAGAATCCACTATGCGCAAATGTTGCAACTGGATTTTTACCTCGTCCCACAGTCTATATTTAGTAGGTAGATGTTTGTGCCACCAACATTTGACAATCTCTATCCTCATGACCCACCAATCTACAAAAGTTACAAAAGAGCTGCTGGGGGGTTTGATTGTATTTCGGCAATAGGTGGCAATTATCCATGTTGTGTTTTCCTCCTACTTGATAGATTGTGCACCAGAGTGGGGCGATCATGCTCGGCCCTATTTGTGCCTCTGGTCGCAATGGTGCTAGTCCCCCCATGGCCACAAGGTTTATCGCAACTGGAAAATAGTCTTTATCATGTCCCTGGCCCCTACACTTGATACACCAAACTTATTCCCCAACTTCTGGCACCTAATCTTGTTTTAACTTCTGTATTTCCAAACACAAGTTTTGGACCTACGCTTGGATTTGCTAAACTCCCAACCCTGGGTCTTGTACCGAGGTTTCGTGTAGTGCATTTATGCCTCCAGTGGTTCTGCTTGGGTTGAGATCTTTTGTTGTGACAAAGATGATTTCAGATATGGCGTTAACGATGTGATAAACCAAGCACAGTGCTGTGCATCCATCAGGGTCATGTTGGCTTCGCGAATAGTGATTTTAACCTCTGATCCAGATGTCACGGGGTCTCACCAGGCATCATCGTGATTTCTTTGAATCCTACGACTGACTGTGACTCTGATTTTGGCTGGATGAATTCCATTTTTAACTCTGTGTAGATGTCTGCTATCCCCGCCATTGGGTTGATTCCCAAATACTTCATATACCATGTTAGCGCTCGGTTCTACAGTGTGCTGACTAAGACAACTTTCCTGATATCATTATTCATGATCTGCTGCATGTTCCATACTGAATTCAATACAAACCAAAACCTTTATGGATCTTCATTTCCTGCTCCTTTAGATATTTGTAACTAGATGGCGCTCGCCATTACTACCATCCTGATCTTCTGTTGCTCTTTCCTCTAGCATCCCTGCCTTTCACACTAGACACCCCTTAAGTAGATCCCAGTCCTAGAAATGGAACCATTTGTTGGCTTATATGAGCTTAACCCAGGTTCAGAAGAATTATTTAGCCAAACAAATCCCGCAGCTACCGGCCCTTTTGGCAACAACCCACGAAGCGCGGATTGAGGTCTCACCTGAGGTAGCAGGGGAGGGTGCTGGAACCAGGTTTCCGCACCCTTCAGATGTCTTGGATGTGGTTTGGGGCTCACGTGCTATTTTGAAGCTTCACGCTACGCTAGATCCACGCAGATCGAAATACCTTTCTAACGTTTATTGTAGATTGAATCACTTATTACTAGTCTGATCTAGTTAAAACGGTCTTTAAGCAAACATTTATTACTTTTGGTTACTTCGTGCATCAAGATTAATCCAGTTCACATGAATTCATCTGTAGTAAATGCAGAAATCATAATAGTTTATTTGTCATAAAAGAGTACAGCCAAAATCAACACGGAATTCAGAAGAAACTTATCTTTATTATTAATCTTTAACAATACATCCAGATCCACCCTGTGCACTCAACTGCAGGGGTCTGCACACACAGCTGCAGACTTTCCAGGCCTCTGCGCACATAACTACAGAGCCTCTACCTTCTACCCTACTCCCTCGACTCGGACCTACAGACACTTTCAAGTTATTTCCTTTCAGAACCAATTACATTCCATCGTTTTTCCAAAATTGGCTAGGAGGGAGGCAGCCGAGATAGGGGCAGAAATATCGGTACCACAGGTGGAACAAATGCAGCGCATGATGCAAGAATTTTCTACTCGTACCAGAGATGCATGGAGGTTGTTGACGGATCTCTGCACAAATATGGACGCACCAGCTCAGTGACTCTGGACGAGTCACGATGATTGTGTTGGGGGATTGTTGGGTAGAAAATGCCCCGCAGAACAAGTATGGGGTGTGAAGCCCAGAATTTTGGGTAATATTAGGGTAAAAGACTTCACGGAAAGCACAAAGCACGATTTATAGGAGGTCGAGTCAAAGGGTAGTCCGCGTGAAAATATTGTAAAGATATAGTAATAGAGTCGGCCCGTGGTGGGATCGCGGGCCAAGGGAAAGTATAAATAGAGTGAGGCTCTATGGCGGTAAGGCAGTTCAGTTTTTGGATTTTTGATTCTATGATGTAATGGGTGAATAGCCTGAGAGCAGTTGTAAGTCCGAGTTGAGGGAGTAGGATAGAAGGTAGAGGCTCTGCAGCTGTGTGCACAAAGGCTTGGAAAGTCCAAAGTTATGTGCGCGGACCCTTGTAGCTAAGTGTGCGAGGTGGATCTAGATGTATTGTTGAAGATTGATAATAAAGATAAGTTTCTTCTAAATTCTGTATTGGTTGCGACTTTACTATTTTAGATAAATGAACTATTATGATTTCTGCATTTTCTACGGTTGAATTCATGTGAATGGGATTAATCTTGATGCGCGAAGTAACCAAAAGTAATAAATGTTTGCTTAAAGACCATTTTAACTAGATCAAACCAATATTAATTGAGTCAATTTGTAATAAATGTGATAATAGCTAGGCTCTGCAACTGTGTTCCCTCGAAGCTGCAAAATAGCCCGCAAGCCCCAAACCACATCCCAGACATCCCCAGGGTGTGGAAACCTGGTTCCAACACCCTCACCTACTACCTTGGGTGAGACCTTAGTCCGCGCTTCGCGGGCTGTTGCCGAAAGGGCTGGTAGCTGTGAGATTTGTTTGGCTAAATAATTCTTCCGAACTTGGGTCAAGCCCATATAAGCCAATTACCGATGAAGTCTTAGAAAATGTGGGTAGGCAAGAAGCTTATTCCTTTACATATGGGTTCTCCGGATACCATCAAATCAATATCATGTTGGAAGATCGAAGCAAGACAACGTTTGCTATGGAATGGGGTTTCTTTCAGTATACAGTGATGCCATTTGGGCTAAAGAATGTGCCGGCAATATTTTCACACATTATGGTAGCTGCATTCAAGGGATTCATACATAAATTCTTGCAAGTCTATCTTGACGATTGGACCGTCTTTGGCCTGGTTAAGAAACATACTGAGAGCTTACGATTAACGCTGGATACCTGCTGTCGACACCAGATTACGCTCAATCTAAATAAGTGTACGTTCCTTGTTTCTTTTGAGAAATTGCTGGGTCACGTTGTTTGTAGACAAGGCCTGATGGTGGATCCGAAAAAGATTGTTGTCATATTAGGTCTGCAAGCACTGCGCAGTGTCAAACAGCTCCGCGCTACGTTGGGACACACTGGGTACTATCGAAAATTCATAAAAGGTTATGCCAGATCACAGCTCCAATGGAACAATTGTTAAAAAAGAATGCCACATATTACTTGAATGAGGAATGTAACAAAAGCTTGGAATTGCTAAAACAAAAAATGGCATCTGCCCCTATCTTGATCTTTCAAAAATGGGATGTTGAGTTCCACGTGCATGTCAACGCGTCATGTATCATGTTAGGAGTAGTACTTACTTAGGAAGGCATGGAGGGAGTTGACCACCCGATTGCGTTTGCAAGTCGAAGGTTATCAAAAGCCGAAAAAAATTACTCTACTACTGAGTGAGATGGATTGGCGATGGTGTACGCACTCCAGAAGTATCATCACTATTTGCTTGGAGGACATTTTAAGATGTATACTGATCACTCTGTGCTAAAATACCTAGTGAATAAGCTTGTGTTGGGGGGGCACATCTGTCGATGGTTGCTGTTGTTTCAGGAATATGATTTTGAGGTTGTTGTAAAGCTAGGACGTCTGAATGTGGGTCCAAACAACTTATCTTGGATTGAGATGGGTGAGAAACCCACGAACCTAGAATAAGGACTCCCAGACGCCCAGTTGTATGCAGTACACATTACGGATGGCCACTTTGAAGATATAATCTATTTTTTTACTATCGTCACTACACTGCAGGGGTATTCTATGCAACAAAAGAAGGAATTGGTGACATAAGCAGTAGATTTCACTGTGATTGTTGGCCATCTCTACAAAATGGGCCATGATGAGATATTACGCCGATATGTACTAGAGTTCGAGTGAGAACAGATCCTTGCCGAAGCACATGGAGGGGTTGCTAGTGGACATTATGCAGGCCGCGCCATAGCCCAGAAGGTTCTTCACGCCGGATTATGGTGGCCCACCTTACATCAAGATTCAAAAGCATACTGGCAGGGCTGCGATGCATGCCAATGAATAGGAAATTCGTCGCGAAGGGATGAAATGCCACTTCAGCCATAGGTGACACTACAGCCATTTGAGAAATGGGCGATTGACTTCGTCGGGGCTATTGAACCGTGAGGGAAGATGGGTCCATGCTATATCATCATTGCAACATAATACTTGACCTGATGGGTAGAAGCACAACCAGTTAAGGATTGGACAATCGTGACAGCGGTAAAGTTCTTGTTCAAGAATGTGTTGACCAGGTTTGGGTGTCCTAAGATTCTCACAAGTGATCGAGGAACGTATTTTTGGAATGGAACCATCAACATTCTCACTGAGGAATTCCAAATATATCATCAATAGAGCATGCCATACCATCCACAAGCAAATGGGACCATTGATGCATTCAAAAAAAATCTGGAAACCGCACTAACTAAGATCTGCAATGCATGACGGAACAATTGGGACTTGCACATCCCTGCTGTGCTATGGGCATACTAAACCACGTGAAAAAAGTTGACAGGCTAGAAACCATTTCGACTTGTCTATGGTAAGGAGGTCGTGATGCCGGTGGAGTATATCGTGCCCAACCTACGGATTGGGGCAGCTACAAGAATGGAAGATCGTGGGGCTTTGGAGGAAAGGCTCGCACGACTCAATGAACTGGACGAAGAACGATTTCTAGCGGGATTTCATTAGCAGATACAGAAATAGCACGAGAAAGCATGACATGATTGCCATATCAAGGTGCACATGTCCAAGAAGGATGACCTCGTATTTTTATATGACAGTAAGTTCAAAAAGTTCCTAGATAAACTTTGTATGCATTGGTTGGGGCCTTATGTCATTAAAGAAGTAACTGATGGGGGTGCAGTTCAACTGGCTAAGCTCAACGGAGACCCCTTCTTGTGAAGAGTGAATGGTAGTCGCCTAAAACTCTATCACGTTAGGAGCAGTACTTAGTCACGAAGGCATGGAGGGATTTGAAAACCTGATTGCGTTTGCAAGTCGAAGGTTGTCAAAAGTTGAGAAAAATTACTCTACTACTGCGCGAGAGAGATTGGAGATGTTGTACACAGTTCAGAAGTATTGTCACTATTTGCTTGGAGGACATTTTAAGATGTATACTGATCACTCTATGCTAATATACCTAGTGAATAAACCTGTGTTGGGGGGGCACATCTATCGAAGGTTGCTGTTGTTTTAGGAATATGATTTTGAGGTTGTTGTAAAGCCAGGACATCTGAATGCGGGTCCAGACCACTTATCCCAAATTGAGACGGGTGAGGAACCCACGAACCTAGAAGAAGGACTCCCGGATGCCCAGTTGTATGTAGTGTGCATTGTGGATGGCCAATTTGAAGATATAATCTATTTTTTGACTACCGCACTGTGCCATAGGGGTATTCTGTGCAAGAAAAGAAGGAATTGGTGACATGATTAGCAGATTTCACAGTGATTGCCAGCCATCTCTACAAAATGGGCCATGATGAGATATTACGTCGATATGTCCCAGAGTTTGCGCAAGTACATATCGTTGTCAAAGCACATGGAGGGGTTGCTGGCGGACATTATGCGGGCCACGCAACAGCCCAGAAGGTTCTTTGCACTGGATTATGGTGGCCCACCCTACATCAAGATTCAAAATCATACTGCCAGGCCTGCGATGTATGCCAACGAACAGGTAAGTTGTCGTGAAGGGATGAAATGCCACACACTACATCCATTTGATAAATGGGTGATTGACTTCGTCGGGCCTATTGAACCACAAGGGAGGCTGGGCACGCGCTATATCATCACTACGACCGAATACTTGACCCGATGGGTAGAAGCACAACCAGTTAAGGATTTCACAGCCGTAATAGCAGCAAAGTTCTTGTTCGAGAATGTGTTGACCAGGTTTGGGTGTCCTAAGGTTCTCATGAGTGATTGAGGAATGCATTTTTTGAATGAAACTATCAGTGCGCTCACTGAGGAATTCCAAATATATCACCAACAGAGCACGCCATACCATCCACAAGCAAATGGGACCATTGAGGCATTCAAACAAATTTGGAAACCGCGCTGACTAAGATCTACAATGTGTGATGAAACAATTGGGACTTGCGCATCCCTACTGTGCTATGGGCATACCGAACCACGTGCAAAAAGTTGATAGGCCAGACATTGTTCCGACTAGTCTATGGTAAGGAGGATTTGATATTGATGGAGTATATCGTGCCCGGCCTACAGATTGTAGCAGCTACAGGAATGGCAGATCATGGGGCTTTGGAGGAAAGGCTTAAACAACTCGATGAACTAGATGAACAATGATTTCTGGCAGGATTTCATCAGCAAGTACATAAACAACACGAGAAAGCATGGCATGATCACCATATCAAGGTGCACACATTCAAGAAGGATGACGTCATATTATTATATGACATTAAGTTCAAGAAATTCCTAGGTAAACTTCATATGCATTGGTTGGGGCCTTATGTTATTAAAGAAGTAACTGATGGGGGTGCATTTCACCTGGCTAAGCTCAACGGAGACCCCTTCAGGGGAAGAGTGAATGGTTGTCGCTTGAAGCTCTATATGGGTAGGCTGACCGCCTGACTAACCATCTCACGAAGAGTCTCACCACTCCGACTAGTTGAAGGAGAGCGAGGGACGATAAAGTAGTTTGAAGAAAAGATGCATCGGTATCAGGGTACGTGTACAATTGGCCAACAATCAGGTGCGTGGTTCCATGGGCAGAGCCATGCGGGTGTGCCACTCCAAGGAATGATGACCGTTAATACCACTGTTCATGATAAGATGGCTGCATTATGGCAAAAGGGAGTGGGTGGCGGGCAATTAAGAGCCACAGTATGAAATAGATATGAAATGATTGACCACAGATTTCACACGGGAAGGTTACACGAGCTGGAACGAGCGGAAAGCCAGGAATTTGAAGTTCACATGGCTTATAAATCACCATGGGGAATCGACTAGGCAACCTATGCTTTAGAAATATAGATGGAGCTGTTCAGCATCTCTGCACTCGGCAAGCACCCGAAGGCAGTAATCTGGCCAAAGGGGGGCAGGAATCTCTAAGGAATCTGGTATTTCTAGTTGTGGGTGTCCCGCAGGCTGCACTATTACTAGCAGGGGATGTACCAGAAAATAGGGAATGCAAAGTAGAATTGGTCCAGATGTTGTTGCCCTACCTAGGGGTAGGATGGCACGTTACAATAGAACAAAAAAATGATGTACAGACGGTGACCATAGGTGGACATGTAGTCACTAAGTTTCCTCTGATGGTTCTTGATGAGTGGGATTTGGCAAACAGCAGCCAAGGTCTCGCAAAATTGAAACACAGGTTGCAGTGGATGGTGCTAAGAGATGATACATTGGTTGGAAAGGACTACGGTGGTACTAGGAGGTCCTGTATGCATCTCCCCTTCTCATGCCAAAATCCTCGGATGGGGTGTTCTGTGTTAACCGAGCAGAGCAGAATGAGCATCATCAGTTGCAAAGAAAGGGTCGAAACACTGAAGTTGGAAAAGCGTCGCAGGAGATAAAGTAGGAGTAGCTGGATGATGAGTGCCACTCAACGAAAGGCGAACCCTGAAGCCAAGACTGAGCATCTAGCCACGCCAGTAAGTCACTCAGGATGAGTCACAATGATTGTGTTGGGGAATTGTTGGGTAGCGCAGGCCCCGTGGAACGAGTGTGAGGTGCGAAGCCGAGAATTTTGGGTAATATTAGGTTAAAAGACTTCGCGGAAAGCATGGAGCACGAAATTTAGAAGTTTGAGTTAAAGGGTAGTCCGCCCAAAAATAATGTAAAGAAATAGTAATAAAGTCGGTCTGCGGAGGGATCGTCGGCCAAGGGTAAGTATAAATAGAACGAAGCTCTATGAGGGAAGGTAGTTCTAGGAAAAGATGGAATGTAATGGGTTCTGAAAGGAAATAACTTGAAAGCGTCTATAAGTCTGAGTTGAGGGAGTAGGGTAGAAGGTAGAGGCTCTATTATTATGTGCACCGAGGCCTGGAGAGTCCATAGCTGTGTGCACAGACCCCTGCAACTGAGTGTGTGGGGTGGATCTGGATGTATTGTTGAAAATTGATAATAAAGATAAGTTTCTTATAAATTCTGTGTTGGTTGCGACTTTACTCTTTTATGATAAATGAGCTGTTATGATTTCTGCATTCGCTACGATTGAATTCATGTGAACTTATTAATCTTGATGCACTAAGTAACCAAAAGTAATAAATGTTTGCTTAAAGACTATTTTAACTATATCAAACCAGTAATAAGTAATTCAATCTGTAATAAACGTGATAATGGTATTCCGATCTACACAGATCTAGTGTATTGTGAGGCTACAAAGCAACGCGTGAGCCCAAACCACATCCAAGACATTCCCAAGGTGCGGAAACCTGGTTTCGACACCCTCCCCTGCTACCTCAGGTGAGACCTAAGTATGTGCTTCGCGGGCTGTTACCGAAAGGGCCAGTAGCTACGAGATTTGTTTGGCTAAATAATTCTTCCAAACCTGGGTCAAGCCCATATAAGCCAACAAATCAGAATACCTTTATCACATTTATTACAAATTGAATCACTTAATATTGGTTTGATATAGTTAAAACGGTCTTTAAGCAAACATTTATTACTTCTGGTTACTTCGCGCATCAAGATTAATCCCATTCACATGAATTCAACCGTAGAAAATGTAGAAATCATAATAGTTCATTTATCGTAAAAGAGTAAAGTCGCAACCAACACATAATTTAGAAGAAACTTATCTTTATTATCAATATTCAACAATACATCTAGATTCACCTCACGCACTCAGTTGCAGGGGTCCATGTACACAGCTACAGACTTTCTAGGCCTCTGCGCACATAGCTGCAGAGGTTCTACCTTCTATCCTACTCCATCGACTCGAACTCACAACTGCTCTTAGCCTATTCACCCATTACATAATAGAATCAAAAATCCAAAAATTGAAATGCCTTTCCCTCATAGAGCCTCGCTCTATTTATACTTTCCCTTGGCCTGTGATCCCACCACAGGTCGACTCTATTACTATTTCTTTACAATATTTTCCAGTGGACTACCCTTTGACGCGACCTCGTATAGCTTGCGCTCCATACTTTCTGCAGCATCTTTTACCCTAATATTACCCAAAATTCTGGGCATCGTTCCCCATACTCGTTCCACGAGGCTTTTGCTACCCAACAGTCCCCCAACACAATAATTTTGACTCATCCCGAGTCACTGAGCTAGTGCATCCATATTTGCACAGAGATCAATCAACAACTTCCGTGCATCGCTGGTACTAGTAGAAAATTCTTCCATCATGTGCTGCATTTGTTGCACTTGTGGAACTGATATTTCTGCCCCTATCTCAACTGCCTCCATCCTAGCACATTCGGACTTCATGTGTGCTACCTTATGCTGTATGGTGGTTGAAACTGAAAATGCCTCGTCCAACCATGGTTGGATACGAGCTTTTACCATGGCTTCCTTCTGTCTCACGGCTTCTACTTGGAGTTTGATGTCCTGCACCTCCCTCATCTTAGCCAACCGTTGCGGGATGGCAACGGTCTGTGCGGTTCCTCGGAGCTGATCATAGGCTTGCTGAAGTTCAATTGTCGATTTTGAAAGGAAATTCTGGACGAAGCACAACAGAGATGGATTTGTTTGGCTAAATAATTCTTCTGAACCTGGGTCAAGCCCATATAAGCCAATGTGCTAGCTTTGGAACCAACAAATGGTTCCATTGCTACCCTATCCTTGGAATCCACCGCATGCAAATGTTGCAACTAGATTTTGACCTCGTCCCGCAGTCTGTATTCAGTAGGAAGATGCCTGCTCCACCAACATCTGGCAATCTTTGTCCTCATGACCCACCGATCTACAAAAGTTACAAAAGGGCTGTTGGGGGGTTTGATTGTATTTCAACAATAGGTGGCAATTATTCGTTTTGTGTTTTCCTCCTACTTGATAGATTGCACACCAGAGTGGGGTGATCATGCTCAGCCTTGCCTATGCCTTTGGTCGCAACAGTGCTAGTCCCCCCATGACCACAAGGTTTACCACAACTGGACAATGGTTTTTATCATGTCCCTAGCCCCTACACTTGATGCACTAAACTTCTTCCTGAAATTTTAGCGCCTGATATTGTTTTGACTTCTATATTTCCAAACATGAGTTTTGGACCTACACTTAGATTTGCTGAACTCCTCACCCTAGGTCTTGTACCGGGGTTTCATGAAGCCGCATTGCTACCTCCAGTGCTTCTGCTTGGGTTGAGATCTTCTATTGTGATAAATTCGATTTCAGATATGGTGTTAATGATGCGATAAACCAAGCGCGGTGCCGTGCATTCATCTGGTTATGTTGGCTTCGCAAATAGTGCTTTTTAACCTCTGATCCAGATTCCACAGGGTCTCACTAGGCATCATGATGATTTCTTTGAATCCTACAACCAACTGCAACTCCGATTTTGGCCGGCTGAACTCCTTTTTTAACTCTCTGTAGATGTCTGCCATTCCCGTTGTTGGGTTGGTGCCCGAATACTTCATATACCATGTTAGCGCTCAGTCCTACATTTTGCTGACTAAGACAGTTTTCTTGATATAATCATTCGTGATCTGCTACGCGTTCCATACTGAATTCAATACAAACCAAAACTTTTTCGTATCTTCACTTCTTTCTCCCTTGAATATTGGTAACTGGATGACGCTTGCCATTACTACTATCCTGATCCTTTGTCGCTCTTTCCTCTAGCATCCTCACCTTTCACACCAGACACCCCTTAGGCAGATCCTAGTCCCAACAATGGAACCATTTGTTGGCTTACCGGGACCATGATCTACCTAAGGGGTGTCTAATGTGGGAACACTGGAATCGTACAAAGAAAAATCTTGAAGACTGTTTGGATCTGAAGCTCCACGAGTTCGCGGTTCAGGAAAACAGGAACTCACAGATATCAGAGGAAGAGTGGTTGGATCGCTATATCCTCATGGACATACATGAGATCTTGTTCGTAACATTCTCGATAGAATTGTATGAGTGGATCGCAAAGTTAGCTGATAGCGTGGGAAGGTGCAGATTAGATCAGCCAATAGTGTGGACCCCAGAACTGGTGCGTAGACTAGAAGCCACTAAAGACAAAATCACATGCACAGTCAATCACTAGGTAGATCGAATCATTAGAGGATTTAACACTAAATTCGCAATAGATACCACTGTAAGCTAGAGCGAAGTGGAAAGACAATTTCTCCAAGGACTGCGGGGTCGGTACATCAAGTCATTAAACACCTGGATTAAGATGCTATTGTACAAAAAACAGATTATGAGCTTATATTAATGTTTGGGGTAAAACGCAGTGGAAGAGGTAACTGAGGAACGGGAGGAGCAGGGAACAATCGTCTGATTTCTATCTCATGGGAAAGCGAGGAAGATCTCGCTAGGTTCTCACCCAGAAGTGCAGTTCGATTGATTACAAAACCCCTTCTATTGATACGACCCCCATCTATGCCATCACCCCCATCACCCACGTCGCATCCGCCCACACCACGTCAACCCTCACCACCTCTTCCACCACCTCCTGGAATAGGGATGGTGACCGCAGTCAAGTTACCAACCTTTCAAGGTATAGCGAATGAATATCCAAGTCGATTCTAGTTTGTGATAAATTCCGTATGGGACGAGCAAGGTATAACAGCTGAAAACATCAAAAAGGCTACGTTGGTTAGTACACTCTAGGACCGTGCACTGACATGGTATATAAAACACTCAACTGACCATCTAAATGAAGGACTAGCAACTATACAAGACGCACTTAATAAGGAGTTTGGTTGACCAAAGTTTGAGAGCCAATCGATCATTGGGGTCAAGGAAATAGCAATGCTTCCTGGTGAAACCCCCTAGGATCTGGACCAAAGATTAAAGAGTACTATTCGCGAAGCTAATATGACGTTGATCGACGGATAGCATTGCACATGGTTTGTGGCATCGTTAACACCCCATCCAAGGATGGCTCTATCACAACAGAAGATCTCAACCCATGCCAAGGCACTAGAGACAGCTATGAGGCTATACGCAACCCCGATTCCGGACCCGGGGTTGGGGGTTCAGCAACTCCACTCACAAGTTTAGAAATTATGTTTGGAAGTACAAATCTTGAAGTAAGAAAGAATGCCTCGATCAGGGGTACAGACGGAGGCATGGTGTATTAAATGTAAAAGCCACGCACAAGACAAAAACCATTGCCCCGTCTTCGCGAACTATCTAGTAGGAGGAGGCCCAATGCCATTAAAAGTGGAAGTGCAAACTGGACAAAATGCCATGCCTGCACTCCGGTACACAATTTTCTAGGTGGGAGGGAAACATGCAACATATAAATGCCATCTATTATAGAAGTATACCCAGACCGCATAATAGTTATATTGCAATTTTTTTCGATCAGTAGGACATGATGAGTGAATGTGTCGAAGTTACAACTTAATGATGGAATGGACCCCATCCTACATGGCACAAGCTGAAACATGGGGAGGATTTCAAGGATGAGGTCAGGGAAGAGGATGGGGACCTGATCGAGGTCACGGACAGATAAATTTTTATAATTGTGGTGAACAAGGACACTATGCTCGTGAGTGCACAAACCCAACTAGGATCTCATGTCCTTATTGTGAGCAGTTCGATCATGAATTGGTAGATTGTCCAACATTGCTTGCCCAATTAAATGAGAAAGGGGTGCTTCAACCTCCACCAACCCAGAATATCCAAATGATGCATGCGGAACCATGTGAAAAGGAGACTAGTACAAATATGGTGCAAAGGAATAGTGTAACAGAAGGAGGAAACACAGGAAGGGCATGAGGCAACCCGCCTATGGGGAACCCTATTGTTGAATTAAAGCAAGCAAGGGTGGGGCCAAATGAAGATTAGTTGAGCTTCGCGAAAGCCTCTTCCTCGGGTGAGAAGGACCAAACGAAAGCCAAGATGGACCCCTACATGATCACCTCCTTTCTTGACGCATGCATGAAATTACTACGGAATTAGAAGGTTGTCCAAGGGCTACAGGAGTTGATCACCAGGAGTGCCAAGTTGAGTGAACCTTAGGTGGTCTAGAGGATAGGATGACATGCTCTATATACTGGACGAGAAATGAGAATGACGGTGCAAATAGGAGATTATGAGATGGATCAAGTCATCCTAGATTTAGGCTTGGATGCAAATATACTACCTAAGAAAACTTGGGAGCGTATAGGCAAGCCCGTACTACAATGGTCTCCGATTCAACTATGAATGGCTAACCAGCAAAAAATCTTGCCAATGGGCCGATTGCAAGGGGTGACAGTAGACATCGATGGTGTAATGACCCAGACCAACTTCGAAGTCATAGAACTTATCGATGATAGCAATCCTTACCCTTCTTTGCTCGGGATTGATTGGGCCATCAACATGAAAGGAATCATCAACTTGAAAAGGCAAACGATGACCTTCGAAATGAATTTATTGCGTGTATTAGTTCCATTGGATCCAATGGAAGGGGAGCGCTACATAGAACTTGTCCGCGAAGACAAAAGTAATGATGAACTGGATTGCATTTATCAGATAACGACATAGAAGCCCGGTCAGATGCATTACAACGACAATAGGAGAACCTCATGGGAACATGAGAATATCTTCACTATCGATTCTGAGGAAGAGACGGAGCGCTGGTAGAATCGATTGCAGGGAGTTACAACACTCAACTATAATAGGGTGACTCAATCGGCATGATGTGAAGAAAGACACCACCCAAAAGAGCAGGACATGACCACTGAAGACCAGCTCACATGTGTAGTATAGGAACCACCCAGTGTGTTGACAGACAGGGTGTGCACACCAATAGAAGGATCGGGAAGCTCAGATCCAAGAGAAAGTTTTGACTCCAAATAGGAAGATATGCGCAGCGGTTAAGTTGGCACAATATGATAGCACGAAGGGTATGTGTGTATGGTGGATGACTGACACCTCAAACAAACTAGAGTGGACCACAGGATCATCAGGCTAGGGGGAACCTTCCCCATACGGCCCAATCAGCTACTATAGGCATAACTTCTCCCACCAAAGACGGCGTTCACGACACGATTCAACAATTGTGGGCTGCCATTCGGTGTGAAAAACAACGACTTGATGAGTTGGAACAAACTGAGGCCCGAATCCATGACCACAGTATGAAGTTGGAAAAAGCCATCGAGAAACTTCAATTAGAAGTAACTGCTCCAAATGACAAAAAGGAATGGCCCAAGCAAACCAACATGCCTAGCTTTCCTACCATGATACGACTGCGCCAGAAGCCATAAGGGGACACAATCCATAATGTCGTGATAGAAGTCGGAGGAAATCTAGGATGGTTGTGACCTAGGTCAGTGAGAAGCTAGGGGATCTGTGAGAAGAGTTCGCCCTTCTGACTATTCGTCGAGGGTTCAGTCCCAGCACCCCAAGCAGTTGGAAGAGGGTGCGCGACTATAAAACAGGTTGTTGTACAATGGCGCAATATGACCACTGACCCCCTATAGAAATCACATTTGCGACCTTGGGGATTTGCTGCTGCAAAAGAGAGATGGAAAGTGACCATTAAAGATACTGCTCATGGTATGATGGTGCATTTAAAGCACCTTGAAGCAAGTGGTGGGCAATTAAGGAAAAAGCATAACCATCCAAATCACATTTATGAGCTATCACAAGAACAAGCTGTCGGTTTTCAGGTTCAATCGATATATAAACATTGCAAAGGTTACACCACCACATCATACTATCCAACAAGAAAATCGGCCCGTATTACCTACGTCATGAGCAACGAGGAAGTTGAAAATAGTCCGTGGTTTCTGGAATTGCCATAGTAATAAAGATATGTCACCTTGAAAACTCAAAGGCCTACCACCAAAAGTCCACAGCCAGCATTGCCGCAGGAAGCTAAACACTCTAAATACCCATGGACGTCGAAGACCAAGAAGAAACCTCCACTCCCAAAATCAGTTCAACGGTCTCCATGACACCTGCAAGTTGGCAAGTCCACAATGAAGGAAGAAAGGTAAAAATGTTATCATTGATAGCGAGGAAGAAGCAGAAGAGTCTCCCACGAGGATCGAAGAGGACATCTCTGAGGAAGACCCTATACAGCCGGTGTGACGACCCAAGTATATGCCCCCATGTAAGGGGAAGAGCAAGGTACCTACAAACTTGGATGATTTTAGCAGTATAATCACTATCCTCTCTCTCCCGAAAGACATCCCAGTAGAAAATTCAGTGGTTGGCCATGTTGCCACGATGAAATTCGACGATTGAGACCTTGCAGATCAAAAAAAATTTCCCCATATAATGACAGATGCCTTAATGGACCATACGGTGGAAGGCATGGTGACCACTCTACAGCCAAAGGAGTGGCTGTGAAAAGTGGACGAAGCTAGATTACTTTGTCTCCTAGCAATTCCACACTTTCTTAGGCCCCTTATTACTATGATAGTCATCAAGAAGCTGCTCTGTCTAGTGCATGAAGATACACTATGGGTCGGTAAACCCATCTGTATCACAAGAAAACTTGTTTATCAGGTCTCATATCTACCCTGTGCCGGATGAAACCATCGAGAAATTACGGCAAAAAGTAACGATGTGGGAATGATATAATGACTAAAGAAGACATATAAGCTCACCAAGGGAACACGAGGGTACATCATTGACAGTATCTCTGACAACACAGTATGGGTGACCACTCAGTTGCTGGCAAGAAAAGTAATGAGGAAATGTAGGAGCTATGAGGTCTTCGCCATAGTTATTGCACTGGCTGAAGAATGTGCCATTGGTGTACACTTCAATTGGTAACAATTTCTTTGTGAAGAATTTGTAGCCAATTGTTGTGAAGTCCAGGAAGAGGGAAAGCCATTCTATTATGTGTGGCTGCTATTGTCCCTCATGCTAGTACCTATTGAGTTTCCTGACAATAGCCAGTTTCCTGTTCTAACCCAGAATGGCTGGAAGCCGCGTAGTATGGATCCCTCTAGGCGACCAAGGATGCAAGAAAAATTCAAGGAATTAAGATATTTTGGGTATTAATGGACACAATTGTGCGTGAGTGGATCAATACATTACTATTGGCCAGATAAATCGATCTTGTGGACAAGTCAGATCTCCCTAGTATCAAAAGATATCTAGCAACAAGAAGGACAAGCAAATCTACCTTTCTCTAAACATATTGTGATTCATTAATAAAAACTATAGAGGTGTTTAGACCCTACCTTAAGTCCAATGCTAGTTTGTAGTAGCCATCCTTCAATTGTCCGAAATAATTTCCTTTTGAGAACCTGCAATCACAAGCAAGCACACATCAAATAACACCTACATAGCTAATATAATAAATCATGTTCGTCATGGTGATCAAGGAATTCATAAAATAAACCATAAAAAACAGCTTATTGAGAAAAATAAACTTGATTGTATTAATTTTGAAAATAGAAGAACTTTACAACCTTTGGTGCCTTGATGTTGTACAAGCTCTTCCCAGGGTCTGAAACAAGAATCTCCTCTACTTTGACAAGCCTCACACTCTTCCAAATGAGATCAAAGAGGTATGTAATCTTTCCTCACAAAAGCTGAATTAGGAAGACTAAGTTCTAACAACATTTCACCTCAAAAATATTCAGCTTTCAACCTCCCAAGTAACCAACCCAATGCTTCATTTTATAGTGCAAAGGAAGGAGGTTATAGGTCCACCTATGAAGGGATAGATTCCTCCTTCAAAGGGATAAGCTCCTCACATCAAGGGGTTAGCTCCTTAAGGTATGGGATGCATGAACCTTAAAGGAGTGAACTTGCCACCTCAAGATTCCTTCTAGAAGCTTCTAGAAATGATTCATAGTGAGTTTTTAAGAATATACTTCCGCCTTTTTGACTTTTACAGGGGTTCGCACCCATTACACATAGACAAAGCAGTCAGATGTGCAGGACCTTTAGATGCATGGCTGTAGGTAATTTTAGGAGAAAGTGAAAAACTAGAGCTTTATAGACTTTTGAGGGCTTTCTCTTATTTTCAAGGCTTGATATGAAGAACTGAGGCTTAAGACTTGCAAAGGAGGAAAGTATGAGTGATAATGGACTCACACAGATTGCAGAATGTCATGGTGACAATTTTTGTGCAACAATTACCATGCTTAACAAATGAATTTTATGAGAGTATGAAGCACATTGTGAAATTCAAAGCAGATATGCATCACGTCTACATTCGAGTATGGAAGGACCCATCCTAGACATGGACCCCTCTCCCATTCATTGTCACTAATGACGTGGTTCAGAAGATTGTCAAGGCTTGGCCCGTGGCTTGGTGAGGACCCACGACAATGGAACGAGATAGGCTATGATTCAGAAACAAAAAGAGGCAACCAAGCATGTCACACAACAAAAGAAGAATGAATATTGCAGAGGTTCAGGCAGCGCGAGAGGCAAAACTCGCAGCAATGGAAAAAACATTACCAGGCACATAGACACTAGCAAAGGACAAAGGCACTTAGAAGGAAACTACTCAGTCAGCCGCAATAGGTACCCCACTAAAGCGCTCAGCCACACCAGAGTGACCGAAGGCAAGAAAGAAAGCAAAAGCATCTAAGCTTGACAGTGAAGTTACCACCCTAATGGAGGACAATCTAAATGACATCGAAAACATTGTTCACGAAGCTACTCAAGAGACAGTCAATGAGGCTATGTTAGAATAGCACATTGTGTTGGGGGAGCTCCGGACACAGTTACGGGAATTGGGATCAAGAATTGTGTAGGTAGGCCCTAGAATTTCTATAGAAGCCTCTAGTATGACAGTTACAGAACCATTGCTCCGAGCCCAGGTTGATCAATCTACTCCAATTCCGGTCGGAGCGTTGGTCACCAACCAACTGGAAGACCGAGTAATACTAGAACGACTTACCAGATTGGGACTTAATGTGGCTACACTCCCACGCGATAGTTTGCAACAACTTCATGACAGCACCACAATTGAACTTTGCGCAAGGGCCGACCGTGCCAACCAGATACTCCAAGAGTAGAGAATTAATATTGAACAGCTATGGCTCCAACGCGATGAAGCAGTCACCCACAAACAACAGATCGAAAAGGTAGTAGTGGATGCCTGTTTGAGTGCTCAGGTGATAAATATTACAGGGGACTTGACCATTGAAGCATAGATTTGTACGTTGGCAACAGAGTTTTAAATGACCAAGGAAGAGGCTGCACGACTACAGCTTGAACTCAATGCGCAGATTGCAGAATTGAAATTACAGGTCCCACCACCAATGCCTCCAGAGGTAGTAGTACAGCACCAGAATATTATTGATATGGGGTGCACGATGCTTCCATGGTCACTCGAAGAATGTACCGAGTTACTAACTTAGTTGATTGATATGCTCATTGTCCTTTAGAAAGATCCCACACTCCGCAGGTTGGAAGTAGAGGTCATGGAACTTCAATATGCCTACGATCATCTCTAGGGAACCACGTAGACCGTTGCCATCCCGCAATAGTTGGCTAAGATGAGGGAGGTGCAAGAAATGAAAATCCAAGCAGAAGTCATGAGATAGAAGGAAGCCATGGTGAAAGCTCGTATCCAGCCATGGTTGGACGAGGCATTTTTAGTTTCAACCACCATAGAGCATAAGGTAGCACACATGAAGGCTAAATGTGCTAGGATGGAGACAACCAAGATAGGGGTAGAAATATCGATACCACAGGTGGAACGAATGCAGCGCATGATGAAAGAATTTGCTGCTAGTACCAGCGACGCACGAAATTTGTTGACTGATCTCCGCACAAAGATGGATACACCAGCTCAGTGACTCAGGACAAGTCACGATGATTGTGTTGGGGGACTGTTGGGTAGGAAAGCCTCGCAGAACAAGTATGGTGCGTGAAGCCTGGAATTTTGGGTAATATTAGGGTAAAAGACTCCATGGAAACCGCGGAGTGCGAGCTATAGAAGGTTGAGTCAAAGGGTAGTCCGCCCGAAAATATTGTAAAGAAATAGTAATAGAGTCAGCCCGTGATGGGATCGCAGGCCAACAGAAAGTATAAATAGAGCAAGGCTCTATGAGGGAAAGGCAGTTCAGTTCTTGGATTTTTTATTCTATGATGTAATGTGTGAATAGTCTGAGAGCAGTTGTAAGTCTTAGTCGAGGGAGTAGGATAGAAGGTAGAGGCTCTGAAGCTATGTTTCATAACGGAACCATTTGTTGGTTTATATGGGCTTGATCCAGGTTCAGAAGAATTATTTAGCCAAACAAATCCCGTATCTACCGGCCCTTTCGGCAACAGCCCTCGAAGCACAGACTGAGGTCTCACCTGAGGTAGTAGGAGAGGGTGTTGGAACTAGGTTTCCACACCCTGGGGATGTTTTGGATGTGGTTTCGGGCTCCCGCACTATTCTGTAGCTTTGCGCTATGCTAGATCTGTGCATATCAGAATACCTTTCTTGCATTTATTACATATTGAATCACTTATTACTGGTCTGATCTAGTTAAAATGGTCTTTAAGTAAACATTTAGTACTTTTTGTTACTTCACGCATCAAGATTAATCCAGTTCACATGAATTCATTCATAGCAAATGAAGAAATCATAACAGTTCATTTGTCATAAAAGAGTATAGTCGCAATCAACACAAAATTTAAAAAAAACCTATCTTTATTATCAATCTTCAACAATACATCGAGATCCACCCTGCGCAAATAGTTGTGGACTTTCTAAGCCTTTGTGCACCCAACTGTAGAGCCTTTACCTTCTACCCTACTCCCTCGACTCAGACCTACAAACGCTTTCAAGTTATTTCCCTTCAGAACCCATTACATTCCATCTTTTTCCAGAACTACTTTCCCTCATAAAGCCCCGCTCTATTTATACTTTCCCTTGGCCCGCGATCCCTCTGCGGGCCGACTCTATTACTATTTCTTTACATTATTTTTGGGCGGACTACCCTTTGACTCAAACTTCTAAAGTTTGCACTCCGCGCTTTCTGTGGAGTCTTTTACCCTAATATTACCCAAAATTCTGGGCTTCACACCCCACACTCATTCCACGGGGCTTGCGCTACCGAACAATCCTTTATGTTCTCGAAGATGAACAACCAGATAATTTCCATTGTTTCATGTTTACTGGGCTACCAATCAGATCAGTGGGTTGATGAGGCCATTATTGTTTTTTTGGAAGTCTTTACAACTGGTGAAAAACCCTTTATTTTCAATTATAGTCAGTTTCTTGTAGATACAATCCATGATTAGTTCCTAAAGTTCTCCATTGAAGAAAATTTCAAATATTCTTTAGTACGTTTTTATCTATTTATTTATCACCAAGAAGCTAGGTTTTAGTTTCCCATGCAAAAATTGGAGGAGCAAGGCAATGCTCAATCAATAATTCATTATACTTCTTTGACAAGGAATAATTCCAATGAGTTTACCTTCATTGATTTTGTAAATCAGTTCCTATATAAAGTTTCCTTCTTGTTGAACAATGATGTGGACCCTAGAATAGGACCAAAGATAAAAGGAATTCTGCATCTCAGTGAGCATACTAAGACAGAAGATTGGTACTTATACCAAAAATATATTGAGATCAAAGTTTATGGGTGTGAATTTACATAATACAAACTCTAAAAATTTGTTCCCATGAGGATCTTCTCATTATAATATATAAGACAGATGATACATATGGATGATCTCCATTTTTTTGTAGCAAAGAAGTCTCAATTTAAAATAAATGCACAGGTTGGACCATTTATATGTAACACCAGGGTAGTAGGTAAGGATGAATATTTTCTCCTTAAGAAAACGACTTTGAAGTTGAGTTTCACCTGGTCATATGACCCTTTTAGCATCATTTCCAAAATGAGAGTGGAGTAGAAAACCACTCCCTATACTCACACTCCTAGTCCAAAGATAGAGGAGTTTATGAATCAAAGTCAGTGGGAGGAGAATACGCTACAAGAGGAAGAAGAACAGGTGATATCCACAACTACGTCAGAGACACCAATACCTCAAGAAAAGCATGACAAGATACCAAGGGAGGATGATTCTCCTTCAGTAACAAATATTGTAGTCAAAGAATTTCTTATATACAAGAAGAAGTAGAAGACTAATACTAAACTAGTTTTTCTGCAGGAGGATGAGGAGCATGCCACCATAATCCTAACAGGACCTCATGTTTCTACAAGGGAAGAAGATATCATCATAGGATATCCCACTTCCTTAGATTCCCAAGATCCCCTAGATACAACTCAAACAACATAGTTGATTCAAGACCAGGCTTAACCAAACATTTTTTCCAAATTCAAAGAAATTACAAAGAAAAATGAATTGTTGAAGTCCACAACATATTCTCAATTCTGGAAGCAAACAACCTCGTCACAACACAGGCTTCTTTCAACCATTGACACAGAAAAGGGGAAAATATAAATTGCATTCCTTCAAGCATGGGTACCATTTCCAAAGACTCTATTTGATTACAAGAAGTCCATATTTTCTTTTGATGTCAACCAGATTCACCCTATTGACCAAATGGACATGCATAAACAAACTAGTGAGATGTTGTACTCTAATCTAACCAATACTGCCATGAAAACATCCAAATTGCATGCCTCAGTAAACAACATACAAGCTCAGTTAAAACCTGAAAGGATCTCATCTCTGGCCAAAGACACAAATATTAAATCACTAGAAGAACAGTAATCAAACTGGGCTATGATCCTAGTGATGTAAAAGAAACGAAGGAAATTGTGAGGAGAAAGAATGCAAACATAGCAGCATCGAAGAAGAAATTCAAGTTTCCCTCTACAGAAGATCCATGCACTAAGGAATTTGGGGAGCTTGAGAAATAAAAGGAGGACATGTTCAAGGTTATAATTGAACAAAATAGCTAGATTAAAGACATGAAGGTTGAGATGGGAAAAATATTGAAGGAAAAGGAATGGTCATCATAGCTAGCAATAGTTCCACTAATAGTAGTCCCCATTTCAGTTGCAACAATAGTAGGAGAATCTACATTGACAACAACGGAAGAAAAGACCACATATTCCTCAAATGAGTTGGTTAAAGCTGTGGAAGACTTGTCTACTCAGGGTCAAGAAATTGAAAAATAAAAGGCCCAACTCAAAACTTTACAGGAGCATAAATTAAAAATAGATAATTCATATGTAGCAAAACTATAGAAATCTCACTGTCTAACCCAAAATATTGAGCCATTGGAAAATCAATTTACAATGGCACGAACTTTGGCACAGGAAAAGGAGAATATATGGATAGAAATAAATGAAGCCATGACTGAAATATGGCCCTCAATTCAGATTATTTTTTAGTAGGAAGAGTTAATACAAAGGTCAAATGATCAAGTTGTTGCAAAGGTAAAAGTAGATTTGTGACAGAAGGCTGGTTAAGCCACTACAATGATAAGGATTTTGAATTTAAAAATTAAGGAAGAATTATAATAATTCGAAATTCCAGATAGGATAGAAGAAATTTTGGAGGTAAGAAAGGTCCTCACTAAAAGGAACCTTATGCTACATCTAGAAAACAAATGTCACAATATGGAGTCCAACATTCTAAAGTTTCATAGAAGTTTAATGTGTTTAATCAAAAGGGACTACTAGGATTAATAGGAATTAGGGATAAGCTAATTATCTTAGAATATTACCACCATAAATTATATACTATTGCAAGAGATAAATCAGTTTACTAGCATCACAGGGAAGGATTTTATGGAGGCGTTGCATTTTGACTTTTTCATCAAACATGGCATTAAACACATATTTATCATCAAGCCTACCTTTCAAAAGTATAATGAGGTAGATGAGACCAATACAAATTTGGTAAATTTTTCTATTCCAAGTGAGGATCGATGGGATAAAATATGTGAAATACTTGGATAGAGCAATTTTCATCTACAACAACAAGACATCATGACAACACTTATTCAGGCCTAGTCATCAACATCCACCCTCAAAGATAGTGCCAATCAATTCAACGGTTTTAGATCTCCTATATTTTTGTTCTATTTATGAAAATAGTTTTGAGATATTTTGTAAATAAATATTGATATTTGAAATCAAGATATGTTTTTAGACTTTGTATAAATACTTCAAAATTCAAAGTATTAATGTTGATACTTGTATGAAAAAAGAACTTTTTTGATGTAAAGTTGTTCACTGTGCTCAAGTGATCAATTCTTAGTAAAATAGAAAGTTGTTTCAGGATTCCTGTGTTAGACTCATTGGTGAAGTTTTCTCTCATGTTAATGTGTTTTTTCTCTATCATCACATATGTTTTCCTTATTTGATTTTTTCAAAGAAAAATAAGAAATTGAATTTCTTTAATTACACTCAATTCTAGCTAATTAACAATAATTGATGTTTTCCAACTAATGTTAAATATTGAATTCTTAAATTCTATATGTTTAATTGATCCTTAATCTCTCCCTCTATCTCACTTCACAAATCTCATAAGATCTAATAGTCTACCTACCTTTCCCTGTTACACTTGCCTGTTAACTCTTCAATTCATCTACTAAACGTTGATTGAATCCATTACCCAATGGCTTCCTATTACAGTTTCAACCAAACAATCCAAAAAACCCAATTCTGAAGCTTACATCTATCCTAAAATCCCACTACAAACAAATATAAATCCGACAGAGAGATCCATGTTTGAGTTTATAAGGGCTAGCTTCTAAACTTAAAAGTGGTTTTGTGGTTAACTTTGCAATTGCTTTATAGCCTTGGAAATTACCAAGTGCTAACAACATACACCTACACCTAGTGTACCATATAACACAATACATACACCCACACCCAATGTACAACAAAACACAATACGTACACCTACACAGTGTACAACACAATACATATACATACACATAGTACAACTCAATGAATACACATGTCACGATATAAGGACTACACATAGCATAGTGCCACATGTATACAAAAAAATCATGTATGATATGTACACCATTCCATATGTACAACAACACCATGTGTATAACATGTACACAAAAACACCAATATAATGTGTACAGAACACTACATGCATGACATCTACACAACTCCACATGCACACAACACCACATGTACAATAAAGCACATAACACCAAATGTAGATACAACCATATGTACAACATGCATGCCACGCCATATGTACACAATTGTTATAGAATCATTCAAGAAACTTGCAGACCTAATGTTATTTTATGGCCCTGGGCACTCCCTTTTCGTATGCAGATTTGACTTGATAATAAAAATAGTATCTCAAATTCCATACGTGAATTTGCCCACACTAAATTGCATACATATGCGAGTACCATAACACTATACCCACGTATACCTTTTAAAATATGGAAAAATAAAATAAAATGCTTTTTTTTTGGGCAGGGTTTATAGGTTTTACTGAGATCCCACCTATAAGAGCCCATGGCCTAACTGAAATAACCAATTTGAGGTGATATATATACATCCCTTAGGTAGACCTAATTCATACAATAAGAAGGATATTAACATTATACTTTATTTCTCTGAGATCAAGTCTTCTTTTACCATGCCTCCTGCATTCCCAGTCTATAGGAAACCATGGTTTCCTTTGCATAGATGCTCAACATCCTTATCTATCATCTAATTGCACCTATTAGAGAGGTTTTCTTCATGGCTCAGGCTAGACGGATATGAAGGAAGGCTTTGTTAGTGTCTTTGGCCTCGATGAGGTTGTATCTTTCCTGTACTTAATGTTATTAATCAATAAATAAGAAGATGTCTTGCTCTCGATATATTTTGTCATATTATGAATCATAGTTGGTATGCTTATATATGATGATATAATCTAATACATATGCACATTGAATTATATAGTATGTATATACTTCTATAATTGTTTTGTAGGTCCGAACACCTTTCAGGAAGCAGAGGGTTTGGACCCTATGGGAGCATCTTGAAACGTACGACCTCCGGGTATGTCTCCAAATCCATGTTTGAGAATTCATATGTTTTGGCATGCTTGTTTGAGTGTTCTTTGTTGATTATCTTGTATTTCTATGTTGAGGCTTTCAACCCTTGCCTTCAGGAACTTTTCTCGCCAACACCTAGTGTACCATATAACATAATACATACACTCACACCCAGTGTACATCACAACAAAATACATACATCTACATGTAGCTTACAACATAATACATATACATACACAATGTACACCACAATGAATACGCATGTCATGATACAAGGACTACATATAACATAGTACCACATTTATACAACAAAATTGTGTATGATATGTACACAATACCATATGTACAACAACACCATGTGTGTAACATGTACATGTCACCACCTATACATAGCACCACCTACAAAATGTGTACACAACACTACATGCACAACGTGTACACAACACCAAATGCATGACATGTACACAACAACACCTGCATACAACACCCCATGTGCAACATGTACACAACACCACATGTACAATAATGCACACAACACCCAATGTATATATCACCATATGTAAAACATGCACACCACGCCATATGTACACAACCCCACATATGCAACATACAAAAAGCACCATATGTACACAACACCACATATCCCACATGTGCATAACACCATATGTACAAAACACCACATTCCCAACATGTGCACATTACCACATATCTAAATGTGCACAACACCATCTGTACATAGCACTGCATAAACAACATATACACAACACCATTTGATACCTACACTGCATAAACAACATGTACACAACATCACAGGTACAACATGTATAATATGTACAACATATACAAAACAATAGTACCACACATCTAGAGACCACAATCTCTCTACCAGTAAACCTTGTTTCTAATGCCTTTCCACTATCCATGCTTGTCCCAACATGTCATAGATAATGCCACTTCCATTCCGTTAATGTATCCCTCAGCATAGCATGTCCATAACATAAACATAGACATAGTACAAGCATATAATATCAATTCATATCCACATGATATCGACCTTGTAGATTTGTGAGTTTTACTCTTCCCACTTGATTCCTCATAAACCAGGAACCTCTTCATACCATTCACCTACATAAGCAATCATTCATCCACAAGAGTGATGCTTGACTACCCTGTTAGACAATGACATACATATATACATGTATACATATATAGACATTAGCATAAAAAAATCATGATCCTATCATATAATGACATACATTCATACATATATACATATATAAACATCATTAACAACATAATGATGATCACAACATAATTAGTAGATATATAAGGTTAAGGTTAAGAGTGTTGTGGGGAAAAATGCCTATGCAGGACGATCCTATCCACCTAAGGTGTGACAGTGCCTTAGCAACAAACAAGGACAGCTATTCTGGTTTCTTCCTTTATGAAATGTGAAAGAAGAGAGATAAATAGACTTACCGGTGTCTTCCGTTTGTCCCTCGATCCGGTCTCTCTTCTCTTTGGGAGTTCACAGCTACTTGCCTTCTCACTCGCCCAGCTTCAACAGGTTCATGCAAGATCACAAGAGAACAGCTACTTGCCTTCTTGCTTGTCTAGCTTCAACGGGTTCCTGCAAGATCACAAGAGAACAGCTACTTGCGACAAGAGAAGAACACTACACAAAGACAAATATTCACATTCATAACTAGTTTAGGATTAGAAATAAACCAAATACACTAATGCAATCATACATCAAAGACACATCAGTATATAGGAGAAACCAAGATAGCTTTATTGATGAATAACAAGGTTCAGGAAGAGATACAACCCAGAGGGCTCCAATCCAACATCTCCTTCCCAGCAAATGGAATTCCTATCTTCACCCCCTTCAAAGCATTAAGCACCCAATGATTCCAATCTCAAACCAACAGCAATTATTTGCAATAACAAAATTCCAGCCTCTAGATCTCATGGAGGAGAGATCCATATATAGATGTTTGGAGAGAGAATGAGTCAGCTTGAGATCTGACTAGTTTCCTCTCCCTCTCTCAGTTCTTGATTCCACTTGGAGGTTCTTGCTTCCACTTGGAGATTTGGAACCTCTTACTCATCACCAGTCGAATTCCCTGAGGCAAGTGTCATTTTGGAAGCTTCCTGGGTTCTGACACCTTGAGAAATGAGCTTTCCACATGTCCACTCTTGTTCATCGCAGGGAGCCAGTGTTCCCTTTGACGTTCAACGCAGGTAGCCAGTGTTGGCTTTGACATTCAGCGCAAACAGCTAGTGTAGCCACTGAAATGATCCTGAACTGACTTGTTTTTGAGCAGTTTCTGGTGGAGAACTTCTGTGAATTGCTGTGGTTTGTTAGCCTTGTTCCTCTAGGGGTAGGAACAACATGTTTAGGGACTTTGGATCCCTTAGATTATGGACATTTCATGCTCAATGCTGTAAGGCACAAAAATGTCTATAACAGTTGCCCCCTAAAGTATGAGGCCGTTTATCGGGTGAAATGCTTTATCATGGGGATCCGAAGTTCATCCAATGCTGGGAGGAGACCTATAATAAGATACAATACAATACATTATTTTTCATACTGCGTTCATGATCTAGCTGAGGCAGGCATTCCCATGCTCAGCTTTATAAATTCATTTTCTGTACATAGAACAGACAATCGTCTGATGGTAGACTGATAATTTTGATGAAATTATCATCCTTTGAGTAGGATGATTATCTGCTGTAATGATGTACATGTCAATGTCTTTATCTTTCCTAAATAGATATCGCAGCCCGGATGGATGAAACTAGATCCAGGGTCTTCAAACTCATTCGATCTTCACTCTAAGTACAAGTCGATCCATGTGAGAAATGTTCTGAAGTCGAACATGGAAAGACATCGCTTGATTACCGGTCAATGATGTAAACCGTTAACAAGTGCGAGAGGAATCAGCGATAATGATAATGACCCTCAAGGTACTGCAGTACAATTCACGTGGTGTGAATAAAGGACTTGGCGTCGAACACCACGCAAAATATTTTGGTCGAAGGTCATTGATGTATACCTGTCGCCAGATGTGAGAAACTTGCCATTGAGGTATGCAAGCTTCAAAGTACTGAAGGGGTTGTTCCTAGATCAACTTCTTGGATAACGAGCTGACGTCGACAAGAAGCGATCCGTCAAAGGAGGGCCTTAATGAATCCCACATCAGTGACATGGAACGGAGTTAATGATTTTGATGGAGGTGAAAACGATCTGTGACATATGATTCAGGGTGGCGGTCATGAAAGGATGAAGGATAATGTATGGCAGTGGATGGGACACGGTTGACTTTTCTGAACGACTTCTCTTGAACATATGGCGACACTGATGCAATGGATTGGTAGCATTACCCCAAATATGGATGGTATGGCGAGACCATGGATGTGACCGGTGAATGAAACAACCCAACCCGATTGTGGTACGGAGGAAAAGTGTCATGTTCAAGAGCGACTTGCTGCCATCAAAGTTTTCTTTAGTTTCTCCCAATTTTTCCCCAGTCATTGCTGACCAGTACCTCTTTATTTTTGTCAAGCTTGAGGAGGATAACATATGCTTGTTCTATGACCTGCCCTTCGGGCAAGCCCATCGCTATGTTTTAACGAGCCTAGCGATAGTGAAACTCGTTCTCGTCTAAAGACAAGTTTGTCGCTATTTAATGATTTTAACGAGTCTAACGACAAGGATAACTCGGTCCTTTTCATTTTTAGAGAGTCTAAAAAGGTACATAAAGTTAACTCCAAAATTCCTTTTTCGTCATCTAATCCCTTAAGTCCGAAAAAGTATAAAACAATACAGAAGGGATGAGTTTTCGATAGTTTTAACGAGCCGAATAAAACAAGCGCTCGATCTTTTTGTGCAATAATCCCTCAGGTTCAAAAAGATTAAAATCTAGAGGAGGGATAGCACTTCCTGTCCCTTTAACAAGCTGGAAGGCCAAAACTCGGCAATCTTTTCATATTTTACGAGTCAGATGAAAATAGCTTAAAGAAGACTCGTCTTTTGAGGAACGAGTGATAAACAGGGTTAGCAGCTGATTCCAGGTACAGGTTGGAATTTTCCAATCATGGCAATGTCACAAGGATGGCTAGGTGAAATCACTCTTCGCAGCTGTTCCTCAAAATGGGTAAACAAACATATGGAGGTGAACGATCGACCAAATGAAAAGTGGAGGTGACGGTGCAAACACGACCAAGGCTTTAATGGCTGATGATATTACATTCACAGTGGTTATTTATCGGGATAGTTCATTTTTTAACGAGCTTAAACGCGGGTGGAAACATTTGCTCGATCTTATGTTTATTTTTTAATGAGCATGAACTATGTGCTAAAACTGCTCGGATCTTGCGTTTATTTTTTAACGAGCATGAACTGTGTGCTAAAACTGCTCGTTAACCCAGTCATATGATAAGAGTGTCTCATGTAAGATTCCATTTTTTATGGAGCTTGCGCCTTACCAAAGCTATGCCCCGCATCCTTTCTTTATGCAAGTTAGGAAAAGGCTAACCTAAAAAAACAGATAAATAACCGCTCTTTGCTTGCACTCCAGAAGGTTTGCATGCCCCCAGGTATAAAGTATGATTTCGAAGTTACCCCTCAATTTGCAAGTAAAACATTTGTTCTACCAGGAAAGACCTACCTCTTTCAGGTTACCCAAAGATTGTTCCGTTAATCTTTCAAACAAAACACTTCTTCGGCGATGTTTACCGAGATAGACAAAGGTGAATGACTTTAGTGCCAAACACGTAACTTTGACAAGGGAATCTTATTCTAGAACAACCCCTCTTCCTAAACGGACGGGGTACGGACTAGTCATATTCTCCCGCGGAAACCTACCTTATACCCAAAGTTTTCCTGCCGAAGCAGACCAGGACGCATGCCCCCTGAGTTCCAGTCATATCCTCCCGGATTACTCGTGCTCATCAGGAGGACGGACCGTGGGTTGAGACACTTCTTGCGTGAATAAACCATTTAGGGATGGTTTATGACTATTTGCGATGCGTGATCCGAGAAATGAAAGTTGGTCCACGAGCTTGACCATTCTTCCTTCATGCGGAAAGCACATTACTCTAAAGAGTGAGGAGACGATGGCTCCCATGCAATATATATAGTCTCGTCCAAGGAGTAGGTTATAATCCAAGGGTCCTTGAACGACCATCACGTTCATTCGAACGGTCTTCCCTTTCAATGTTATGGGCACATTGGGGAGGATCCCTAAAGGTCGACTGGTTCCTTTATCAAAGCCTGATAGATTTCTCATTTCAGGCAAAAGCGCTGGCGAACCAAGCGCTTTCCAAGAAATAGAGGAAAGGATACTCACAGATGCCCCCTCATCAATGATAGTGCCAGCCATTACCATTCTGTATATTTGAACGATAATCCTGAATGGTATGTTTGCTGGCAATCGGGGTCTGCCTAGTTGGTTCTAGTCGAACGAGACAACTAGGTTGCTTGGTGGTGGGACCGAATAAACGGCCGGGTATGACTTTGACGAAGTTCCTTCCTGCGATAAAGGAATGGGTGCATTTCCCCCGTGTTCGTCAGAGTCTGTGTTGATGAAGAGAATTTGGACGGTGTCGCCTTTATTCTCCTCTATGATGGTATCATTCGAAGATAGAGCCTCTGAAGGCACAACCGGGTCAACTGCCGTCTCAACCTTTTGACTTTCGTCAGGCATGGATCCAGACGGTTCATCTTCAATGATAGGTGCTTCAACTGACCACCTGGGTGGGCTAGCCGGGTTCTCAACTAATGAAGGACTTGGCAGGAGTTTTTGATATCCAGGAGGAAGTTGCACTGGTAAAACCGGGCGATCTTCCAAAAATCTTTTAGCCTCGTCTAAGAAGGGACAACGGTGGATGGCATGGTCACCTTCACATAGTTTGCAGGGAAATCTAGCTTTCCCTCTCTGTCCTGTGACTTCACTTTCACTAGTTGATGGTGAGATCTCAACATGGCTATCAGAGGTCGACACTACCGAATTGTGCAAACGGGGAGACCATTCCCTTAGTATCCGAGGGATGCAGGGACAGTCTCTGTGGAAGTGGTCTCCCTTGCATATGACACATGGCGATTTAGGCCTAGTCAGTGCTGTGTGTGGATTTCTGTCAGACGCCACTTGTTTGCCCCCAGTCGCTTTTGGCTCCTTTTTTTCTCTTCTCTTTCTTCTTCTTTTCCTTCTTCTCCTTAGGAACTTGGTTTTTTGTTTTACCAGTTCCGTCAAGCGAAGAGGAAGGAGGAGAGGAAGAATTAGATGAAGTAGAATGTTGGTGGGCAACTCTGGTCTGGTCTAACTGTTGACTCGACTGTTCAGGAATAGTGGTATTCTGAACGACATTGGTTGAAAAGAGCCAGACCGGCAAGCCAATTGTCAGTCCTGGAAGCGACAATGTGGCCATATGGGGCGCACCAACATCTCCCCAAGAGGAGAAGGGACTAGGATTTCCGTCACGGGGAATTCCTTGGTTGGTGGGCTCCATTTTTTCAACCTAAAGATCAACGCAGTAATAGGGGTGATTGTTCCATTTAAAATAAATTTTAACGACGCTTTAGACACAACTTGCTTTTTCAGTTTAAAGAGTCGAGAAAAAGCTAAAGATGACTCTAGTCTCCTTCGATGTTTTAACGAGCCCGAAGTGACAAATGCTCGGATGGACTTTTTCCGTTATAGAGTTTGAAAAAGGCCAAAAGGAACTGCTCTGGAGTTCTAGGCAGAGGGTGTGCCAAACTTTTCGCAAAACAGCAGAATACTTTTTAGGGTACGGGTGGTCGATCTTCCTGAATGCTGTGTTCAGTGCATTGCGATCAGTAGGGCGGCCGACACGGCTTCCTAAGGATAAAGGTTTTATGCCTATAGGGGTCTCCCAATATATACGCGACGGTACGTGGGAGCACAATCTATACTGGCGCTATCGTCCCTCAGGAGGAATCACCCACCATCCACGAGATCGACAGTCACAAAGCTTTACGACGCCGGAACACGTCTCTAGCCTAGACCTCTATGTTGTCCGTTATGTTACAAAGTGTTGTTAAGTTCATTCAATTTATTTTAGGTTGATCTTTTTAGAAGTTTGCCTTTCAAGGTTCACCACGAGATGTATGATACAATTCCTAAATGTAGTCTAAAGATGATAAGCAAGCTTTATATCTTTTCAACTTTGAAAATCCTAGCTACTAAGGGAAAAGAAAGACACCATCTTTTCTCAAAGAGCAATCAGCACACTCTAATGCACTTTTCCTAAATCAAACATGCAAACTATCAAAATTCAAATGCACAATGCAGGTGTTTTTTTTTCCGCTTTCTTAGTATTGATGCCTACAAAGAAAGCTTTTTGTACAACTTTGAATTTGCTTTTAAATGACAAATACAAACAAGTTTACTTTTTTGAAATCAGAGAGGGTAGAAGAGATTACAACACTTAACGATTTTCGAAATGAATACTTGTTTCGACACTTAAAAGAGACAAACTCAAACCAATAAGCAAGAGTAAATGTATAATCAACTGCAAACAACCAATGAACTCTCTCCTAAGATCACAATCAATAGATCTGAATCAAGGGCTACAGGATGATTATTTCACTCATGCAAAGGAAAACTGCAAATGATGCCACAAACACATAAAAACACTCACAGTCTTTTTGTACAAAAGGAGGTGGAATCTAAGCAGAGAAAAGGAGTTATCAGACTAGTACCTATGCTGGTTACAGGCTGCAAAAATCAGATATCAAAACAAGGCAAAACAGAGCAGAGAACCCCAGTTGCACAAGGCCAAACTAGTTCAGCACAACCTCAACACAGGGGTTTTGACATTCAGCGCAGGTAGCCTTCACGGGACCTGCGTTGAAATGCAGAATCCCTTCACTGGGTCTGCGCTGAAGGAGAAACTCTCGTTTCTCACTGGTTCTGGGTCACAGATTGCTATTTAATTCACTGTTTTAGGCCAAATAAAAGCAACAAGCAAGGTGCAATCAAAGGGATGCTTTGAGGGGTACTAAGATCTATCACAAAGGATCATCAAATCATTTGTGAGTCCATTGTTCAGATCATAGACAAGTCCAATGATTGGATCAAAGCAGCAACTGTCTACTTTGCATCTGGGAGTAGCAGATGCAGTTCGATTGTTGCTGTCAAGTCTATGAAGCAAACAATGATAGAAACACAAATAAAATGACTAAACAGATGTCCCCAGCGGAGTCGCCAATTTGTTGTGGGGAAAAATGCCTATGCAGGATGATCCTATCCACCTAAGGTGTGACAGTGCCTTAGCAACAAATAAGGACATCTATTCTGGTTTCTTCCTTTATGAAATGTGAAAGAAGAGAGATAAATAGACTTACCGGTGTCTTCCGTTTGTCCCTCGATCCGGTTTCTCTTCTCTTTGGGAGTTCACAGCTACTTGCCTTCTCACTCGCCCAGCTTCAATAGGTTCATGCAAGATCATAAGAGAACAACTACTTGCCTTCTTGCTTGTCCAGCTTCAACAGGTTCCTGCAACATCACAAGAGAACAGCTACTTGCGACAAGAGAAGAACACTACACAAATACAGATATTCACATTCATAACTACTTTAGGATTAGAAATAAACCAAATACACTAATGCAATCATACATCAAAGACACATCAGTATATAGGAGAAACCAAGATAGCTTTATTGATGAATAACAAGGTTCAGGAAGAGATACAACCCAGAGGGCTCCAATCCAGCATCTCCTTCCCAGCAAATGGAATTCCTATCTTCACCCCCTTCAAAGCATTAAGCACCCAATGATTCCAATCTCAAACCAACAGTAATTCTTTGCAATAACAAAATTCCAGCCTCTAGATCTCATGGAGGAGAGATCCATATATAGATGTTTGGAGAGAGGATGAGTCAGCTTGAGATCTGACTAGTGTCCTCTCCCTCTGTCAGTTCTTGATTCCACTGAGAGGTTCTTGCTTCCACTTGGAGATTTGGAACCTCTTACTCATCACTAGTCGAATTCCCTGAGCAAGTGTCATTTTGGAAGCTTCCTGGGTTCTAACACCTTGAGAAATGAGCTTGCCACATGTCCACTCTCGTTCAGCGCAAGTAGCTAGTGTTCCCTTTGACATTCAACGTAGGTAGCCAGTGTTGGCTTTGACATTCAGCGCAAACAGCTAGTGTAGCCACTGAAATGATCCTGAACTGACTTGTTTTTTAGCAGTTTCTGGTGGATAACTTCTGTGAATTGCTGTGGTTTGTTATCCTTGTTCCTCTAGGGGTAGGAACAACATGTTTAGGGACTTTGGATCCCTTAGATTATGGACATTTCATGCTCAATGCTGTAAGGCACAAAAATGTCTATAACAAAGAGAACTCGCTTTATCAATGAAAAACACACACAACATGCACAACATTGAGAATAATGGTTCCCAACATAGCCAAGGAATATGACAACTCAAATCGAGTTACTTTACCTTCTAGTTACCCTTCTCATGTCTATACTACCACCATCCATTTATCACAATGGACCAACCAGTCCAACTAGTTGTCATATTCTTACCTCCAACTGCTCTTATACATGCATTAGGCTTCATCTATGTCTTACATTACCTGTTGGGTTTCATTCAACCCTTCCTAGGTTCCATTAGCTTTCATCTTCCCCAACCAAATCCCAAGACTCTCAAAACTTAAAGGGAAAGACCAAGAATAAAACAAGAGAAAAACCCAAAAAGCTAATAGCAATATGACAGCACAAGAAAATTTGCATTACCATGTACTAGACATAAACAAAACTACAAACCACACACAAACAAATCACAGAATAATGAAATCAAAAAATAGAAACAAACACCATGACTCAACCCCATTGTAACCACTTCCTCCCACATTTAGCCACATTCACCAGTTTTCTTGGAGTAAACATGAGCTAAGGGTAACTATGATAAAACTCAACCTCCTATATTACCTTAAGGAAATGGATTCAACAACTCAAGACTTTACTAACCTCCCTCATATGCCACAGGCCTTCCAGGATCAATCCACCTCCTCCAGGTGTCCAACCCATGAGTTAACTCTTTGTTTCACTGACCTAGAGATTTAGTCACTCTCTTTCCAAGGCCTCTAAGCGACTTTAACCCTCCAGTCACTCACATAGGATTTTTTCCTAGTGACTGTGGAATTTTCAGTCAGTTCTATGCCAGTGACCCTGAATTCTTATCCGCGTTTTTAGGGCTAAGACTCAGGCCCCTACCCAAAACCCAGTGAAACTTCCATAAATGATGAATCACATAAAAATAAGGCTTCCAAACCAAAACTTAAACCAAGGCTTAACCCGACCTCTCCCAACTAGGACTCACATTCCATCAAACACATGATGAACATGAAACGTATAGGTCATGAATGAATATATGAACATAAGGATTTGAAAACTAATTTGAGGTTTAACAAGAAGTATCTATGCCTTCTTAGAATAGTTTTCACAACACCAATTAGGTCATGCATTCATTAACCAAACATTCATTGAATGAAATGTGATAAGAGCCATACTTAAATATGTCATATAACCATTCTTATAACCAACATATATCTAGATAAATAAAAATGATAGATAAGAAAATAAAGCCATAAAATAAAAAGTACATTTACTTATCAACGACAAGAGAAAATTATCTATTATTAACCATATGAAAAATCCAACCAATTTAGGGACATCCATGTACCACCCGACAATAGATTGGCCTAAACCAAATCTTTCTTTTAGCTAATCACCCCCATGCCATATTCCAAGCATGAATGTAGGATCTCATCGGATAAACCAATCCATACACATCTAATGGAATCCATAGTTTAAACCAACTCCACCCTCACCATACTGTGATATCACCTAAACCAACTCTAAGATCACCAAACCAAACTGAGCTTGGATGCATTAGAATTCCTTCACCATCCCTTGAGAAATTTTCCTATCTATACCCACCTATTGAGGGCCTCCTGAAGAAGACCATATCCACCGTGAACCCTTGGGATTTTCTTGAGGCCACCTCACTAAGACCCAAAACCTTTTGAAAATACAGATCTCAAACAAGAAAGAATCCCATCACATCATGACTATTTGGATATGGAAATGCAAGGCTAAAAACCACTATCAAAACTCGCCAAAATCCATGCCACCAAAAACAATGAAACTAAATACACACATGCACATATCATGCATGTCAAAAGTAACTAGGATATCATACATGCAACTTGTTACCCGCAAGTATTCCTACTGAAGCTCCTTGATCCAACCTTTCCTTGCTTGATCCTTGCTTTCCTTGGCTTTCCTTATACTTCCTTGTCCTTCCTTTGCTTTCTTGCGTTCCTTCTCCTCTTGGTTCTCTTCTCCTGTCTAAAAACCAATTTTCAAAATGAACTGATAAAAGGATAATGATTGATGCTTTGATGTCTTTTTATTATTGATGCCTATAATTTCTTCATTTTCCCTTAATTTTCCTTCAATTTCCTCCTCACATGCAACCTATGACCTTTCACCTCCCTTTCTCCTATTTTCCTTTATTTTCATAAATAAAATGGCAGTAATATATAGCTTTCCTTTTCAAATCCTTTTCCATTCCCTTTTCCAATTTCCCCTTAGCCATAATACACAACAAGTGATGACCACTAGGATATTTTTCCCGACATTCAGCTCGAAATAGGTGTCGCTTGACCTTGGTCTTATTTTTACTCTATTAAATTTTATTACATGGAATTTTAACCTGGGGTTGTTACATACCCCTCCCCATTAGGGGAACACCGTCCTTGGTTTTCTATGACACCTATGACCAACAAAATTGCTGAAATGAAAAACATACCTCCCATGGAGCTTTATAACCTAACTCGTTCCAGTATTTACAATCAACACCCTACTCAAAAGAAAAAGCAAGATGACAAAGATGACAACCATACCACTTATTGGATATTTATAACACAACTCATTATGGTATTTATAATAGAAACCATACATAAATATGTACAAATACCAAAAAATCATTTTCCTCCACTGGTAAATAATGAAGGATACATAGCCCGTATCTGATCATCAATCTCCCATGTAGCTTCATCGAGCCCAAAGTTCTTCCACTACACTTTAACCTACATGATTTCTTTGTTCTTGAGCATGGATTATTTCCATTGCAATATGCATTGAGGTTTCAGCTAGAATTATCCTTTTGGTTCCACCTACAATACACACTAATCAATAAATGATCAAAATCCTTTACATATATTTTAAGCAATGAAGCTTGGAAAACATCATGGACTTTCACTATCGGAGGAAGTGGAAGTCTATAGGTCACTAGTCCAATCCTCTCAAGGATTTCAAAAGGCTTGCAATACTATGGTGCCAACTTGGCACATGATCTAATCCTCAAGGAGCTCTTCTTGGGTTTCATGCATAAATACATATGTTCGCCAACCTGAAACTCCTTAAATTCCATGTGTTGTTCTGTATAACGTTTCTTCCTATCTTGTGTTTCCTTTAGATCCTTCTTTATAACCTGCATCTCCTATTCCATTTATGCCAACATATTCGGTCCGATAATACCTTCTTCACTAGATCACTCTAGTTGATGGGAGTATTACAACTTTGCCCATAGAGTGCCTCAAACAGACTCATCCTCAGTGGCTCTTGATAACCATTTTTGTAAGAAAACTCGACCAATGGAAGGTACTCCTCCCATATCCTATGTTGGTGCATGACATACATCCTCAATATGTCCTCCAGAAACCTATTGACCCTCTATGTCTATCCATCTGTCTTTGGATGATAATTTGTATTGAAGGCCAACTCTATCCCCAAAACTACAAACAACTCCTCCCAAAACTTGGAAGTGAACTTAGCATTCGTCTCCGACAAAGTATTCTTTGAAACCCCATGCAATCTCACAATCTCCTTGATGAAGACCTGTGACACCTCACTAGTTGAATAAGTAGTGTTTACTAGAATGAATTGAGATACCTTTCTCAACTTATTAACCACAACCATGATATAATCATGCTTCATCGATGTCCTCAAAAGACCTGTAATGAAATCCATGGAAATGACCTCCCATTTCCATTATGGAATTGGAATAGACTGAAGCAACCCACCTGGATGCTTACACTCTGCTTTCACCTACTAACAGTCCAAACATATAGCCACAAACTCTGCCACTTCCTTATTCATATCCAACCAATAGTATAACTTCAGTGTTGTCAACATCTTTAGATTTCTTGGGTGTCTTGAATATGGCTTGACATGAATCTCCCTTGAGAAAACGTTCTTAAGCCCATTATCATCCAACACATACATCCTATCCCAAAATCTCACCAAACCATTTGGCTTGATATGATAGTTCACATCCTAATCTCCTCTACCCTGTTATAACCTATTCCTAAAATCCATGTACTTGTCATCATGCTGGCCTACTTATAATATTTGATATTATAAATATGTCCCATAAGAGCTCACTGTTGTAACATGGTTCATCTACACTCTCCTATTGAGAGCATCTACAACCTTGTTCTCCTTACCCTTGATGTATTTAATCTCAAAGTGAAATTCATTGATCGTGGCCAACCACCTAGCCTACCTGGTATTTAGATTTGGTTGGTTAAACAAATATTTCAACCAATTTTGGATCACTCATGAATAAAAACCCCTGCCAAGAA